>PVLA01001454.1:50432-357555 GCA_004027455.1 Hydrochoerus hydrochaeris | reverse complement strand
GGTGGGTGAGTAGCTATTCCTCCACCTGCCTCTCTGTGGTGGGTGAGTAGCTATTCCTCCACCTGCCTCTCTGTGGTGGGTGAGTAGCTATTCCTCCACCTGCCTCTCTGTGGTGGGTGGAGCTATTCCTCCACCTGCCTCTCTGTGGTGCTGTTCTGCTTTGGAGCTGGCTGACTATGAAATGTGAGCCAAAACAAACCTCTCCTCCTTTAAGTTGTGGGTGTCAGGTATTTTGTTCCAATAACAAGGGAAGAAACTAAGACAATTGATATTCTACAAATTTAAATGTAATGCTGTAATTTCTTCTCGTACCTAATTTGAATGCTTTTATGACTTATGACATATGAAAACTGCTTCCTCATCCGGCTTCAGTGGGAATTTAGAAAAAATCTGCTTTTGATAGGTAATTACCCATGGTTTGGTTTATATAAAATAGGCATTCAACAGAAGGGGGGCATTGAACTGTAGATGAAGATAATTAAGTGATAATTAAAATTGAGTAGTTTAGCAATAACAATACAAATGGAGAATGGGCAAGATGGTATCTGGTGAAGAAAAGCATTCCTACTGGAATACTCGAAATCAAACTCAACTAATTCTGTTTAAAGATTACTATTTAAAGATCATTTCTTGATTACTCCAGTGTTTACTATTTGACCTAAAGACATTCATTTTTCACCTAGGTTTAGAAATAGGATGTAGCCATTGGATGCACAGACACTAAACATTCAAAAGGAGTGTTTTTGATATGTTTTTCCCATTATTTAAAAATTGTTTTCCATAGAAGAAAACCACCGGCACGACAGTCTTATCAATGATGGCTTCAAGAATAGAATGAAGAATGAAAAGGGCAAAGTAAGAGTCAGGCATAGCTAAACAGAGAGGGATAAGGTATTAGTAAGGATGCAGTTTTAGCTGCATGTTTCAGAGCCTGTGTGCAACAGTGAGCTGAAGAAGACGGAAGCTTATTTTCCTCTTGCAGAGATGGTCTGACTTAGGAATAGGGGCTCTATTCTGCAGGGTCATCCAGGAAGTGTGGGTCCTCAGTTTTTTGTTTTGTTTTTCCCATAGCAAGCAGAAAGATGAAAGCAGGAGTAAGGTGAAGGATGACACGTCCCTCACCGATAAGGATTTGACCATAAATCACATCTTTCTGGGCCCAAGATTTAAGCCTATGCCTGTGCCTAGTGCAATGGTATCTGCAAGAGAAATATATTTATCATATTTGTATGGCCATGAGTTCAGCTAAAAATTAGGGGTACTCTTATTTTAAAAGAAATGAATGGATTTTGAGATTCAATGAGCAGTCTTTCTTAAAATGAAGCTGTTACTCTCATACAAAATAGAACTTTAAAACAAATTTGTAAATCTTTTTTTTTTTTTCTCTTTCTTTTTGCTGCATCTGGGATGGAACTCACAACCTCACGTTTACAGGGTGGGACCTTAGCCAACTAAGCTAAACCCTGGAGAACTTAAATTTGAAAAATTTGAAGCTGGATGAGATCTTGAGTTTGTGTAAAAAGAAACCCCTCCAGGCCCCTGACACATTAGTAGTCAGTGTTTTAGGGTTGTTGAGCCCTGGCCAGAGCTCTTGCCTTGTGTTAGCCATCCTCCCCAGCAAGGCAAGCTGCCCAGAATTGTGGTAGCAGAGGGGACATGTAAAATGCGGCCGTCTTTCGACGATGCTGTGTTGCAGATTGGATTTGGCCACATCCTTCCCCTATAAATGTCTGTCTACATAGAAAGGAGTCAACAGAACGAGTAGGAGATAGCCAGAGTGCTGTAGGAGGCGCCAGAGGGCCAGGAGCCAGTGGGCTGAGAGAAGTTTCTCCCAGGTCTGTGAGTGCTCTGTGGGGAGAGAGGAGGAGGTTAGAGAGGAAGGGAACCAAGGCAGGAGTATGCTTTTCTTTTCCTAGTGAAAGCGAGGTGGGTCTGGGGCGCTAACATATCTCAGGCATCGGAGAGATTTAGGTGAGTATTATTCTGCTGCTTTGTGCCTATTTGAGGACTTGTTCTGTGCTGTTATTACCATCTCCATCACCACACAAACATGCTGATTTTCCCCAGTAAGAAAATACTTCCCCATCTCCCTTTCTTTGCTCTGCCCCACAGCCACATTCCAGATAAAGGACATTTTGAAATGCCATCTGGAGGGGACTTTTCGTGTGGCACTGGAGCTGATGATGATCAGTGCCAAAGATGGGGATAGAGAAGAGTTTATGAAGCAATGGTCGAACTGTCTGTGTTTCCCAACTATCACTGCACTATTCCTATAAAGTCTTAGTCTTTTTTTAGAGGGAGAGAGTCATACTAGTTGAGTTACCAGTCTCCATGGTCCTTCTTCCTCATCTGATGTGAGACAGAGATCCCTGAGGTTCCAGTGTGATGGCCAGTGGAGAAGACCAGTGACCACTCTCCAGTGGTACCTGTGGTACCTGGGTCCCTCTACTTATGTGAGAGGGAGGGGGCTGGAGGGAAGCTGGGCAGAGAGGGGGCTGCAGTGGGCTCTCCCCTCTTGGGATTGTGGGGTTTCTGTGATTCAAGGAAACCCCAGGCAAGGTTTGGAGCCCAGTAATGCAGACAGCAAAGGGAGAAGTGGGGGGCAGGATTGAGGGGGTGGAGCAGACCTGAGCTGAGGTCAGATCTCCCACTACAGGAAAACTGGCGGTGGGAGTTAGGGAAGAACACAGCCACCTGGTCCCTGCTCCAAGTCCTCAAGCTGGTTGCCATGTGGGGGCGGGTGGAATGAGATTCAAATCACTGATGAGACGGGTGTTTTAAATTGGACAGACAGTGACTGAAAGTAACCAGAAAGTTATGAAATATGCTAAATATTTCATTAAGCAACAAGAAAATGAAATTCAAGTGGAAAGTGATTAAAATCTAAAAATGAAGGAAAATAAAACTATTTGGTGTTTAGACTTCACTGAGCCCAAACCAGTTGTATCTGTACTTGTCTCCCCCTCTCGTCTCTTTATTTTTTTTTAAACTAAAATTTAGCTGTTTATTTGAGATATTAGGAGTTGAACCCAGGGCTTTTGCACAGAGACACATTCTCAGTCGTTTTATGTTATTTCTTTTGGGATAAGGTCTTGCTAAATTGCCTAGGCTACACTTAGACTCGTGCCTGCCTCTTCCTCCTAGAGTGATGGGATTACAGGCATTCATCTCCATGGTCAGCTAAAATTTATTTTTATCAGCCATTTCATGTAACTATTTATGAAAGTCATGCAGTTTTAAATAAGTAAAATATTTAAAAAGTTTTGTAAGTATAATAAAAAAATTAGCTGTTTTTTTTTTTCCTACCAGAGCAGCTGCTTCCAATTTTTAAACTGTTTCTTTAGGTTTTTTTTTTTTAAATCTCTCTTTTCTAATAAGAATTGCTTCACCATTTTCCTATGTTGGGCTCCTATCTCTTGGGTTCCAAGAGTCCTTTGCTCTTGGAGGCTGTGATGGCTCATGTTGGTTGACAACTTGATTGGATTAAGAAATAACTGAAGAAATTAGTAAGGCATACTTCTGGGTGTATCTGTGGGTATTTCCAGACGTGAGTGAATCATAAAGGCTCAGACTTCATCAGTAGATTAATCTATTAATGAGAGCATAATTTGATGGCACTGTTGTGGGGAAGTGAGGCCTGCTTGGAAGGAACGGGTCATGGAGGTGTGACTGGAGTACCCAGCCCCTTCCTCTGGAGCATTGTCCTTCTTCTGGACTGCCACGAGGCACACAGCTTTCCTTTGCCACAGCCTTCTTGCCATGATGGTTCTGCCTCACTACATGCTTAAAGCCTTGGAGTCAGCTGGTCATGGACTGAAACCTCTGCACCTGTGAGCGAAATCAATATTTCTTCATTTAAGTTGTGCATGTCAGGTATTTCGTTCCAGCAATGGAAAGGTGACTGATGCAGTTACCCTCATTGTTTTTCTTTTGTGTTGTTTTTGTTATTTTGTTTTTTGGTCCTGGGGATTGAACTCAGTGTGCTCTGCCACTGGACTGAACCCCAGCCCTTTCCTCTTCCTTGATGGAGCACATCCTCCAGTACCTTTCCAGGAAAGAATGGATAGGTGGTGAGTTGAGACTATGCACGTTGGAAATAATCTTCTATTTTCACATTTGATTTGGTGTTCCTCATCCAGGGACCTTGTGGTTCTTCTTCTGGGGGTTATAGTCTTTAGACTGGGGCTGGAGGGGCAGTCACTCAACTATGTGGGGTGGGAGTGGGTCTAGGAGACTCTTCTGAAGATTTTCACTGTATCTGCTTTCAGCTCCTTCTAGCAACCCTGCCTTCATAAGTATCAAGTATTTTCCACTCCCAAGGCTTACTGAGGTTTTTCTTTTTAGCTTCCAGTTCTCTTCAGTTACTGCTCATCCCTCGATTTTCCAGATTCCAAAACTTTGCTGGCATCTCGCATATGTTCCAGTCACCTCTCCTGTTCTTTTTGTTCCATAGTCCCACACATGTAAACCCCGTTAGTATCATTTTAGTTGGGATTCATGATGAAATAGAAGTAAATGCAGGTGTGCATTCCTCATAATTCAGCCTACAGGTCTCCATTCTCTCACTCAAATCAGATTGTTTTAGTCACTTTCTTATTGCCAGACACAACAAGAAAGGAGGGGAGGTTTAGTTTGCCTCATAGTTCTGTCCACAGCTGGTTGGATTCAAGGCAAGATGGCACCGCTGAGGAAAGCTGCTCGCATCATGGTGGTCAGAAATTAAAGAGAAAAGGTAGGAACATGAGAGGGAGGTAAAGCCTTCTAAGGTACACCCTCCCTGATGTGCTTCTTTGGACTAAGCATCACTGCTCAGCAGCAAGCCTGCTATAATCCCTTATTGTCCAGTCACCTTCCACAAGCCCCACTGTGATTGCACGAGGCTGTAGGGAGACATCTAAATATAAGCAATAACACAGACATTTGCTCTCATCACTTTGCTGACATTGTTCTTATTTATGTAAAAAACACCTCACTGAATCCATTGTTCAGTTTTCAAGCTTTGTCTTACTTGAATCCTCAGTAGTCCAACAAGCATTCAGATTGGACCTCTTCAAACAGAACTGAATATTCCCCTTAAAACTTCTTTCCTGGTTTTTTTCCTTTCAGTATGGAGTACCAATACTCACCTAAATTTTACTCAGGGAACATCCTTGATTTCTCTTATGCTCACACCCATCTAACCACAAGTCATAGTGACTTCATCTTCAAAGTATATCCTAGTTAAACAACTCACTCTATCTCTACTGCTATTCCCTCAGTTGGAGTCACCCCATATCTGAGTGGACCCCTATAATAGCTTCCTACGTCCTGGTTTTTCTACCATTATTCTTGCTCCCCTCTCACAATTTATTTTCTACACAGCAGAGGCAGAATTCTTTATAAAGAGCAAGCCAGCACGGTCACCTCTGCTCATAACCATCTAGTAGCATGCATTACACTTTGGGTGAAACTCCTTTCTTTTCTAGATCCACAAGGCTTGACCTACACAGGCCTCCACCTCCCTTGCATTTTCTCTCTCTCTCTCTCTCTCTCTCTCTCTCTCTCTCTCTCTCTCTCTCTCTCTCTCTCTCCATTGTAGTCATAGTGGTTTTCTTGCTTTTCCTTGAAAATACCAAGATCTTCCCTGCTTCAGGTCTTTATAGTTGTTCTCCCTCTGCCTTAGTTGCTCCTCTTGCAGATCTTTGCATCATTTATATCTCTGCTCAAATGCTATTTCTAGAGAGGGCGTCGATGGCAATCCCATACAGAATAAATGCTCTCCCACTTAGAAAGCCACTTTCCTAAAGTCCCTATTGTCCTGGAGACATCTCCTCTCAGAGGTGACCACTGTGGGACTTTCATGGGAGGAAGGTATCACTGTAACTCCTGGTGCTGAGTATCACATGGGACAGGTGGGAGAGTGGCTAGAAAAATTAATATGTTATTTTGTATCCTGAGTTTATGGAGTAAAACTCATTCCTACTGGCTGGTAGAGCACTTTGGTCAGAGTACACATGCTGCCTATGTTTAATTTTGGTTACTGTGCAACGCTAATGGGCCACAGGGAGACAGGTCAGGAGAAGGGCGATCACTTAGGAAGTGCAGAAGGATACTGTTGAGTGAGAATGTATATAGGTGGAAGGACATGCCAATCAGAAAAGTTCCCATAAAACTGACAGTGTGACAAAATACCTGAGTTAGTGAACCTAGTAAAGGAAAAGGTTTATTCTGGCTCACAGAAGGTTCAGAGGTTTCAGTCCATGATCACTTGGCCCCATTGCCTTGGGGCTGTGTAAAGCAGCAACATCATGGCAGGAACATGTGGCAGAGGAAGTTGCTTAGGTCGTGGGAGCTGGACATGAAAGAAAGAGAGGAAGGGACTGAGGTCCCAATGTCCCTATTCAAGGGCATGTTCCAAAGACCTAACTTCCTTCAAGAAGGCTTACATCTTAACAGTTCCACCACCTTCCAATACTGCCATAAGCTGGCAACTAACGCACAGGCCTTTGGGGGACTTTTTAGACCCAAACTATGGGACTGACTTTTGAAGTTGTTATAAGAACAGACTTTAGGGTTGAGACTAAGTAGCTCTATTCAATTTGGGCAGCACTGAAGGGCTTGGACCATGATGGAGTCCAGTTAGACATCAGTAGCAAGAAGGAGAGATTTCTGCCATGCTCTCATTTGGGGATCTTAGACAGCAGTTCGGATTTCTCCAGGATCTTTTCTTTGGAGGGCTGTAAGATCCTTGGCTATAGCTTGGCCACGAAGGTTGTCAGGACCCTGGAGGATTCAGTCGGTCACTAACCACACTGTTTGAGAATAAGCTGCATTGAGTTTGGACCCTGTGCTGGTGCTCCGCTTGTATTGTCACAGAAGTCCTCGCCCTGGTGGGGTCTACCTTGGCCCACTATCCCCATCATTCATCCATTCGTTTAGCAAACGTTGGTTGTGTACATATTACTTTCCAGGCATTGGTCTAGAAACTATGTGTGCAGAGGAGAAAAAGGCCAGGTTGTTGTTCTCCTGGAGCTTATTTTCAGGTGGAGGAGGCACCCAAATAAAGAAAGAAATATGTGGATTAATGTATCAGACTAGATGATAAAAGGAGTCCTGAAATAGGTCAGCAATTGTCAGAGTGTGGTCCGTGGACATCTAGTAGTTCCCTGAGACCCTTTCAGGAGGTCAGGAAGGATCAAAATTATCTATGCCAAAAATACAAAGCTGTTATCTCCTCTTGCACCTCTTGTTCTTGCACCGTTACACAGTGATGTCTTCCAGAGGCCACAGTACGTGTGATGATGCTGTTGCTCTGATAGGATTCATGCATCAAGGCAGTAGGTACTGCCAAACACAATACACAGGCCTTTGGAGTCTCTAGTGTAAAGTGGCCTTGAGAAAAAAATAGTTGGAGAACTATTTTGGTAGATAGAGACCAGGGTTGGGGAGGAGTTGCTATATTATGAGAGCTGTTCCCCAAACATCAGTGCTAGCCAGGCACAGCAGTGCATACCTGTAATCCCAGCATTTGGGAATCTGAATTAGGAAGATCACAAGTTCAGGACTTGCTTAGGCTACTTATCAAGATCCTGTGGTAAAATAAAAGGGGGTTAGGATGTAGCGAACCCTATGGGTTCAATCACCAATCTCTCTCTCTCTCTCTCTCTCTGTCACACACACACACACACACACACACACACACACACACACACACACACACGAGTGCTGTTCAGTGGATGTGTCAGTGAGCAACCAGTTGGGCACTGGTACCCGGGCAGGGTACTCCATGAAAGCACAAGCCCCAAGCATGAGAAGAACCCCAGGGACTTTGTGAAGGTGGCATTGGGGTAGCTCTCCTTGTACCATGCTTGGGGACTGCTGCTGAGTGGAAAGAGGTCACCAACAGGAGGCTTCTTCCTGCTCTTTGAACCCCAGGCAGAGTCTTCTGGGTGGGGTTGACTCTTACAAACACACAGAAGTTACATTATGAGCCCAAGAAATGAGTGGTGAAACCATTTGTGACAACAGCCATGTAAAGCAGAGAACTCCAGGGCCTCAGACCCCAGCCCCAGCCCCTCAAGCCAGTGTCTAGGGCATCACGTTATTTTGACTTGCTTTCTGCTGGCAGAATCTCAGGAGGCAGAGGGCAAGGAGCCCAGGAAGCTGGATCACTCCCCAAGTGAGCTGCTGAGGCTCTGTGTGACATGATGGCATTTGCCAGGCTACTCAGCAAATTGTTCTCCCAGTAGAGCTGCCTCAGCTCGACAGTCTGTCAGCCACGTTTATTGGGAGCCCTCTAGCAATGTGAATTGGTAGGTGATCCAGGCATTGAAGTAGCAGTTCCCAAGAGTTGAGGGCTAAGTTATCTATCTATCAAATCCTGTCTCTCTGCTGACATCCGGAAAAGCCAGGTGACACCCACACACCTGGGGCCTCAGCAGCAGCCCAATTAAAGGTTGCAGTTTTTCTTTAGTTACTTTCTGACCTTGGAGTCTGAGCATGTGGGGTATTGGGCTTTGCTTCTGATTAAACTGCAAAAATATCTCAAGGTCTAAGCATTCAAAAATTAACACTGATGCACGTGCATATCTCTGTGTTACGTGTTTTGCTGGGTCATTTTTGGTAAGACCTAGATTGATCCCTGAGCAGTGATTGACCACCAAGCACTCACTGTTTTCCACAGGCAGCAGAGACCTGTCCAGAAAAAAACCCTAAGCGTGCCCCTGGATAAAGGTTTAAATGGGCTTCTGCCAAGGAATTGCATTTGATAGTTGCGTGGGTGCAGCCCATGGCAGGAATCCACACAGCTCACAGGAGATCTGTGGGGCCCTGGGGGGTTGCAATGTCACTCTGTCTGGATAAGTGACAGCCAGGATGTGGGATTTGGTGATTATTTTTGGTTTGGTTTGTTTCTAGCTCAGAAGAAAGACTATATATAACATTGAGAGAGGCATAACTTCCAGATTGTCAAGGTTGGTGCTAATAGTGAATGATATACTAATATATGTTACAAGGAACCACAAGCTTGCAGGAGCAGTGCTCACACACTAGATGAAAGGATAAATCTTCTGTTGTGTAATTGGGAAAGAAAGCTGGCAATGTAAACGCAGTCTTAATATTTTTTTCCCAGCATTGCATGTGTAATTAGGCATTCAGTGACTTCCTCATCTAAGGGAATTTGACTTTAATGGAAGCTATGTAGCTAACTATCGAAGGAGTCTTTTGAAAATTCAGCGGTGAGGATGGGAAGGTATTAACTGTGAGGATGCATTATATAAAATGCCTTCAAATAAAACAAAAAACAAGCAATGTCACTGCTACCAGTCTGCCAGGCTGTAAGCTGTGTAGATAGATATTAGACTCATATTCTGAGGCTTTGGAAATTAAACCAGAAAGATAATGGTCAGATAATTTTCATCTCCTAATGTTTATGTTACTTTTTTTTTTTGAGATCTCACTATGCAGTTCAAGCTGGCCTTGAACTCACTTTGTAACCCAGGCTGATCTTGAGCTCACAACAGTTCTCCTGCATCAGTTTCCTGAGTGCTGGGATTACAGGCGTGCACCATCACATCTCACATATTAGAGTCTAATATCTATCTACACAGCTTGCAGCCTGGAAGACTGGTAGCAGTGATGTTGCTTGTTTTTTGTTTTATTTGAAGGCATTTTATATAATACATCCTCATAGTTAATACCTTCCCATCCTCACTGCTGAATTTTCAAATGTTATGTTTTGATCACTTAAGATTCCCTCCCCTCGAAGAGTTTTGTTTAATGAATGTAATTTCTTTGGCATCTGGAGTTTGCACAGTTTATGATGTAGTCTCATGATATCTTGGGAAATTAAGGCATAACCTTGGATAAGTCCAAAGTTCACTATTAAGGAGTGAAAGTTAAATGGAGAATTTAGCCAAGTCTAATACAATAGAGTCCCTCTCTACTCACAAGCTACCCACGAAATGTCCGGACAATCACAGAAAGCAGCTGGGAGTGGAGACAACCTCAGCCAGGACGAATGCTAGATCTGGCAGCATTTGAAAAAATGTTTGTTGAAAACCAAGGCAGGGGAGGGTTAAGGAAAGACAGAAGCTGAGCTTAAAGATCGGAAGCTGTGGACTGGTCTCAAAGGTGAGCACTCTCTTCCTAAGCCCCAGCCCTGCCTGTGTGGTTAACCTTGGGTCAACCTGCAGAGGTCACCATCTTAGGGTGGAACTGACACCCTTTCAGCCTAGGCCAGCACCCCTGTGTCATTTCAAGACACAAGGTGACATAGTTCATCTGTTAGGGAAAGAAATTCTTTCTAATCAATGGTGACTAAAACTTGTTTTAGGAGAAAATCTACCTAATATTCCTTGCCTGGCATTTTACAGAAAATATTTTGAGCTGTCAAAAGGGGGCATCCTTGCTTTTCTGGAGAAAAGAAACAGCAATTTGAGTTTGCTCTTTACAGCAGCGTTGGTGGGAGTGGTAGGCAGCACCAGAGCCCTCAGCAGCTTGGAACAGATCAGGTGCGTTGTGGAGGCGACATCTGGGGTGTGGACCCGACCTTCCTTCAGTCCTGCTGCTCAGGGCATCTCTGTGGGCTAATAAATAACATTAGCATCACCCAGGAATCCAGTAGACGCCCCGGGCTCTTAAGCTCCGTGCCAGACCAGCTGAACCAGATTCTGCATTCAGCAAGGTCCCAGGTGGTCTGTGAGCATCTTCATGTTGGAGAGACACAGTTCCTGGGGCTGATTCTCAAACTTCCCTAGGGGTGAAGGGTTGGGGGAGAATCACCTGGGTGTTTGTTAAAAACAGATTTCTGGCCTTCCAACACTAACCTACTGGCCAGAATTCCCAGCACAGGGGCCTGGTAATCTGTATACTTACCAAGTGGCCCTGGTAAGTAGTCGTGTAAAGGGTGAAGAACACTAAAGATACAGTTATCTTTTTGAAGGAAATATGTAGAGTGGTTTCTCCAGAACGCATCTTCCTTTTGAGAAGACGCATCTCTCTTTCCCTCGCTACTGCTACTCTTAAAAATAGGATGCTGAGGACAGAGGAGAGGGAAGCTGAGAAGTGAGAGCTGCAGCGTAGCAGCACAGGCCAGGTCTGGGACTCGGTGGGAAGCAGGACACGGCCAGCAGAGGGCGGCAAAGCACGTCCTGCTGAGGAGACCGGGCGAGACTGAGGAGAGACTTTGCAAAATGACACAGCTACACTTTCTGGGACTTTCTCAGTTGTTTGAGGACCTGAGATCTGGCTGGGCTGACATTATGTTAGCCAAGGCAGTGAGGTCACCGTATGTTAGCTAAGGCCTGAAGCCAGCACTGTCCAGTGCAAACAGTGACCCATTCTATTCATCAAAGTTATCTTGTCTGGAAGCTACATTTAAAATGGGAATAATTTTAAGAATATATTTTATATAACCTAGTATACCCAAAGTATGATCATTTCAACGTGTAATCAATATAAACATTATTATTAATGGGATAACAGTTTGGGTTCTCTCTCTCTGTCATACTAACTCTTCAAAATCCAGTGTGCATTTTATATCACTTTGAAGTAACCACATTTCAAGTGTGTGGTGGCCACAAGTGGCCAGTGATTACTGTAATGGACATCTCAGGGCTGAGGGCAAGATGTCAGGCTAGGGGAAGGGGAATTAGGACCAGAAATAAGGAAGTTTAACATCTGGCATAGAGAGAGACTCTGATACTTCTGTACATGGCCAGATATTCACGGGGCGGGGGGGGGGCATTGCAGTTCATTATTGAGCATCTATTGCACGCTGGGAACTGGGCCAGAGGCTGGAGGTACACGACTCACCAACACAGGTCCTGACACTGAGTTCCTGGATCAGAGATGGCCCGGGCACAGAACTGGATCTGTGTGGCCTGCCTGGGGCAGCTGTATATGCAGGCTACGCATGTTCTTCCTGGGGCGTGGGGGACGCAACTGAGTCAGAGGAGTTTTGTTTTCGTTTCCTTCTCATAATCATTTCTAAATTTACTCAGAAGTTGTTTGGTACATAGTCATTTTGTTTGGAGAAAGAAAATCTGGCTGAGGTGAAAATCCCTAAACTGCCTCTGGGTCTCACTGAAACAAAAGACAAACACATGTCAGCTGATATGGCACAGGAATCCCTTCCAGGGCATCCACTGACTTTTTACCAAAGGTTACACCCACCACATTCAAGGTCTCTTGTGTCCCTAGTTATGCTGTTCTAGGTTAATGCTATTTTGGGAGTAGGGTTCTTCATTTCAGTGTGAATTTCCTCATTTTTTCTGCACAAATTGAGTGAAATCCTTAGTGCATTTCCTCCTCTTAGATAGATGGAAGCTAAAAGAGAATGGAAGGCCTCCAGCTGCTTGAGGCTCTGTCCTCAACGACAATCAAAATTCCTCATCTTTTCTTGTTCTTGGCACTTTCTGATTGAAATAAGATTCCAGCATTTATCTGCACCTGCAATTTTGACAAGAAAGGAAAATTTAAAAGACAAGTGAAAGAATTCTCTGAGGGAAGTCAATGAGTCGACAGTAGTCAGATGCCTGCAAATCTCCTTTTGCATTCCTCCGTCAATTAAGCCGCAGTCACGTATCGGAGAGCAGAGCTTAAGTCTATGAGTAGAAATGCAAAAATGTGCATTGATCAGTAGCTGGGACCTTCCTCTGTAGCGAATATTATTTGGAGAGCAGCTGATGATCCATTTGGCACTGAAATGAAGAGGATTTTAGTCAAAAAGGCCACTTTATAGATTTGAATTTAGTTGAAGGTCAAACTTATTTTGCATGAATAAAGTGCCCAGAGATTTTGGAATATACTCAGAAAATTGCAGACTATCATGAGCACATAAGCATTTCCTTTAGGAGATAAAAACAGTTTAATATTGTCACCCTCTGAATAATTATTGATCATATTAGCATAGGAGATACTGAAATGGCAGGCAGAATAACAATCTGATGAATACCTTGATTCTCAATGGCTACAACTGTAAGTTTTGACAGAAAGTTGCCTGGAGACCTGACCAGTTGAATTTGGCACTGGCCAGTAATTTTATTTTGGTTTAATAAATGGAAAAGATGACCCATTAGAAGAAGAAAGATTATTTGGCCAATCCTGTGTGATATAAACAGTTCCCTATCTCCAGAAGTTTGGGAATCATCTGTAGGACCAGAATGTTGCTCTGGTTAGTTATCTGAATGCATCTGTAACCTTATTCAAAGCTTCCTAGCAGCCAAGAAGAAGAGGGAAATACAGCAAATTGTAAACTCATCATCCGAGAGGGAGACATATACTCCACTCTCAAAGGAAACTAGGACATTCATGAGAAAGACCCTAAACATTAAAAATATTTGATTCATGACTGTAATTCTTTCTAAAAGTTACTGATTGCAGATTAATGATTAGGATTTAGGAAAGTGTTAAATGCACTTCAGAGGTTTTTGAACCTGTTAATAAGAATTAACTTCTTGTCCAAATCCCCCCCATGCTAATCTAAAGCCTATCCCCCCCCAATAGCTTGCTGTGTTAATTGGATTACAGAGATAATCCCTCTCCATAAAAAGTAATCTCCACAGGTTTAAGAATCCACATTCTGCTGTATTTTGTAGGATTATCTGTCAAAAACAACAGATTAGAAGCATTGGTTAGTGCAAATAAACCGCCTTTGTGCTATAATCCCTTCTAGTGAAGATGGGGCTGGGGAGACTGCCGGTTCTAATGAATGGAAGAACACTAGATTAGCAGTCTGAGCACTGGGGTCCTAATCTGTCTTGCCACTCATTAGCAGTGTAGATTATGCATCACTTTTCTGTGACCTCTATGACACAGTTTCCTATTCGACAGGAAGAGACAGTACTAGATCAAACCTTCTCAAAATGCTGACCAAAAAAGATATATCTGTGTATGTGCATATCTACCTACCTATATTTTTTGACAGTACTAGGGATTGAATTCAGAGCTTTGATCAGAGTAGGCAATTATTTTACCAATGAGCTACATTTCCAATGCTGGTTCTTCAAAAGTATTAATAGAGAGTTCGTGAATGAAGACTTGGGAGGTCAAGCATATTTGGGAAAATTTATATACTGTCGTCTTTTAGAACACTGGTGGTGAACCTGTGGCACATGTGCTGCGGCGGGCTGTTTGTATCATTGAAAATTTCACCAACACTGTTTGAGGGCATCATAATACCCATTAGCAAGTCACAGGCTTGGAAGAGTCTTATAGTAGAGGAGTGTGTGTGTGTGTGTGTGTAAAATGTATATTATGTATATAACATTTTTAAATGTAGGAGTTTTCAAACTTATTTGGCTACAGAATGCTTTTTTCTAAAGAAAACATTAATTTCCTGAATATGGCTGGTAAATGTTGAACAAAATCAAGGGTTTTCAAAATTTTTGTTCTTAGGACTCTTAATGAGTGAATGCTTCAGGGAGCTTTTATTTATGTGAGTTAGTCTATTATTATGTATCATATTAGACGTCAAAAAGATATATATATTAATTAAAAATAAAAATGATAAACATTAATGTAGTAATACTTTGGTTTTTCAAAGCATAACTATTTTTCAAAAACAAAATTTACCTAGAAGAGTGGCATTGTTTTTATTTATTTATTTATTTATTTATTTATTTAAAGAGAAACAAAAGCATGTAAAGGGTAGAGGTAATAGAGAATTCCAAAAAAAAAAAAAAGATAAACAATAAGAAATCACTAGTTAATAAACTACATATTGTCCTCTTAGAAATAGTTGTTCAAGTTACAAAATTAAAGCATACAAAGTAGATAGTCAAACAGTGAGAATGTGAACAGCTACACATGCATGAATCTCTGCATGTATTTCTATCCTTTCTGTATTAGAGGGAAAAACAAAACTTAGCAAGACAAAACAAAACAAATTCCTATAAAAACATGAAACCAAAAAGTCGTATAAAACCATAATACAAGGTGATCTACAATGATTACTGTGTTGTTTCTCATTATCTTCAATAGAATGTCTATATCATCAGGCATAATTGAATATAGCAGTATAATTGAGTATAGCAGTAAATAGCAATATTAGTAAAAATAAAACATTGTAGACAGTATAAAACTTCAAAGGCAAGTAATGATCAAACCAGAGTGGATATTCTAGTGGATCTTGTCATCTTAAGTGCAGTTGCCTATACTCTCAGACTTGAAACTATCAATCATAACAGCTTTGAATAAAATCTGTCAATACAAAACAGCGATCCAACAAACCAGCTTCGATTATGATCAGTCATGGTAAAACAGTGTAGGTTTTACAGAGCTTTAGATTAAGTTAATAGGAAACTAAGGATGATTACTGTATTATATCCTGTTATTTTCAGGATTACTGTCTGTGTCCTCAAATCTAGCACAGGTAGAATGACTGGAACAGAATATAATACATCTAAGCAGAGTAGTGTGAGTTTTAAATCCTGGTGCACTATTTACAATATAGCATATCAAGGCCATCTATGTTAGAGTTTCTAGTTATCCTTCTCTGCCTCATTTCTGCTATGCTATTTTTCTGCCTTTCTTTGTCTAGTTTTCTCTTTCATTCTACTGCCTGCCCCACTCATTGAGGCCTTTCTGAAGAGTGGCATTGTTTTACAGGTTTGAAATTATCTTTAGAAAAAGAAATTGTCTTTAATGAATGGTTTCATAAAAGGTATCTGAACTCTTATGTTTATTTCTGTGTCCAACCTGTTGTGATATACTGTTTGCTGACATATGTGAAGAAAACCTAGTTTTATAGAGATCTGAGTTGAAAAAGGGAGAATTCTAGTAGGCTTTGCTATAATGATGGCTATTCTTATACCACATCAAAATTCAACAAGGTATACTACAGCATGTAGACTGTAAAATGATATCAATGCATTTTTCACTCTGCTTCAGTAAAATTCATCAGTTTATCTTATACTTTGAATCAATAAAATTGTAAATGCTTTTTTTTTTTTTTTGATACCAGGGATCAAACTCATGACCTCGTGCTTGCCGGGCAGGTGTTTAAGCCACTGAGCTAAATCCCTGACCCAATTGTGCATGCTTTTATAACATTATGTGTTTGTCATTTAGAAAATATTGGTTCACTGGGTTACGTAGGTCTTCTATTTTTTGACACATTTTGTTACACAACTAAACAGTATCAGGTATACAATATCCATTTATTTTACATTTGTTATTATCACTAGAATAGCGAATATAGAGACAGAAAGAAAATTAGTGGTTGTTTAGGGCTGGTGGAAAGGATTTGGTGGGAGGGTTGGAAGGTGTTGACTAAAGAGCACAAGGTTTCCTTCTGGCATGATGAAAACATCCTAAAATTGTTGTTTGGATTGTTTCACAACTCTAGGAGGAATTGTATGCTTCACATAGGTGAATTTCATGGTGTGTAAATTGTATCTCAGTAAAACTGTTAAAGTAAGAATGTTGTCAAGGAAATAGTGGCCTTGGATATTTGTAGAAAACGGAGGGATGAGGCATCTTTTTCCTTAAGAAGAATTATGTGCTATAGACAAATGAGGCTTAATACCTTCTAACTTCCTGGGGTGTGCTTTGATGTCACAAAGAAATATTTAGATCATTAATTCAGCATGACACAGGGGAAGGTCTGAACTTAGGTTTGCACACTAGAACTTTCTAGATTGTGGAGAGGGATAGCACATTAAAAAAGAATACACTGGTGTTCTGATATGTATAATTCAGTCTGTAGTGAATTTGGCGAACTGGTGCTGACCACTGATCATTTCTGGGTTGTTGGATTGAGTTAATTTTTAAGATATTGCATGGTTGAGGGTTTTCTGCTAGATAGTGAT
Organism: Hydrochoerus hydrochaeris; assembly: GCA_004027455.1. NCBI lineage: Eukaryota > Metazoa > Chordata > Mammalia > Rodentia > Hydrochaeridae > Hydrochoerus > Hydrochoerus hydrochaeris. The sequence goes on along the minus strand of PVLA01001454.1, from coordinate 340,765 downwards.
ATATTTATCCAGGTCAGTTCCAGCCATGAGGTCTCTTGAAGACTTTTCCTGGACAACACCGTGACCTTTCTGCTCACACGTCTTTCTAACTATAGCCAATGTGCATCATGTTACATGTGCAGATATTGATCTTCAATAGCTCAAACAAGAATCTTGCCAGCCCTGTGAACCAAACATTTGGTTTTTAAGCAAGACCTTTAATTGCTGTCGATGGATCTGACATTCTCAGTATGGGCCTGTGGTCATTTATTTGGCTGTTTTGACTTGGGAGGGTGAAAAATGCTCTCAGAAATGAAGTAATGTCTGACCCTGCTGGGGGACTTAGTGGCCTGAAACTTGTTACTTGGGCAATTTTGTGCATGTCTCTTTTGCTCCCTGACCTGCTTTCCCAAATGGACAGAAAGATATCTTCTAAGGGCTGTGATGGAGAGGGATGTGGGCAGGTCACCCAGGAAGGGCTGATAGGTGTGACAAGGAAGACAGAGACACATAGGAAAGTCCTGTTTCCATTTATACCAAAAATGCTGAATTCCTGGCTAGGCAATACTAGAGAGCAAACAAGACACACCACCCTCTGCCCCCAAGGAGTTTATATTTTGAAATATGAGTAAGGTGATAACAGTCACTAATTTTATAAGGATACCTAGGTGGTTGCATAGTTGGGCACCTGGTCATTTGTACTAAATATTTTTATCATAGTGCTGCCAGAAAGTTCAGCAGCTATGTGCCTGTGGAAAGTGGGGCAATATCTTAGTCTCCTTTCTTGTCACTGAAACACAATACCCAACACCCGCAACTTGAAGGCTGAGAGGGTTATTCAGGCCCACAGTTTCAGTTTGTAGTCGTCCCGTACCAAGGCAGAAACAGGATAGCAGCAGGGTGTGGCAGAGGGAAAGGTGTTCAGCCCATGAGACTGGGAAGCAGAGAGGGAAGAGAAGAGCCAGGCAGGGGGTACTGCACACCTTTCCAGGTCATCCCCCAGGACCTGGCTCTTCCTAACCGCATAATCAGCTGGTGAACTCGCCAGTGTTTTTTCTCCCTTGATCCAATCACCTAAAAGCCCTGCCTCACAACTCAAGAGACTTTGGGGGGATATTTTAAATTCATACATTATAATACTAAAAATGGGCATTCAGAGTAAGTTTGAGATGCAGATTCGGAGGGTGATATCTGCATATTTATTTGAATATACATCTTGCATATTGATTGCATCTTCCTGATTCCTTCTGCAATGCGCATCTGAGCACCCTACAAGGGCACCACTGTTTGGGGACCCTGTAATCACCTAATTTGTGGCAGTACACAATGAGTTCCACAATGAGGAGACAAAGTTTGACTCTTAAAGAAAGACTGGACCTGGGCTGTGACCTCAAGCCTGTCAGAGGCTAACAGAAAAGAGATAGAATGTAGGAAAACTACATAAACTCTGGGGGACTCAGGTGAGAGGGAATCGAGAACTCCAGATAGAGCAGAGGCTGGCAGACTGCACCCAGGACCAGAGGACCTGGTAGGGGTCCTCTGCCAGTGGGAGGCTCTGCTCCATGATGGATGCGGTCTGGACAGCACTTTTCTATTTCCATTTCACTAGACTCTGTTTTTGTTGTTTACATTTTAAAATATTATGAGGTGCAGCAGAGAGAGGGAAATGGTATGAGACACAGCAGAAGTTTGACTGTCACAAATATAACGAGGTGGCAAAATGAAAACAAGAAGATAAGAGATGAGGATATTAAGAAAAACAAAGTACTTCTTTAAAAAAAGGAAGAGGAAGAGAAACTAAAGTTAAGAGAAGAATTTAAAGAGTATGAATTTTACTACCGCACTAGGAATTAGAAGGTAGCACAAGAAAATAATTACTGTTCACAGGAAGAGGGTAAACAAACATTTTCGAGAAGGCTTTATCGGCAGAATACCACAAAGTTCTGAATAAAAAAATTAGAAATATAGGCCTTGGGAGGGGCCTCTGCCATTTCTGGGCCAAAAGTTCAGCTGAGGGAGCTTCCCAGGAACCCTCTTGTGGAAATGTAGTCAGGACTCCCTGACCAACCTTGTCTCCTTCCTCGGGCAATGCACGCTCCCAGCTGCCTCTGACCAAATCTGTACAGGGGCCCAGTGGCTGCTGGGCACAGGTGGGTCAGGGTTTTAGTGGGCACATCAGAGCTTCTCACAGCCAGTCTGTCCCCCCGCCCCCACTTTATAACTTGCTAACCTCACATTACCCAGCACTCCCTTAGACCCCGACAACATCACATATTCACTGTGTTGCCTCTGTCATTCACACTCTTGCCTCTCCTTTCTGCTCATCTCCTAAGGACTCCACCTCCCCTGTCTGGGTGGGGTTACCTGCCCAGCCTCATGCTCTCCTCATACATTCCCATTGGACCTTACATGTGAAACTGTGTTTACCTGCTGTCATGGTTTATGTCAGTGGCCCCCAAGCCTCATGCAATTATGGACTCTACCGAATCTAGTGTTTGTGATGGGTTCATTGTCTAGCACTGGGATTGGTGGTGTGAGTCTTTCACCCACCCATGGGTAGAGCCAGGATATGATGTAATGGCAGGAAGAAGGCAGGTCTCCCTCTCTTTCCGGTTCTTGCCTTGCTGTTTGCAGTGGCCATGAATGGCTGTCCCATCATGCCATGCTGCCTTGGAGCCAACTATGGACTGAAACCTCCAAGAACTGTAAGAAATAAACCTTTCCTTCCCTAACTTTGGGCATCAAGTATTTTGTCTCAGCTATGAGTAAAAAGTAACTAAGACACCTATTGTCCTAGAGTCTGCACCAGTGGTTAAGAGCGTGGACTCTGGAGCAGATGGCTTGGACTTACATTTTGGTTATGCAAATTTGAGTAGTTAGTGTTACCTCTTTGGTACTGCCTCAGGTAGAAGAGCAGAATAACAACAGAGCTTAGTCCATAGCTTTTTCAAGTGCCATGTAAAACAATTAGCTTAGTCCATGGGCTCAGCTAAAATCCAGCGATGAAGAGTGGGAACTGTTAAACTTTATTCTTGGGTTTCCTCTGGGTTAGGGCCATTCTTGGGTGTTCAGGAAGCACCACTGAATAGAGCCAGAAAATATTTTGGATCAACAGTGGAGACAGTCATTTAAATGATGAAGAGGCTAAAAATAAAACACCCATTCCTGTGAGAATAATAGTTGTTTTCTTCTCTTTCTATTTTGTGTTGTGAAGCTAGAGAAGGATCCAAAGATCTTTCACACACCAGGCAAACACTTTACCACTGAGCTATAGCTCCATCCCTATTTTCTTGATTGTAAGAAGAAAGCATGCTAAAATGTAAAAGTACAAGAATAACGTGAAACCACCAATAATTAGGGTGACTATAAGTTATACAAATAAACACACTTTTGAGAGTGAGTCAGAGTGCTCTTAAAATTAGACTGTCCTTGGCCAACCAGAATACATGGTCACCCCATCTATACACTGCCCTCCCCAGAGATGGTCTCAGTTGACATTTTTGTTACATAGTCTTTTTTTAAATGCTTATTTTGTAAATACTGTCTTATAACTTGCTTTTCTTTTACTTAACTACAGGTCATGAAATCCTTTCATGGCAACAAATACAGATCTTTATTGTTTTTAAATGACTGTATTTATTGTTTGACTGTACTTTAATTTATCTAACTGACCCTGTATTGATGGGAATGTTGATTGTTCTGATCTTTGAGAATGGTAAACTATTTATAAAGAAATTTCAAGCTTCTTGTTACTACTTTTTGGATTGAATTTTTGCAGGGACAATATTGAGATGGCCAGTTATTTTCTCTGAGGTGCTTTGCCTTCTATGGTGGCTGTGTCTGTTGCCTCCAGGGGTTTAGTTATGATCTTATGGACTCACTAGTTACTCACCCTATGGGCATGTGCAGAGAGAAGTTAATGTGTCCTCCTCCTCAATTAAATGCTGTTAAAAATAGAGCTTTTTTATTAAAATATCTAAATAAATAGTAACACATATTACTGACAGTTGTATTTAAATAGATAACATACAATTTCACCAAAAGATAAGGAACTGTGAATGCTAATATATAATTAGACACTGTTTTTACTGGCCATTAATTCTATTGCTTCTTGGGTAAAATGTTTAGTTCATTCATTCATTTAAAATCTTCTGGTCATATGCTTATGAAGCTCATAGCTTTTTTGATATTTAAGTCAAATACAGTGAAATCTCTTTTATGGAGATTCTGCAGGCTCATTGAAAACTTTTCCTGTACTTATGTTTGATGTCCACTCAAATGTCTCACTTTAATTGAGAACACTGGCTGCTATTTCTGCCAATGATTCTATCCTGTGTGGAAATCCAAGGAATACCAGCTCCTTGATATCCTCAAGGGATATAGCCATGAAAATTTTGCAATATCCAAATTTGGGAACTCTGTAAAGTACTTTGTGCAGAGTATTCTGAAGATGAAGATAATAGAGCTAACTAGAGTGAGCTGGGCTGCGGTGTAGATGCTGGGCTCTCAGAGAACCCAGCAGGTTTTAGTGGCACAGGAAGCTGAGGATTTCTGGATGTACTATTTACTGATTGTTTCAAAACAGGATAATGAGTCAAGGCTTGAGCCAAAAAGAGCTCAAAGTTGGAAAGATATTTGAAATATATGCAGGGAATATTTGGGAGGAAAAGCTTTTAACCTTTTAAAGATAACCAGGCCAAACAGGAACAGGCCTACCGTGGTGAGGGGTGATATGATGAATCTCCTAAGTGAGTATGATGGGTTAGCCAGTGGTGGCGAATCTATGGCATGAATGCCACAGCAGGCTGTTTGTTATCACTAAAAGCTTTAAAAAGATTGCTATCACTGGCTTAGAGTATGGGGATGAGGGATTCTTGTGTTTTTCCTAAGCCTTGTGTCGTGCTGATAATATCTGGAGATGGGACCTTTGGGAGTAGTTAGGGTTAGATAAGGCCATCCCCACGATGGCCTCATGGCTATGTCAGAAGCAGGAGAGAGATGGGCCGACATGCTCGCTCAGTCCTGCCGTGCCGCTCTCTACCATGTCAATGCAGCAATAAGGCTCTCATCGGATGCTGAGCAGATGCTGGCTCCATGCTCTTTGACTTCTCAGCTTCAAGAATTATAAGAAGTAAATTTCTTTTCTTTGTAATTACCCAGTTTCAGGTGTCCTTTTGTAACAACAGAAGATGGACTCAGACAGTGAGTATATCAGTGGTTATGTTGCTGTGTGTGATGGTTAATGTTAAATGCCAACTTGACTGGATTGAGAGATACCTAGGAGTCAATGAAGCACACTGCTAGGTGTGTCTGGTTGTGTCTGTGAGGATGTTTCCAGAGCTGATTGGCAGTGGGATGGCAGACTGAGGGAGAGATCTGTCCAAACTATGGAAGGCACCCTCCAATACGGACTGCAGTTCCAGAAGGAACAAAAATGGATGAAGATGGAAGCCTAGCGGCGTGGGGTCTTTCCTTTTCCCTCTGATTCCTGGCTGCCATGAGGTGAGCGGCTTTCTTCTGCCGTGTCCTTCCACCACGGTGTTTCTACTTCACCACATGCCTAAATTGAGGAAGCCAGCTAACAATGGACTGGAACTTCTGAAACTATGAGCCAACATAAAATTTTCTTCCTTTAAGTTGATTTCTTTAAGTTTCTTCCTTTAAGTTGATTCTGTCAGATATTTTGTCAAAGCAATGCAATATTAGCTAGTAGTTTGTGTGACAAATAATCAGAACCTTGTGGTTTAAAGCAGGACCCACTCATCCATCACATTTCTTTAGGTCACAAGTCTGGACAGTATAGGGGGATGTCTGCTCATGGACTCTCTTGCAGTTAGGGTCAAGGGGCAACAGGTTTGTGTTCTCATCTGGAGCTTAGGGTTTCCATCCACATTCATTCAAGTTGTTGGTTGAACTTAGCTCCTTGGAAATGTAGAACAGACCCCCATCTTTCTGCTGGCTACTGGCTGGAGAATCTCAGGCTGCTCTCAGGCCCCCTCCATAGACAGTTTACAACATGGTCGTTTGTGGTCTACCAGGCCCATGGGACAGTGTCTATTGCTGCTTCTTGTCTCTTTTAAGAGCTCAAATGATTCGGTCAGGCCCACCCAAGACAATCTCTCTGATTAGTGGTTTTAATTATGTCTCCAGAATCCATTGTGCCATCTATTGTAACATAATCATAGGGAAGAGACACTTTCCTAATCATAGGTTCTGCCTGCCCTCTAGGGAAGGGTATCCTATAGGACATGCACACCAAGGGCCAGAAGTCTTGAAGGATATCCTAGAATTCTACCAACCATCATGAGATAAATGAAAACAGCTAGAAAAATTTTTATTGTGGTCTCAGAGTCACTTGGGTTCATAAATAGTAATACTGTAGGCACTGCCCAAGAAGAGGGGGTAAACAAATATTCTGGTTATAACAATTACAAATCTTGAACAGCAGAAGGAAAATCTCTGGGTGCCGTGCCATTGGGCCATCTGCTTCATCAAAGCCACCCTTGAGAAAGTGGTACCTGAGGGGCAACATGGCAGAGTTGCAGTGGGGGCTGCATTTCAGTTCTTTCTGCCAGGCCATTGGGCCCATTTCCTGAGCCCACTGGACTATCTCCATGGGATCACCGAGGCTGGCAATGTCCGAGCTCCCAGGAGAACTTCTTCAGGACATGAACACAGCAGGGTCAGGATGGCATGTGGATCTGGAGCCTGAGGTGCGTACCGTGTGTGGAATGGAGACGGAGAGAAGGATGGGCGAGGGTTCACCTTGACTGTCAGTATGCCAGATGAGCACGTTCACACTTAACCACCTTCACTCTTAATGGACAGACGTTCAGGATGTGTATGACATGTCTCCGATAAGAAGGCTCTACCCTAGACCTGCTGTCTGTAGGCCCTTGTATCCACCAGAGGTTCTCATGGGGAGGGCAGTCAGTGAGGCACCTCGTTGTGGAAGAAGCCTCATGGGTCACCATCTTCCATGGGGCTGTTTTTTCACTTCATGCACTTCAAGCTGCTAAATGCACCTTCAACACAAATGTCAGCAGCCCTTCAGTGGTAAATTAAAGGGAGAGGGGAAGTAGGGAAATGTTAGGAGGCTTCCAGTCCAGGGGAGATACCTTGATCAGCCCGACTGCTGCAGAGGAGACAGGCGAGCACGAGAGTAGAGATCCATGCCATCATGGGAACCAATGACATAAATCCAGATAAAGAGATTTGAGCTCTGAACGCAGAGGAGACTCTAACCTTTGAAACTCTTGTCCCTGAGCCCTCTCTCTTGTGTTATAGGTTGCACAAGTTAAATCTATGTTTGCAAAGGTAAGGGACAGACTTCCATTTGCAAACCCTGGAAACAGTCAGCATCGGAAAAAGATCTCGTGGAACCCAACGAGCAGCAACACTGTGAAATGCCAGAGTCTACAGGAATGTAAACTTCCCAGAACCTGGAAACATACGAAACAGTGGAGGAGGGGAGAGGCCTGAATATAGCCTCTGAGCTTTGTAGCCGCCCCGATGCTGGGAAGGTGGCTAGGCTCACTCATTAGTGACGCGAAGCAATGTCCAGGGTCCTCCTTGCTGGGCTCAGGATTAACTACATGCCTCAGTAGAATGACAGCTTGCTCAGGTCATGGGCTTCAAAGTCACTCATGAAGCGTGCTGCATTATTGATGAGCACTGAGGGTCAACTCTTTTCTCTACATAGAGGCCTGGACTGAAAAACTGGAACAAGGGGTTTAGCCTTCTGCCTGCCTTCTAATGGCCCACTGTTTGCCAGGAACTATTCTAAGTGATTGATGTAGGTGTGGCTGTCCCTGTTTTTATAGATGGAGAAGCTAAGGCACAGAGAGGTCAACTGTGTTAGGCTACTTGAATAACAAGTGGCAAAACTAGGATGTGAGCTGCGATTTGGAACCAGGGGAGGGTCAGTGCTTAGGGGCCAGGCTGTTCTGGTCTCCTGCCATGCGTGTCTGCCTCAGTCCACCAGAACAGGGCACCTACTGAGTTTGGCTCTTTTCAAGATATGCAATACCCACAAAATAAGTAAAAATGTCTAGTGCTTAGAAGCCAGGAAAGGAGAGTGGGGGGGGGCTGCTGGGTGGGAATAATGGGCCCAAGGAGGTGTCCCTTTCTCTCCACTGCACACTGCCTGCAGGATTACTGATTACAGCATTACAGAAATGCCACTTTCCACTTCAGGGCAATTGGTACTTGCAGCACCAGATGGCTGTCCTCAGGGTTCACCGCAGCTAAGCATAAATATAAAATCCACCATTTCGAAGGGGGGCCCGATGATGCCCAGGTGTGTGGTTCCCGAGCAATTTTATCTCAAGTAAATCAGTAGGTCCATATTAGGAGACACATGTTAATTTATTGCAGCACGATTTTATGTCTTTGTCAGTCATTAGCAAAATTTCGTACCTGAAATTCTTTCTCCTTTAATCTTGATGGGATTGGCACTACACATAACTTGGCGATTAAGACAAGAATATCTTGCAGATAGGGAGGTCGTTAATCTGAAGAGTTTTTGCAGTGTGAAATGCAAATGCTCAGTGACAGGTATGTCGGGACCCCCCAAAGCCTTCTTAATCTGCCATAAAGGGAGCCAAGGAAATGTTTGATTATTTTGTTAACACAAATAAGAAGTCCTTTTTGCAGCTCAGCTCTCTTTGCAGCTCCAGTTCTTTTACCATTTGTTCAGATAAACTTTCCAGCCCCTGGAGGGTCCGCTCATCAACAGCTTCTTTCCCTCTGTGTTCTCAAGACCTGGGATTTGGGGTCTACAAGCAGAAGGTGAGGGTAAAGCGAACACGCTCTCTCTCTCCAGTGTTGCTCTATGGGCCTCTGTGACCTGCTCTTTCAGTGGACACATCCGGGTAGGGGCCACTGCAAATGTTTCCATGTGTGTCATTTGGATTGATGGTGTCACCGATCAGTTCTGGGACCTGAGTGATGTTGATGCATCAGCCAGCTGTGCAGCAAACCAGGATTTAGAAGACTCCAATTCTAACCCAAATTTATCACAGTAGGCATGGGATCTGTGGCAAGCTGTCCCCATTGCCTCAGTTTCCCTAAATTGATCTAAAGATTACTAAAGTTCTTTCAGTTTTGTTGTCATTGTTATTGTTTCTTTGTTTGCTATGAGACGGGGATCTTGTGACATAGTTCAGACTGGTCTTGAACTCACAATGTAGCATAGGCCGGCCCCAAACTTGCAAGCAGTTCTCCTGCCTCAGCCTCCCAAGTGCTGGAGTTCTTTCAGTTTTAAATGCTGAAATTCTGTAATTGCTGCTCTACAGTCTGCTAGTCCCGAGGCCCTCAGTGAAGAATCTCATAATTAGCTCACTTTAGCTCGTACACTTTGCCACTTAACGTCTGTTACTCTAGCTCAGACAACAATGTGGTGGATAGAGAGACAATAGGCATTGTTGAAAGGGTGGCTGTGGTGCTGGACTTCCTAGTTCAAATCCTGGCTCTGTGTGACCTTGAGCAAGTTTTTGCCTTAGTTTTCTCATCTAAAACTTGACATGAAAATAATAGTACTAACCTCACAGAAGACATGAAAATTAAATAAACTGTCGTACATAAACACTTAGCACAATTGTTGGTCTAAATACTAAATGTTAGTTGCCTGATTCATTTTATTATTCCCTGTGACTTGGCAAACTCACAGGCTCACATTTCTATTATAAATATAACCAGTAAACCACTTCTTCCATCAACCAAAATTTATTAATCTTTAGAGACTGGCATAGAGAGGTGGTAACCCCCCTTCCTCCCAGAGCCCCCCATGTTTTATGAGGGCCCATCTTACTAAGGATGATGAAGGGAAGGACAGGAACATTTCTGGATTGTGCAGCAGGGCTTGCTGGGGCAGGGCCATGATCTGTTTTCTTCTTGCTCTCCTGGAACTCAATACCTTCACCCCCACTCAGGTACCCTCCTCCTGTGCACCTACCTGCTCTCCAAACCTGTGGAGCCCTTGTCAAAACTTCCATGGATTCATGAGTGAGGGATCTTTATTTCTTTCCCCTTCATCATTTTCTCTCTCTCCTCCTTGGCTCCCCCCTTTTTTCTTCCCCAGGGACCCTCTCTTTTTACTCTCTTCGTCTTCTCATCCTCATTTCTCTAGGGGTTCATCCACCATGGTCTTAGTTTCCTGCCTTGCAAAAAAAATTTTTTTGTCCCTCTGCACCTTTCAGCAAAACTATCAGCCCAAAAAGTTTAGGAAAAAAATTCATTATCTTTAATGGAATTTCTTTACCAGTCCTGGCCAAGAGGGACCTGGGTTCCCTGGAAATCTAAATTAATGAGTACCCTACCATGGGGTGTGGAGAGGAGGCCAAAACAAACTGAGATATAATTTCCTTCTGAGCTTCGAATGAAAGGAAGAGTATTCAACAGAAAACCTAAAAGAATTGTCTACCTAGGAAAAAGGTTTTAAAGCATCCAGCAGAACCCCAGGACTGTTTGGAATCCATTTTGAGCCAAGTGGAAATATTTGGATGAGTGAAATGACTGCTCTCTTCTAATTGGCATCCGGTTGATCAGGGACTGCTATCTACAACCATGAGAGGGTTGTCAGGAAAATCAGCTTATAGAACATTTCACTGACAGATTCCTAATTTCATCTGTGCCAGCAACAAAACTTATTGTGCTCATTTTGGCTCCCGAATGAAAGAGCAACTGCTGGGTACCTTTGGGGTCTCAGAAGGAGATTTAGATAGGTTTGTTAGTCTATTAGAAAGTAGGGGAGCAGGCCTTCCCTTCAGCTGTAAACTCTAGAAGTCTATTAGAAATCTCCATGTAGAGCTCAAATCTCTTTCTCCTTTGATTCAATCACCCTGAGTCATTAGGCTGAACACTGCGTACTATACATAATTAAAACATGGAAACATGTGCAGTCACCTGATGCAGCTGCTGGGGGAAGGGCCAACATAGGGGACGTCTAATGTGATGCCGAGTGGCTCGCTAATGGCCAGAGTGTTAAAACTGCATCTAGGGCCGGGGATATAGTTCAGTGGTACAGCACCAGCCTGGCAAGCATAAGGTCCTGAGTTTGATTCCTGGTACCTTCTTTAAAAACCAAAACCAAAACCAAACAAACAAACAAAAAACTGTACCTCAGGCTCCAGCCCAGTCTTCTCTGCAACAGCCTTGCATTGCCAACTAGCATGGTCCTAGCATCTTCTGTGTGGGGCACACTCCTTAGCTCTCACCCTGGAATTATAACTTGCCTCAGCTTTCCCTCCAGATGTTACATTTCAAGAATGTCCCTCCAGTCACCATATCACCGGATATGGCAGATGACAGCTCTAAAGGAAGCCGTGTGTTAGTTTTGAAGGCTGTCACAGCAGTATCACCAACTGTGGTTTACGACAGCACACTCACAGTCTCTCACAGCTCTGGAAGCCAGAAGTCTGAACATCAATGTGCTTGGAAGTCCATGCTGCCTTCAATGGCCCAAGGAGGAATCCTTTTGTACCTCTTTTGGCTCCTGGTGGCTCTTGGTGGCTTTTGGCTTGTAGCATCCTCACTCCAGTTTCCCTTTAGGTCTTCCTTGTATCTGCCTCTTCTGTGTCTATGTGTCAAACCCTCTTTTGTTAAGAACACCTGCCATTGCATATAAGGCCCACAGTAATCCATTGTAATCTCGTTTTAATTATTTATCTGCAAAGGCTCTCTCTCTCCAAATAAGCTCACTTTCTGAGTGTATTAGTCAGCTGCCCAAAGTATCTGATATATTCAGTTTGAAAGAGGAAGGGTTTGTATTGGCTCATAGTTTCCAAGGTTTCAGTCGCTAGTTAACAGGCTCCCAGGCACAAATGTCATGATGGAAAGGCATGGCAGAGGAAGGCTGCTCACCCCACCACAAACAGGAGGCAGAACACAGGGGAGGAGTCAGAGAGAAAGGAGCAAAGGACCAGATAGCATTTTCAAGGTCATGCCCCGTGACCCACTCAGATACACCCAGAAATGTGCTTTGCTGATCTCCTAGGCATCTTCTCAGGCAGATCAGGTTGACAAGTAAGATTGACTGTCACACTGAGTTTCTGAGTAGACGTCAGTTTGGGAGACAGGGGAGATCAACCCAGTATGGGCCACAGTAATCCTTCTTATCCCATATGATCTTCTAGAACCTTGCCACTCTCCTATTAAGACTTGAAATCTATGTCCAATCCCCAACCCTGATGAGCTTTATGATTAACAGTGTGGTGAAATTGATGCTGTGTCACTCCTAGAGGAGGTCTTAATTCCCAGAACATGGAGTCTAACATCTTTGGAGCACTGGTACTCTTCTTTCCAGGCCCCCTCCCCATTCTACCTCTAGCTAGTTCATCCAGTTCTCCTCCCTTCTTCCTCCGCAGAGTGGAGGAATTATTTTATTCTGGATTGATCACTAGCATTTTAACTGACCCCTACTCTGGGCTCTTCTTTACTCCATTCTACCAAGTAGTCTCTGTAGCATCCTTTGCCTTTGCCACTGTCCTGTTCAAATTTAGGGGATTTGTTTGTTTGTTTTAACATTTTTTAACTGAAGTGAAGACTTTAGGGCCAGGGATCTAGCTCAGTGGAGTAAGCCCCTCTCTGGCAAGTGCAAGGTCATGAGTTTGATCCCCAGTACAAAAAAAAAAAAAAAAGAATAAAACCAAACAGAATAAAGCCAATCAAACAGTGAAAGTGATAGAGGACTTCAAAACGATATAATAGGAAATCAACAGTGGCTACCGTATTGCCTCTTGTTATCTTCAAAATAGCTGCCTATACCATCAGACATGGCATGCACTAGGTTCCATTCCTGGTGCCACAAAATATAAGAATGTTTAAAAGGATCTCCTTCTGAAGGTGGCAGCCATTGTTAGTTCCCTATTATCTTGTTTTAAAGCCTTGTATCATTTTCATTGTTTTGTTTGGTTTAATTCTTTTTTGTTCCATTTGATTTTATTGTGTCTAAATGTGAGCTACTGCTGGTCCACTTTTATTTTTATTTTGAACAAGGTTTTGCTAGGTTGCCCAGGTTGGCCTTGAACTTGAGTAGCTGGAATTATAGGCACACACCACCACACCTGACCCAAAATGATCTCTCCTTCCAAATCCTATGCCTTATTTTTGATCAAATAAAATGATCAGCAGGTCTGAGACCACACCATGCTTCCCCACGCCTCTTGGTCCCTTGTGCGTGGTGAATTTTTCTCCTTTCATCCTTTTCTACCTGGTTAGTTTCCACTAATCGCACCTTGATTCAGATACCACTGTTTCTTCAGAAATGTGATTCTGATGCATAATGAAACTTGAAAATCACCTTTCTAAAGAATATCACAAAACTAATTTGACCAATTCCAAATCCCTAAAAGAGCCAGTCTGGGAACAGACATTTTGTTTTGTTAAATTTAGCACCCCCCTTTCAAATCTATACCGGTAGTTCTGAACCCTGGTTGGAGAATTTTTATTTTTTGACATTTTAAATGGATGAACATTGTACTATTTATTGTACACAAGTGGTTTGAAATATAGTTGCCCTTTTAATCCTTTAGAGTATTGCTACCAGGACCTCTTTAGCCCATGCAAATACTAAAATCCATGAATACTCAAGGGGTTTATCTCACACGACATAGTAATTATTATTGGTGAGGCTGTGGGGGGAAAGGAACCCTTCTACATTGTTGGTGGGAATGTAAACTAGTATAACCCCTGTGAAATTCACTAGGGAGATTCCTCAAAAAACTAGAAGTAGAAATTCCATTCAACACAGCTATTCCCCTTCTGGGTATCTTTCCAAAAGAGTTAGACACATCACAATACAGCAGTGCATGCATACCAATGTTGATAACAGCACAAATCATAATAGCTAAATCTTGAAAGCAGTCTATATACCCATCAACAAATGAATGAATAAAGAATAATTTAAAGAGCAAGATAAAAGATAGCAGGAAACAGGGAGGTAGACCTTTTGCACATGGGAAGAGGATCTAGAGATGAGAGGAAAGAAAAGGGGAAGTAAAAAAGATTAATATGTGATACGTACATATACCAACTCCCTATGATGAATGTGTTCATTATGTATTGCAAACATGTGCTAATAAAAAGTGAAATGCCATCATATTTGTATGTAACCTACTCACATTCTTCTGTATTCTTGACATCACAATACCTAATACAATGTAAATGCTATGTAAATAGGTGCTATGCTAGATTATTTAGGGAATACCGATGAGAAATATTTTGTACTTGTAAAATGCATACACAAATTTTTTCTTAAAAATATTTTTGACCCAAGACTCATTGAATCATTTGATGTGGAAGCTGTGTGTATCTAGTATGGAATGCCTATATTCCACACATGCATTATCTCACGTACCGATCAGTGTTTTGTGGTGAAAACAATTATAATCTATTCTCTCAGCCATTTTCAAGAATACAATGCATTGTTTTTAACCATAGCCACCATCTTGTACCATTGCATATTCTATTTCTTTTGATTTTCCCACAGCCTCTGTTTTATTTTAGGAACATATAAGCTCCTCAATATTTATTCGACTGATCATCATGAGAAGAAAAAATTAATTCCCCAAATTAGTGTTGGTTGCCTTTGAAAAATCAGTGCTTTTGCATGTACCGCTCTGGGAAGTTGCTTCCTTCCCACGAATGGATGAGAGGCACTGAGACTTCGAATATCGGAAGAGGTGAATTCTAAAGAGAATTGCATTCTGGGAGGAATTCCGTATCTCAGTCTTTAACTCATCTTTCATTTTGGGAATAGGATTGTGAACCCTGAGTTTCCTGGGATGTCATTATACATGCTGGGATTTAGTCATGCAAGACTCCCCCTCCCTAAAGTGCCCCCAGGCACCATGAAGACATTACTGTGAAGAGAGTTAGGCTCTTAGAAAAATCCAAGGTTTGAGCTATAGTTTCGCGACCTCTTCTAGGCTCTAATATTAAATCCGTGACTCTTGAGAGCTTTTGCTGAGGGAATCCATCATCCTTTTATTTTGTGTTTCCTGGGTCTTACTCAATATTATGACCCTAGGGGGAGAAAACTACCGTGACTGGTAGTACTTGAAATGCTGGCACCTATAGTATCTTGAGTTAATGTTACTTGCAGCTTTATCCAGGAACAATTCTGCCGTGAAATACTCAGCTGTAAAAGAAACGAGATGACTGAGAAGGATTCTTTTGAGTGTCTCTGGCATGCAGAGAGGCGATGGGGATCTTGGTGTGTACGTGTGGGAAAGTGAGGGGGGTGATAAATAGTGTGCTACCTCTCCTTTAAGAGCACGTCCTTTTATTTCTGACACTTAAAAAGACACTGTCAAAAAGATGTTTTACTGATTTGACTTTCTGTGCAGGAGAACGTGCAACAGTTACCTAGTAAGTGGTTTTATAGGGAGTTTCACCCACACTTTATAATAAACTGAGCCCAAAGATAACATATCTTTTGTGCTTTTACAGTGCTTGGATGATAACTGTGAAAAATTATCTAGTGGAGGTTAGCAAACTGTACCTGTGGTCTTTTTCTCATGACCTCTGTATGATAAAGTTTACTATCTTGGAGCATGCTGCATTGTCAAATAATAGGTTTGCTTGTCTGGCCAACAAGAAGTAATTGAGGAGTGTTATAGTTTTACAATCGTGTTTCAATGACTCTGCTGCTTTTGAGTTGTTAGACCTGAACAAAATGGGTCAATGTTGAAAGAATAAAGCCCTACTCTCCCACTTTCCTTCATTCCAGGTCTTTATGGTTTTTTTTTTTTTTTAAAGGTTGGGACAGGGTATAGACTTTGACTATCATAATTTTCTGCCTAGAAATCCTAGGCTTTCAGATTAGGGCTTGAGATAGGAGATCTGATCTTTGTTTAATGACTGAGAATGAACATGGATTTGACTTACCCACAATATAACTACTGAACAAGCTTGTATTCTTTCTGTCCTTAGGGAGACAGTAGACTAATAAAATTATTTTGATTTAAAGATTCTTTGAACTCCTGATCTGTCTTTAAAGAATGATTTCTCCTGTACATTCTTAAGACTTGTTGAGAACAGATCAAAGATAAATAACCTAGGATAGGTAGCAAATTAAAAGATGTTTGATTTTTCTACTTTACATTTTCTTTGGGGCAGGTCTCACACAGCATTTTACAAAATGTTCCATAAAATGCTAGCTCTGTGACATGCTACAGGATGAAGTGAGTTTGCAAACATCATATACCTGATCTAAACCTTTACTTTGTGTCTGAATATCATCATTATTAAAAGCCTAGAGAAGCTCAATAATACAAAAACATTCAATCTGTCATTCTCCTAAAGATGACCACAGAACCTCAAAACACCCCCAACTGCCTGCAAAGAATATGGACTGTTTGTTATATTTGGGAGAATCCTGAAAAACTGAGGTTTTGATGATTTGTAGACATAGCATTTTTTCCTTCCAAAAAGAAACCATTGAGAGACCAATCACAGTTTAGCAACTTCCCTGCAACATACATACATATACACTTGTCTTAGAAATATTTTTAGATAGGGCTATCACAATTAAAACTTGAGAGTGTCCCCATGCATAGGATGTTATTTCTCTGTTGGGGGATATTTTAGGTAAATAAAATAAATGACTGGATGTGAGGGCGATCTGGATGTGACATCCGTCCCTCCATTGATCTCCAGGATTGATTTGGGTGATCTGGCTGGCCAGCCAGCTGTCCCCCATGTGGACTCCCACCTGCCCCACCGAAGCTTCCTGCTCCTCAGGTAGAGGAGGGCTGTTTCCTCCGTCCAGGATACACCAGTAGCTGTGTTCCCCTGTTAGAATCTCCAAACAAGCTCTCAAGATAAATTACTAAGGCTTGTATTTGTGGAGGAATGTTTGATAGACTTGTTTGTGTTTGATGTGGGTGAAGGCTGCTGAAAGTGAAGGAGGGCCGAGTATGTCTTGGAGAGAATCTGCTCCACAGAATACAAGTGTTGGGGGAGATGGTAAAATTTAGCAATATGGCTTAGGTGTGGAAAGGAAGTGATAGGTTGGGGGTGTAGCTCGTAGAGCACTGACTTAGCATGTGTGAGATACTGTTTGATCTGCAGTACCACAAAAACAATGAAAGACAGACAGATGAAGGAAAGAAAGAAAGAACATAAGGAAGAGAGGGAGGAAGGGAGGGAGGGAGGGAGGGGGAGAGAGAGAGAGTGAGAGCGAGCAGAAAGGGACTGATGGCTCTCTAATGTTTGAATGTGGTACACTGGTGTTGGAACCTAGAGATAGAACATCTCTGCAGAAAGGACATCTGAGGAACAGGGCAAGTTGGTGCAAACCTGTAATCCCAGCATTTAGGAGGCTGAGATAGGAGGATCAATGAAGTTCAAGGCCAGCCTGAGAGAGACTAAAAAAAAAGGAAAAGAAAAGAAAATCTGTGTGTGAATCCTGATGCTGCTTGGAATTCCTATAGGAAATACTAGAAGAGGGAAAACAGTTATGAGAGAGCTCAGCATCCAGTGACAACGACAGTGCCCCAGGGAGCATGATTCAGTAAGCCAAGCAGCTTGGGCAGTGGTCTTGGGAAGCCTAAAGTGGGGTCTTGGAGATGAGCAATGGTAGCTGTATGGCAGGTGGAAAGCACACAGATTAAAAGGGATGCTGCCTCCCCCTCCATCAGGGGCTTAGCAATCTCGATAGCAGCTCATGGTGCCAAAAAAAGCCAGCACCTCTGTAGCAGGAGAAGTTAACTTTGCCCATAAGGTCGAGTCCGTGGACATCCTTGCCATTACTCAGGTAATTACACTCCTAGCCAATGGGTACAACTGTAACAGAGTAGGAAACAAGCACTTGGGGGAGTGCAGTTGGGCAATCATAGAAGGACAGCTTCTCTTTGACCTCATGAGTAACTTCCAGACATACACACTCAGCTACATTTCTCCTGAATTCCTGCCCCACTATGTAACATACTGTATGTTCATATTGCTTTAGGCCCCTAAAGGTTGAAGTAAATTGTTACACAGGAATAGACAACAAATACAACCATACGGTATGTCCTCGGGGCTGCAGTCCTCTGGAGGCTTGACTGAGCCCAAGGTCCCTTTCTAAGATGGTGCACTACATGGCTGGGGCCAAAGCCCCATCTCCTTGCTGGCTGTTGGCAGGTGGCCTCAGGTCCTTCCCCTGTGGATCTTGCCACACAGCTGAGAGTGTCTTTATGCCATGGCTCTCCCCAACAAGCCACCCTTATGTAATCAATACTTAGAAGTCAAACACATCACTCTGCTACAGTGTCTTTGTTTGAAGCTTAGTACTAATCCAGCCCACACGCCTGAGGAGAGGAATTAAGTTCACTTTTAGAAGAAAAACGAATGTTTAAAGCATTGTGGTTGAATTTAAGGACCACTGCAGTGGTGGTTCACCTGTATTTAATCCCCTGGAGAAGTTAAAGAGTTAATAGGGGTGACAGGGAATGTGTGACAGAAAGGTGAGGATGGATGTGCTGCTATGGCCAGTGTTGGAGTCTGTTGTGAGTCATAGAAAACCTTTTTTATTTATTTTGAAACCAAAAGATGGGCTCCAGACAGGACTGCTTGTTAAGTTGGATGAAATTAAAAATAGTTTGAACGCTTGGGAAGAGGGGGAGATGATTAGTTCTCAGGATATATTAAATGTCCTCACACGAGAAGGGAGTCAGCTATTGGGAAGAGCTGCTTTGGAAAACATATGCTGTGTCAAACTCCGCCAGCAGATGCAGAATCTGCTGCTAAAGTTAGCTCCTGAGAACAGGGCTGGATGGGCTGCCATCACAGATGTCTCTGGAGCCAGCACCCGAGACAAATATAATTCTTACCCCTGGAAAGCTAGACTCCATGCGAAAGCCTTCTCACCCTGGTGGAGGGGTTAAAGGGAGGTGTGAAGGCAGATTTAGGACCCCAAATGCCAACTCCTCTGTGATTCCTGAGAATAACGGATGATTCTGAAGCTCCAAGGTATGCTGGTATTTTGCATTTCTAAATTTGGGAATCCCTCATAAGGTGAATTCTTGTTACTTTAAGAAGAACCCATGCTATGCAAAATCCAAGGTCTGATTTGAAGGCTTCTGAAACATGTATTTTGAGATATATAGTTTGAAATGTTAGAGAAGATGAGATAAGTGTTCAAAATGCCTAAAACAGTCAAAGAGGAGTTAGAAAACTATAATAACGAGAAATGATTTTAGTGATTTCTGTAGTGCAGGAAGCAAATGCTTTTCCCAACCAAGGGGACCCAGTTTCATGGTTAGTGACACACTAGTGATGTCCAGGTTCTGAGCCATCCAACATCACAAGAACAGTTTCCCAAAGTAGGTTTTACAGAATTCAGTTCACAAGGATGCTTCACAAAAGAATTCTACAACAACAAAAATTTGGGGAAGGGTACAGAACGCTTCCCTGTTGGAAAATCAAGGAGCACTTCCACATTTTAATGGCTCTGAGAAGCCCTGAAATAAAGACACTCATTTCATTTTCATTGGCTACTTAGTCTGCAAAACAGAAGACCATGGACTGTCCCTCTGCCACACTAGTGTCTACTGATCTCCAACTTCTGATTTTTATCCCATCGAAATATTTGCCTCCGGAGGGGAGGTCTTATCTCTATTATCCATAATGACCTCAAACCTCAAGACAGTGCCTAGAATTGGAGGAGAAAGTGCTTTAGGGTCCCTCAGTTCCAAAACTCTGCAGCTAATTCTGTATTCACAAGTTTACGTTCTTTGCCTTAAAGAACTTTATAGTTACTGTCAGCTGCAGCTCTCATAAAACCTAGATCTTTTGCTGCCTGGAACCACTAGCGATTCAACAAATAATTATTGAATAGATGAAGGAACATATAGATGCTGTGAGACTAGTGTTCCTTGCAACAGACACACTGGGAAGTGCCATCCTGGAGACTGGAGATTCTGGACAGGGAAGCACCCTGGTTAATGTTCATATTAGCTTGAGGAGCATGAGAGAGGAATAAAATCTCACCTGGGAAAGAAAATAACTTGAAAATGTTGGAGTTGGAGGTAAAGCCCAATTGATTTGTGATTGAATATATGGGCTTAACAATGTCTGGTCTTCTCACCAGTTAGAATTTATCTGATATAGTGTGAGAGAATTTCATTGGGAGGGTTTAGAGGGCAAGCAGAAATCACAATGTGATATTTAATCATCCTGCCAGTCACAAAGTTCCCTGAGAGAGAGCCTGGTGCCCCTGGACAGAGGCCCTTTGCTCTCCTGGGTTGGCCAGGCTCTACCCACCTGGCATGGGATCTCGTTCAGATGTGGCAAATTGGATTCTGGTGGGGAAGAGGATGAACAGAGAGGTCTGTAAAACCCAGGGCTGTCCAGCTCTGACCCTTCCACCAGCTCTCTCCACTTGTACTTCTAAATGAGGGTTTGACCCTTAAATAATGAGGCAGTTTTTTAAGAGTCCCAGCAGCCCTCACACGTCCAGATGAACATTATCTTTTAAAGACGGGCTTTGGGGAGTAGCACATGGGCTACAATACAGCTGTTGCTAATAAAAATGTTTGTGGCCCTCTTTTGGAATTGCCTTTTGTGTCAGTTATGAGGCGCATGAGACAAATCCATCCCCTTGGCCATATGTTGTTTTTGACCAAAAATGGTTTTACCCAGCTTATCCTTCAAAATGGCCCAGCATATTCATCTAGCTGGATGTGGGAATCACTTTAGGATTTTTATTCAAATTCAAACCCACTGTCAAAAGACAAAAATGTGCCAGTATTGAATGTTCCACAGCTTATGCCATGTGATCTGAAAGCAGCTCCTCGAGGGGAAACTGAAACTACTTTGACCAAGGACACACCTCTGTAGAGGGCCCAGGCCCCTGGGAGGCTGCCTCTAAGTTGTGGTCAGGGCCTTCACTGTAAAGTTCAAGTAGAGTTTTGAAAACTAGCTGCCTGTTGAGCCCCCTGAAGGAGCTGGTTACACTCTCCACGCTCAGACCCTCTCCTCAGATTCAACTGGTTTGGGTTAGGCACAAGCAGTACCCTGTGCATGGGCGTGAGTGCATGTGCGATTCCAGTGTGCAACCAAGGTTAACCTCTAACAATCAATCTTATTAACTTCAGTCATGGTTGTTCCTGTTTAATTTTTCTGCTGAGATAAAAATCTTTTGTGACCAGGCCAAGAGGTACCACTGAAGATTAATCCAACACAGATGGAGGACATGGTTTGGGGGGCTGGATTGTCATTAGCGTAAAGTGGCACTGTGTGCCGTGACCACAAGGGGGCGGACTCTAATACTGAAGTGTGCAAAGCTTTTGGCCTTCAAGGAGGAAAAAAAAAAAGTCGCAGAAAATGAAAGGAAAATTAGTTGAAGGTTTTGTTTGTGATCAGCTTGCTCTTCCTCTTGCCAGGCCGTTCAGCGCCAACATGTCATCTCATGGGCCACCGACCGAGCTGTCAGTGCTGACTACAGAGAAGTGGGTGGCAGAGAAGCAAAAGGTGCTGATGGCTTCTGAGTGTCTCGGTTTGTGGGTCCCAGTGTTGAGTGTGTTGTGGTCACTACTCCACACTGTGTTCAATCCTGTAGTACCCTTAATAAAACAGCATTGTCACCTCCTTCTTATGGATGAGGAAACTGAGGCCTAGAAAGACAAAAACTCCTTGGCACACAGCATCACAAACTAGGAAGTGTTAACGGGAGCGCAGAGTTGCAGACTGAGGTCTTTCTGATTCCTAAGTCTACATTTTTTGTTGACCTCCACAGCCTATCTGTGAGAAGATGGTGCTTCTGAATGTGCATTTTCCTTTTGTGTGTCATTACAGATCTGATGGATAGAAGGAGTGGTTGGAGGCTATTCTTGTAAGAGATGTGAGCCTCAGTTGAAGATGTACCACCATCTTCTGTAGAAGATGTCTGCACACAGAGCTTGTAGATGTAGAGGGCAGAGTTCACTGCTATCTGCCTACGTGCGAGCTGCCCTTCAGCTGCCTGTGTGCCCTGGAGAGTAAAGACTGGCGGCAGGGGCAAGGGCCTGTCTATCTCACTGATGTAATCTGGGACATCATAGATACTATGAAATACCCTAGTTGAAAAATGCATACATACATGTATACATAAAAGTCTTGAGATCTCGTTAAAATCCTGAATCTGAAACTTAGTGGCTGTATCATCTTGTATAAGTGTTGTCTCCTCTCTGCATGCAGCTTCCTTATCAAAAAGTTGAAGTGATGGTTCTAGACAACATCTAAGATTCTTTCAGATCCCTCCCTTCCAGACTCAGCACCCCTCCCTGCACTAGGTGGATGATGTGAGGCTCGGAAGTTCAGCTCTGGGACCCGAGGGGAGCAGGGAGCCTCTCAGAGCCTGACTGTGAGGGAGCGCTCCTCACTGCTGTCACAGCAGCCTGAAAGGGACAATGTGCCCACGACGTGGAATCTGTCGCTGTTGCTTTATCTTTCAAAGTAAAATATACGAGAAAGGGTGCTCTAGAGGGTGAGCTCTATGTGAATTAAAAATCATTGGAGAATCTCAACCATGATCTAAGAAAGGGGTGATTTGTCTCATTCTTTACATATTAGGACACGGGGAGGGAGCCTCAGTTTCTGCCATCCTTGGCTTCCCTGACTGATCTTTCCACATGGGACTGTCAGAGAGGTAGCGCCTGGGAGGAAGGAGAGGGAGGGCTTTTTTAATTGCCACTGTTTCAAATGAATGAGTTTGCCACATCCTCAGCACCTCCCTCAGCCTCCAGAAAGCAACTCTGTGTTCAATGCGTTCAGAGTTTGTGCACTCACTCAGCCACACAGCAGTGGACACTCGACAGGTTCATGTTAGTGCACATGGACTTTGAGATTTGTGCCCGGACACACTGAAAATGACTTTACTCCACACTCCACTACTGAGCGTGATTACAAAAGCATGAGGGCCGTGGTCATTAGAGCAGGACCCTCCCTGGAGCTCTCCAGCCCATTTCTGAAGGAATGGAGCTCTACTGGTCATTTTACCACCTGTAGAAAACGAGCTTAATCATTCAAGACCAGTTCCCTAAGCTCATCCCTTGTTTCTGCCACCACTGACTCAACTTTCATTCATTGAAAATGTTAATGCTACTAGTTCAAAGTTATTTCTTGCTGACAATATGCTGACTGCTCTAAGTACTGTAGCTATTAATTAATTTATTCCTCATGACAACTTTACAAGACAAGTACTATTATCATTCTCAGTGAGAAAACTAGGGGAGAGGTCGATAGTTTACCCAACGCCACATAGTAAGAGGTGAAGGATTTGTACTTGGAACTCCTACAAGATCACTGCTCTCAAAAAAGTTTAAGCACCATTGTACAACTGCCACGGACCCTTGCCACTGTACTGGTGCTGCTGGTACAGAATCTACCAGCAGCTGAACCTAAACGTAACAGACGTCCTTTTTAGAAATCAGGTCCTGAGAGAGCCTCTGCCTTCCACAGCTTTGGAAGCAGGTCAGCAAATGGGTGCTGAGGAGGTTCTGGGAGTTCACCCCAGGGAGCCTAAGGGAAGTTTCTATTGTTTGTGTTCTTTTTCATCAATGGTACAACTTCAGGCTTTACAAAGCCTGGATCCAGCTCTGGCAGACATCAGTGTTTTTGTCTTGATTTGCAAGGGCACGACCCAGAGACCTTCGGGCAGCTCAGCAAGGAGAGTCTGGCCTTGCCCCTGACAAAGCCTCTTCTGTGCAGCTCCTACTTACCTGCACAAATCTTGTTTCTTCCAAGCAGCAACCCTCCCCCACCAGCATCAGGGAGCTGCTCATGACTTTTTCTCCCCTCACCAAAGGTCCCCACGACTCACCCCATTTGCTTTTTTTCTTTTCTTTTTTTTTTTTTTTTTTTTTTTTTTTTTTTTTTTTTTTTTTTTTTTTTTTTTTTTAGCTGTACAGTGTAGAAGGCTCATTGGCCCTGGAGTCAGACTTGGTTTGACCTCCAACTTGGTGTAAGATTTCAACTGAGTCATTGAAGCCCTCTGGTTTTCACATATTTTTCATCTGTAGTGAGACAATGATAGCACTTGCTTCCACTGCTTAGTGAGAGGTTTAAATTAGATAAAATATGTGTAATTACTTTATTGATGATGATGTGTGATAAAATAAAACACATTATGCTTACTAGTATCATAGTCTTGGCCCCCAAAGAATGTTTTTTTCTTTCTGCTTTAATTTGGTACTGTCTGATACATCCCACTTAGTACCTAATTACTTGCTATTGTAGATTGTCCTGTGATTGTTTTCTGTGACATATTTTACTTTCCTAAGTAGATTGGCAAGTCTTAGAAGACAAGGACTGATATATAATTTTTCCAGAACAGGGTTAGGCAATGGAAAGCATTTTAGGTATAATAAAAGGTCCAGATAGGATCAGAGTTTCAACCCCTCACCCTCAGAATAACTTATTGGTAAATATACCATTGTCTTGTCATTTTCTGGAGCTGATTGGAGTTGTTGAGTCAGACTCACACTAACCAAGATCATAAGAGACTGAAGCATAGCACTCCTACTATGTATCAGTTAAGGGTTTGAGGGTTGGGGCCTGTTCTAATCACTGCAATGTTCAGGCTTCTTACCTCGCCACGTCCATGGAACTGCACACCTGGAAGCCAGGTTTGTCATGGCCTGGTTGCTTGGTGAGTTTGGAACCCTGGCATGGAGAAGTAGACCCTTAGGAGGCATATCCAGTCTTGCCCACTATGTGATTTTATGAATCACTACGCCCCACAATGCGGTCGGTCCCCTTGACCAGGAAACAGAAAGTTCACAGTCACTGGATTTAAGTGCTTCTCCTGGTGAAACACCAGTGGATAATCAGGGTCCATTCTCCACTCCTCAGACTTTCCTTCCTATGTTCTGGGGTAATAAGATATCATAGAATTGATTTAGTGCCTGCTTACTAAATTATAATTACATCCAATTTTGCTTCCTCAAGATTATACTCTGAATATTTAAATTTCCTCAATTTGTGCCTGCTTATCTATCTATTACCCATTATTTAGGGGCAATTTGAAATTTGTAGCATTCATCCCATTCATGCCAGAGTCCTGGCTTCTGTGTGGTTCAGTTGCTCTCCGTGGCTTTCTGAGGGTGCAAGAAAGTTCTTGATGTGGGGTCTGCTCTTATCAATTGGAGCTCAGGCTCCCAAACTTCCAGTCAGCCTCTTGGTTGTCTCCCATGGAAAGGTAATTCTGCCAATGTGTGATTTTTACATTGTTAAACTGGTTTAGCTCTTACAGAGAAACCTGGATTTTTGGTTTCGATGTCTCACTGCTATCCCTTGGGGAGTCAAGGATTCTGGTACTATCTGAACACCGAAAACTGAAAACTTTGCAATTTTCATGACTGGACCTGTGCTGCCTCCTCTGGCCTCACTGGCAAGGACCAACTTGTTGCTTTTTATTGCCACCTGTTTTTAGCCCACCTGAAATGGATCCTCTGCAAATGCACAGGCTCTGTCGCCAGGCCCTAAGCTATAATCCAATGCAGTTAAAAGGCACTTTCTCTCCTGCTGAGAAATTAACACCTTCTCCTTTGTCCCAACTTTCTGGGACCATTTCCAATAGGTCTTGGCTGGGAGTTAATTAAATCTGTGTTGACACATACTCAATTTCAAGTGGCTTTACATATACAGGAAACCTGTTGAGATTTTCCCTTTTGGGTCCAAAATTGCTGATCCATCTCTTTACCCCAGTTTTTAGGATAGGTTTCCCACTTGCCATCCAAAGGTAGAATTTAAGGTGGAAAATTTATGGGGCTTCCCACCCTAAAAGAAGCCATGGTCTGCTACTTCCTCATAAAGCTTTCTAAATTTCAGGGCCTGTTCTTTGCAAGCAACTTTGTATTTTCAGTTAAAAGAACTGGATTTGTGATTACAGGAAGCTCTCAGAGGCAGGAAAAAAGCAGGCAGCAAGTGGGGTCAGAATTCTTAGCCAGCGGCAGCTGGTTCAAGAACACGGTGCTCAAAAACAGAGTCAAAAGATGTAAATGTAGGTCAGGCAATTTTTAATTCTGATTGGATATTTCATATGCACTGCTGAGAGCTTTTTTTTTTTTCCCTCTTTTTTCTTTTTTCATCAAGAGTTAGAGATTTGGGTGGCTTATAGGAAAAGCTATTAGCAGCAACATCTAGAATCTTCTAGACTTGCTCTGAGAGCACATGTCAGCCTTACCAAATAAGCAGATGTTACATGCTTATTTTAGTGACCAGAGCACTGCTTGTGAGTATGCAGGGAGGTCACCCTTCCCTTGCTGAGCTGTGGCCCTGGCACGGGGACCTCTTGCTTAGTTAGGTTTGTCATCTCAGAGCTGGGTCTATCTGCTGTGCATGCTGTGTGGGGTAGAGGCTGCAAACTGACAGTGTTGGGTTGTATTTTTTTTGCCCAGTACTGTTTGTTTGGCTGGCACAGGTTTTTTGTTTTTGAGTCCACTTTAAAAGTTGGAATGTTTGTATAAAAATCAGGATATGGGGTTTTCATGAAGACATGAGTGCTTTACAGGGCTGTGACTGAGTGGTGCTGACCCTTCCGGGTGGGATGCACAGGCGCAGTTTGCCAGTTCCCCCACAGGCTGCTTCACCTCTCCTAGATACAGGAATTTGCCACTCTGCCATTAAGAAATGTCCTGAACAAACAATCTGATTCTTAAACAGCATCAGATAGTTGTTTACAGCTTCTATGGCAGGGGAAAGGTGTTATTTTTGTTATTTATCCATAAACCCAGAATGGGTGTGTCTGGACAACCGTCCCAGGGCAAACAAGTCAGGAGTCTGGTAGGTTTTCTTGCCTGCTTTTTGGTGTGGTTATGAGGCAGGAAGACAAAAGTCTGGAATGAGCATGGAAAGAAGCTGTGGCAGTGGGGCTACAGGAGGAAGCCGACACCTTTGCACAGAGGATCCTGAAAAGGATGCTGAAATTTTATCTGGGCTGGACCAGGAGTTACAGCCCTGGGATGCTGTGTGTGATTATTTGAACCTGGCCCTTCTGCCTGGGAGACTGTGTACTCCTTCAAGGAGTGAACCACAGGCAAAGATATTATTTCATTCTTGTCGGTATTTCCTGTGTGGGCACCGATCTGGCATATGGGGCTCTATACACATCTGTGAATTGGAACCAAACGGTGTGTCCCTGTAACGTGTGCTCATCCCACACCAATGTGTGGGTGCTGTGCATGTGTGTGGGAAGGTACTCGTGCAGGTGTGGATGAAGGATGAATATTAACAGTCAAAGAAAAGAGGAAAAACATCTTGAGAGTATCTAACACATGCTAAAAAGTGCAGGACTTTGTCATCAGATGACAGTGGCTCATTTAGAGATACTTCCCTCCCTTCCCCCAAACACAAGGGGTAGTGATGGTTAGTGGATTGCATTCTTGCCCTCAACGCCCAGGAATCGACAGCAACAGCTCTGAGTAATGAAGGCTGGGGTGAGCGGCCTCATTTGATGAATCATTGGCTACTTATCAGCCTTCCTATGACATCCATTCTCTTTAAGTTTGTCCTGCTTCAAACTCAGAATACACATGGTGCATCCCAT
Organism: Hydrochoerus hydrochaeris; assembly: GCA_004027455.1. Taxonomy (NCBI): domain Eukaryota; kingdom Metazoa; phylum Chordata; class Mammalia; order Rodentia; family Hydrochaeridae; genus Hydrochoerus; species Hydrochoerus hydrochaeris. The sequence continues at coordinate 313,275 of PVLA01001454.1, read as the reverse complement.
GGCACCGGTGAAGGAGGGGAAAACCGTGTGACTGAGGAAGCCAAACAGACCCAGAAGCAGGTGTCTCCCTCTCCATCTGTAGTTCAGCTGTGTGACTGTAGGAAAACTGTTCAGTCTTTCTGAGCTTTGGCATCTTTGCTGAAAAAGGGGTTCATCACTGTATCAACTGTTGAGAGTTTATGTGATGGGTAAACGGTGCTTCGCATTTGGTAAGCGCCGTAATACGATCTATTGCTGTTCCAGAGTTCAGAGTTAAATGGGCTTCCCAATTTGCCACTTCCTTCTAATGATGTTCAGTTCTCTTTCTCCCTTCCTTCCTTGCTTCCTTCCTTCCAGGGCTGGGGATTGAACCCAGGACCTCACTCATGCTTGGCAGTCACTGTACCACTGAGCCACATCCCAGCCCGGATGACGATTTCTTAACATTGTCATCTGCATGGTCAGAAGACCATGGGTCTAGATGTTTTCTGCTGAAGTGCAGCTCTTGGTTCCCCAATACTGCAGTTATTTTTTGTGATTTGGGGTGTGCACAGACAGTGGTCACACACGAGGCTATGACAGAACAGACTGCTGTTTATGTGCTAGGACTGCCTTTGTTTGGGATGAGAAGCTGGCACAGTCCCTGCTGTGTCACACCAACTCTCAGATCACTTACCCTTGTTAAAAAATGCCATCTGCCTCAGTTCTTTTTGCAGAAACCCTCCCCGACTCTCACCAGGGTGTCCCAGGGAGCTTCCTGACCACAAGGCTCAACCCTATCCGTGCTGGCTGCCCACATCACAGCAGGAGGACTTGGCTCAAACCCTCACAACAATTTTCCCCTCCTCCTCCTCAAGAAACTTAGAACTTCTCCCAAGTGTAGATAGATACCCAATTTGGACTTGAACCAGGGAAAATTCCTTATAGCCCAACATGTGAAATTGAAGACTCTTGCCTCTCCCATCTCTCCTCTTCCCAGTCATGGCAAGGGAAGATAAAATGTGGCATTAGCCCTTATTCCTGTAGCCTGGCTCCTTGGATGAGCATGTCAGGCTGGATACTGTAGCTAAACATAAATGAATGGTTATTAATGATGGTCATAATGTTTTCTAGCAGTTAGCTGGCTGGGATTCTAGGATTTTTTTTTCCACTGTGTTTTGAAGGGTTAGGTTATTTAAACTTACCATCAAATAGAATCAAATCAAAGTGAGCTAATTTTTCTTAAACACTAATCATTTTAAGGCTATTGAACTAAATATAGAGGCAGTTCATTAAATCATTAAAACAGCCTGCAATAATGCTCACAAAGTCATTATGGAGCTATTCCCTAGCCAGAGAGGTAGTGTTGCCTTAAGCACAGTTTAATCAAATTAGATGGTGGGCTATGTCATGGGGTTTCTCCTATTGATATTCATTAAAAATACATGATTTATCACTAATCTCTGTGAGGTAGAGCCCACTCTTCCAAATGAATTTTGTAAATGTCAAGGGGAAGAAAACAGAATGGCGTATTGTTATAATAATTTAAGAGTGGTGTGATCACATTTACATTTTATATACTATGCGATTTAGGAATAGATAATAGCTTTAGCAAGGCTAAACTTTTTTCCTTAGTTAAAGTTAGAACAGAGAGGCTGAACCCTGAGGATTAGTGATTATATTTTATCGCAGAGCAGGGTCCACATTCGAATGATCTTTCTGTAGAATAGTAGCTGGTCCTATTGTTCAGTGAATGCTTTTTTCAGATCCTTTGGTGGACAGATTTCTACATAAATTTATGCTGTTCTGTTTGGTGACAATATGACTCTTCATTCCAGATTCCATCATGACGTGGCACTTGAGGGAGGTAGTTTATTTTCTGGTCCTTGTGTCCTCTTCAGTGCCGGGACCTCCAGGTCTGTCCCTCTCAGCCTTGGTGAGATCTGCCCTGCTCCTTCTTCCTCTGGACTGTAAAGGGCTGATAACAGTTTGAATGTTACCCCACCCAGAGGTATTTGCATTTTAACAGGGATCAAAGCTGAAACTAAAGGGATTATGCCCTAATGGTAGAATTTTGAGCATCAGCCAGTGGGTGAAAGAAGATTTTCTGCTCACAGAGGGACTTTCCCTCTGGCCTTCAAAGGGCAGGAGGGCTGTCCACCGGTCCACCCGGGGCCCAGCGAGGAGACAGATGGGTGGACAGAAATGAAGTAGACTAAGGACGCTTTTTCTCTATTTTATGCCTTTTCTCCTTTTAAACTGTGAAATGAGCTTTTTGTGTTTTAAGAACCCCTTTCCTAAACAGGTATCTTTCTAGGGGGTGCACTGAAATATTCTGACTTGTCCTTTAAATGTTTTTTTTTTCCTTCCCAAACTGGGAGCTAATGTTTGAAACTCAAATTTACGGTTTAGTTTAAAACTTGCAATTTTGCCTTTAAAGGAGCCCTGAAGGCAGAAAGACACTTAAAAAAAGGCTCAGTACCTTTTCGATATGAAAATGTGTTTGTTCTTACCAAGACACATGAGCTGTCTCTACACTTAAGGTGCTTATCAAAAGCTTTTCAAAATATGACTTACAGCCAGAATGGTCAGAATCGGCAGACAGAGCCACTCGATTGTACAAGATAGGAAGCTTTTAGCATCTTGGCCATTGAACCTAATCTAAAAAAGAAACACTGCTTAAATAAAAATCCTACCTATTTTATGCTGCTATGCTGTACATAATGGAAATGCCCACCCTTTCATGCACAGGAATTTCTAACTTGACTCTTGGCTCCGTGGGAAGCTCTCAGGACCATTTCTCATACCAAAATCAAGATACAAGGGGGTCTGGCCATTAGCCATGGCATCTCCTGCTGGAATAATGGAGATATGAAAAGGACAGCACTGAATTATTGGCAAGACTTAACTTCTCAAAATAGTAAACCAGAGTCCTAGAAAAGCCTTTTGTTAAGTAGCTGAATGTCTAATTCACCTGGGACATTGTTTCAAAATTCATTTCATCTTCGATAATTTGATGAAAGAAAGCACAGTACTGGTGGCTTCTCTCATGTGAGGCTGCACACACCTAAGGGTAGGGTACATTTATTTTGATGATTGATAACTGCAAGTTTTGTGGCTTAATGAGAAGGTAGTAGATGTATTTGAAATGTTACTGCTTCCTCCCCCCTCTTCATTTTTCAGGGAAGCACCTTGATGACTTCCCTTCCAAGTGTGTGCTCAGTGGAACTTGTGTTATCCATTCACACCCCAGAAACATTACTCTTGCATATTTGTGGCTGGAGCGGTTGGGAGTCGCATGGTGACTGATTTCGCGTGGATAGTGTTGGGTGTGTGTTGTTTAGCTCAGAGCTTCCCTAGAGATGGGTAACAGGAGGCTGGAGAATACACAGAAAGAAAGAATCTTTTTCTTCCTGCTCTCGTGGTAACGCTGCACTCCCACTAAGAACCACAGGGATGGCTTTGCTGTCATTTACTTAAGGATATTGGCTTTATTTTTATTGGGCTATTAAAATTCCACCAGAAATAAGAGGACTGAAATTAGATGCCATAGAATTAAGGTAGTTGAATGGGACTAAGGAGAGCAGCTCATCCTGATTTTCCCTCATTGCTCCTTGTTTTAACACTAATAGTGCTCAGAGAGGCTTCTTGGTCCTGGGCAAACTGGCATAAATGCTGAGTCTGAGAACTTTCCTGTCCTTGTTCTCTTTAGACCTCATTTAAATACCCGGGAGAGCTGTTACTTGCCTTATCTATCTATCTGTCTGTCTATCTGTCTGTTTATCTATCTATCTATTTCCAGATTAAGAATATCTTCTTTTAAAGTATTCTACTCGTAACCTCCATAAATTAGAATATTTAAACAGGTTTTTTAACCTATTAATAAAAGTCATTTCTTACATCTATAATTCTCTTAATAATTAAAAAATGTTTTTGGCTATTGCTCCATATGATTCTGAATATTAGGGTTATAGCCCTATTTTAAAGGAAAGAAAACTGAGCCTCCAAGCAATAGTCAGCTTCCTATCTCAGCTCTTGTCCTGCCCTTGGGGCGACCGCTTTCTTGCTGATTGCTGAGATTGGAAGAGTCTTCACCTAATAAGTATACACAGAGCACAGGCCTCCTACCCAGGATGGGGTGAGGCAGACACAGTTTTGAAGAAAGCCCAGTTAGTTTCTTCCCAAAGAAGAAATCATGAAGTCTTATCCAAAATCCTAATCCCACCTTCCACATGCATTTTTGAGTTGCAGTTTTCTATTATGTTTGGTGTGTGCTAAGGCCGTTCAGGGAGAAGAGATATATACATGTTATTAGCAGCAGTATCTAGCATGGGCTGTGTACAGGTGGCAGCTTAACAGCACTTTTAGGTGACAGAATTGAGTTGTCAGGTCCTCACTTTTCCTGGCTATTAATCCTTTTCTATCATAGCATAAAAGACAACCAGCAAAATAAAAAATCCAAAATGCTCTCCAAGGCTAGCTCTCAATGTTAGGTGGAGTTGGGATGGGAAGTGGGGGTAGAGGGGAATATCTTAAAAAGATGAATGAGATTACTGTCATTTGCATAGAATGGATGACTGATCACTGGACCCCACAATGGTGGGCGCGGACTCAGAAGGCTATTTTTAAACTGAAAGGTAAGGAGTTTCCATTCCAAAATTTGCCTTTGCCTTAATTATAATTACCAGGTTTTATGATCAAAACATATATCCTTCCAGCTGAACAGATTTCTATCTTTTGAGTACAGATTCCTAGTGCATACCTCAGTGCTAGCACATGGCAAGAGCTCAATATATATTTGTTGAATGAATGAGTATCATAAACTTGGGCAAAAAATAAAGGAAAGGAAGAAAGGCAATGTTTATTGTTGAACTACCTCTGCAATCCTACATTAATAATAATACCATACAGTAATTTCAACTGTAGTAGGTAACATAAATGACACCTGTAAAAATCACATTTAATGAAATCTTGATTGCTAGATGGGTACACTATACATTGCTCATTCTTCTTCACCTGCTTTAATTAAGTCTTGGATTTTCTTTCTCTATGGAACAAGATTCTTAGTACTGCTAAGATTTTGGAAAGTAGGCAAGTGGATCATGTTTCCTATTTGACTTATAATACAAATATTTGAAGATGTAAACTGCAGGTGAATGTTCCCAGAATGTTGTAGAATAAAGGGAGTCAGGTTGGTGCTTACCCCTGGTATCATACTTGATGAAGAAGGCAATAAATATGCAGCCAGGTAAGCACTAGTTTCCTGGAGTGAGGCACAAACCCAAGTTCTCTGCTTATGTCTACTGAAAACAAGTACTGCTTTGCTTAATGTGGGCTTTCGAAACTTGAGTCATTTGGACTTCCAGATGAGAACTGACACATCACAGAAAGTGCCCTTGGCTAGGGGCATTTGCACTTGTTCTACTGTGCAGGACATTTGATAGGGTCCCGGGACAATGAATTTCTGATACCAAGCATAAGAAATACCTCATTTCTGTTCCAGGTCCATGTCCTTTCAGAGCAGAACTTATGGTACTGCATCTTACAGTTCATATTTCCCAGTGGAAGGAAGAGGTATGAAGTTGAATACTCCAGAGAAGGAGTAATAAAATGAGCATGGACAGAGGAATACATTTAGCTTAAAAAAACCAGAAAGGATAACCCAACACAGAGAGTTCAATTTCTGTAAAACTAAAGAGAAGCATAGAGAACACAGTTGACCCAACATAGACAAGACCAAGCTGGAGGTGTCATCAACCTCCATGAGAGTAAATGACACTCTGAATTGTGTTCTTTCTTATCACCAATATCTCCATTCAGGTTACAAAAGCTACCACTAGATTTGGAACTGGTCAAGATCTACCTGCAAAGAAACTTTTAACTAATATGACAGCTGTGTCAGGGGATGTGGAGATGAACTGAGATGCTCAAGGGCACATGAGCAAAAGAAGAGGGCAGCAGAGCATGGTGGGGTTAAGTCTCCCCTCTCAAAAAAGAAGCCAAACTACATTGGGGAAATCGAACTCAAGTCTTTAAAAGTCCTGAAAGTTCCTTTGAGAACAAATTCCAGTGAACAGAGAGCTGACATGCTTACAGTCATATTTCTCTAAAGGATGGATGATGTTTCTTGATTGTCACACTGGATAAGCAGGTGAGGCAATGAATTTTCATGGCAGTTTTTTGGAGTGAAATTTTATATTAGGTGTGTTTTTCTTGCCTTTCACAGAATGAAGAATTTTATCATTTAAAAACCTGGCCAATGTATTTTTATTCATCAAAAGCTCCTAGCCTATTGAAAATGAATTTTCTTCTATCCTTAATTCAAAAGGTTGGGCACAATTTATCAGTGTGATGGAACTCTTTTATGACATGTGAAAAAGATCAGTCTTAAGGAGCAAACAGATACATTTTTTGCAATCATTAAGCATTTTCTTAGTTCATAAATCTTTTTTTCTCCTGCTCCTCAAAGTTGAAAGAGAATAAATGCAGTAATGTCTAGGCCTCTTGGAACTTTGACGCTAAAAACAAATGCGTATGCTATATGTTTTCCATATTAAATTTTATTTTCTTCTTTTTAAATACATTTCTCTGAAGGTGGGAGAATATGTCATCTGTTAAAATACTCTTGTTTCTTTTTAATAAGACTGACCATTGAGACTAATTAAACTACTATCATGTAGAAGAGTCAACGCATAAGAACTATTTTTATTAAAGTCTCTAAAATTAAAACTTTTTTTCCTACCTGGACAGAAAAGCAAGTGTGATCCTGCTTTTGTAACATGAAGCAACTGCACATGCTTTTAATTTGAGGAGCATGAGCTACGTCAGTAGAGGTGCTGATAGTGGTTCTAGGCAGGTAGGGTCTTCAGTGTTTTCTGATTTTTTTTTCTTTGAGTGTTCATTGCTCTTATAATAAAAAGAAATATGAGTTTTAAAAAATAATCCTCCTAAGCCTTCATGGGCTTGGTGTGTGTACGTTTGCTTGGCTTATTTCCTGAAGTCTTTTGAGTATGACTAGCACCTCCCTCTGCCCCATTTTCCAGTGATAACTGCCTCAGATGCTCAGATGCTTCCTGGGAAGATGGGGAGGAAGGACCCTAGAGATGGAGGAAAAGGCTACCCTGGAGGGTGGGGCAGCAGAGTTCACCTTTTGCTCTCCTTTTGGGAGAGTTGACATCCATGATAAACTAAATCTTTTCTCCTTTTCAAAGTTTAACATCATCTTGTCTCCCTTTGCTTTCCTTTTTCTCTATTTCTTACTCTTTCCTTTATTTTTTCTCCTATAAACTTGAAGTTTCTTTAAGATAGAGACTTTCAGGATTCTCTCTCGTGATTGGTTTGTGTCTCCTGGGGGACTCCTCAGTTCAGTTTTCACTTTCTCTCTTTTCTGCCCACCTCCCCCCACACACTTTTTCTCCCCACTTTGGCTGCTGAGGTTTTACTTCCGGTTGCCAGCAGTAGGTGGCAAAAAAGTAGACACATTTGTTCAGGCAGCTGTGCGTCCTGGGCTGGTTGTCACCTGGGACTCTAAGGCAGCATTGTTATGTCATTGTAGACTGTGTTGGCAGCAGTGCTTTCATCACTGTGGATAATTCAGCTAAAGAATTCACTTACTTTAAATGGGAGAGAAGTCAAAATGGCCGACCAGTGAGCAACAAAATACAAAGCCTCCCAGGAGAAACAACTCATACACCAGGATAAAACACCCTGGAGAGACCCAGACAGAGGGAGATGGATCCTCTTGACACAGGAAGAAATTAAAATGTAAAAAAGCTCATCAAATACATTGGGACTACAACTGGAACAGCTAAAAATTATGGGACACAGCATTTTTGTGGCGACCCGCCAAGTTTGCACCGGCCTGAATTTGCACCAGCTTGAATCCACACTGGCCAGCAGAGCTGCCCAAACTCATTCCTGCCGCCACTCACAGGAAGCACAGCAGCACTGAAGTCAGGAGTTGGTGAGCCCAACGGAGAGCAGAGCCAGCAAAGGGACCTTCATTAGTCCACGGTCAGTGCTGGGAATGAGACCCCTTCACACAGGAAGGGCACGACCAAATGGGCAACATGTTGGAATTGGGCATGAGGAGCCTGAACTGGGAGTGACAGTGACTTCAGTTGGTTGCTCCCTCCCCAGAGCAGATTTGTGGGATTTCCTTGGACTGGACTGCACCCCTAGCCAGGACCCAATGAGCCATCCCAAATTGATTCCCTGTGCCTAGCAAGCACAAACCAGGTGAAGACCCCTGAAGTTTGGCTGGCCCGGTGGGGAGGAGCAGGCATACGCAGCTGCTGCTTACACCTCAGTGACAAGAGCAGTCAGGAGATGGCGGAGGTCCCTCACCAGCGTGCTTTGAAGGAAACGTGGCCAACAGGGAAGGGGGCTGGGACCTGCACTGTAACCTGTGTGGAGAAAGCCAGGGCCAGAACCCTGAGAACCCTGATCCAGGAGAGGGAAAAACAAGGGAGACTGAGGGCGGCAAACACACATCAGACATGGGTTTAATGGACATTAAGAGATATCTTCGGAACCTTGTAGACGTGCTCAAAACTGAAATAGTAAATCAGGTAAAGCAACATATGAGTAGAGTAATAAAAGAAATGCTCTCAGGAAGCATCTCTCAGGAAGATACAGATGGAAGAAGGGAGGAACACAAAAAATGGAGAGAAACATTTGATAAAGAATATAAATAAAATATAGAATACATGAAGCAGATTCAAAGAGACTACCAGGAAATTAAAAACTCCATTGAAAGCTGGCAAAACTCCTTAAAAGAAACTAAGGATAGACTATCAAAACTTGAAGACAAGTTTGCAATGTGTGATCATGAAAGGAAAGATCTCATAAAAATAACAAGGAAACAGGCAGTAACAATACAAAGGCTAGAAGATGACAAGAGAATCTACAATTTAAGAATAAGAAAGGTGAATGAAGAAGCAGGAATACAAACAGGCGAATTACAAAGGCTATTCACAGAAATAATTAAGGAAAACTTCCCAAGCATGGGAAAAGAAAATGACATTTGTTTGTGTGAGGCATACAGAACTCCAGCCACCTACAACCAAAACAGATCTACACCCAGACATATAATAATCAAGATCCCAGAAATTCAATATAAAAACAATATTAAAAGCTGTCAGAAAAAAGAAACAGATCACCTATAAAGGTAAGCCCATCAGAATCATGGCTGACTTCTCGACACAGACCATCAGATCAAGAAGAGCGTGGAGCGAAGTCTTACAAGCCCTGAAAGAAAATAACCTCCAGCCCAGATTGGTGTACCCTGCAAAACTGTCACTAGAAATTAATGGAGAAACAAGATGCTTCCATGACAAAGAGGAACTGGGGGAGTTTGTGACCACCAGTCCAACCCTACAGAGAATACTGAAGGACATTCTAGAGAGAGAAAAAAAAAATACCAGGATTTTAGGAACAGTGGCAGAAAGGCCTCAATGAATGGGGCAGGCAGTAGAATGAAGGAGAAAAGTAGACAAAGGCAGAAAAATAGCATAGCAGAAATGAGGCAGAGAAGGATAACTAGAATCTCTAACATAGATGGCCTTGATACACTATATTTTTAATAGTGCACCAGGATTTAAATCCCACATTACTCACACTACTCTGCTTAGACGTATTATATTCTGTTTCAGTCATTCTACCTGTACTAGATTTGAGGGCACAGAAAATAACAGGACATAGTACGGTAATCATCCTTAACTTCCTATTAACTTAATCTAAAGCTCTGTAAAACCTACACTGTTTTATCATGACTGATCGTAATCAAATCTGGTTTGTTAGCTTGCTGTTTTATATTGATAGATTTTATTCAAAGCTGTTATGATTGATAGTATCAAGTCTGAGAGGATAGGCAATTGCACTGAAGATGACAAGATCCACTAGAATATCCACTCTGGTTTGATTATTACCTGCCTTTGAAGTTTTATACTGTCTATAATGTTTTATTTTACTAATATTGTTATGTACTGCTATATTCAATTATACTGATATATTCAACTATGCCTGATGATGTAGACAATTCTATTGACGATAACAGAAACAACACAGTAATCATTGTAGATCACCTTGTACTGTGGTTTTATATGACTTTTTGGTTTCATGTTTTTATAGGAATTTGTTTTGCTTTGTCTTGTTTTTCCCTCTAATACAGAAAGGATAGAAATACATGTAGAGATTCATGCATGCATAGTTGTTTACACTCTCATTGTTTGAATACTTACTTTGTATGCTTTAATTTTGTAACTTGAACAACTTTTTTTTTTTTTTTTGGTACAGGGGATTGAACTCATGACCCCACGCTTTCCAGGCAGGCACTTATGCTGCTGAGCTAAATCCCCAGCCCTGAACAACTATTTCTAAGAGGACAATATGTAATTTATCAACTAGTGATTTCTTATTGTTTATCTTTTTTTTTGAAATTCTGTATTATCTCTACCCTTTACATGCTTTTGTTTCTCTTTAAATAAAAAAAATTTTTAAAAAATAAAAGGAGGAACAGAAAGTGCATCTAGGAGGAATAACTGCATTTATGTTTAAGTGTGTAGAATTGATAACCATGTTGCTAAGTTGTTATTGTATCATTGAACTTCTTTGCAGCCTCACTGTTTGAATGTCCACTCTGTATGCTTTCATTTTGTAACTTGAACAACTATGTCTAAGAAGACAATATGTAATTTATCAACTAGTGATTTCTTACTGTTTATTTTTTTTTCTGAAATTCTGTATTGTTTCTACCCCTTTTTCTGTTTTGCTTTTTTCCTCTTTAAATAAAATTTTAAAAAAAAGATAGAGACTGTCTCTTAGCTTGTCATTATGGGGCTTGGAATAAGGTTAGATGCACAATAAGCATTTGTTGAATAAAAACCCAGAGATGCTAAGCAATTTATCTAGGGTCACACAGCTGGTTAATAGCAAGAATAAGACCAGAATTCAAGCTAAATCAGGAAACCCACTAGCAATGGGAAACATTATGCCAAACTAAAAATCTCATTTGTGTCTCAGACAGAGATCTGTTAGTAAACTGAGGAGGACATGTAGCATGTGTCATCAGATAGGAACAGTGCCCAAGGAAGTGTTCAGTTAGGACATGTTTGCTGAACCCTGAATATTAACATTGCTTGTTGATAGCCTGACTACTTTTATTCACTCTCTTCAACTTCTTACATGTAAGAAAGTACAGTATGCAGCTTTGTAGGACCAGCATTATGCCTGCGTGCTGGCTGTTTATGATAAATTTATCCAACAAAGAAAAAAATCTATCCACATTGAAATCACAGTGAACCTATTTTTCTCAAAGGATCTCAAGAAACAAAGCACCATATCTGAAAGCAACAAAAGTGCAGATGAGAGATTTCTCCCCACTCAAACATCCACGTCTTGAGGCTGCCTGCACAACCCCCAGACCCAGGAGGTAAGAGAGAAAAATCACTTTGTTGGGTACAAGTATTCTGAGTAATTGCCTTCTTTGGAAATGGAAGAATTTAATTTTTCCATCTGACAAACAGAGGAGAACTTGTTTTCAGGGAAAATGCTGGAGTTAATCGTCCCAGGATAATGGTTACCTTTGACCAAAGACACAGCCCCAGGAGTTGTGGCTTCATTCCCTTCACATGTTGATCAAGTCTGAGTCTTCAGGATGCTTGTGACTTATTCTATTTCCCTAACACCCTTTGAAGGAAGTATCCTATAATTTTTATCCACTTCTTGCAGTTGCTGCTGATGGTGATTCGTATCTCTCCTAGAACCATGCTGGGTGGAATTGGCCCTTTGCGAGCATTCCTCCATGACACACTGAACAGGAAAATAGTGGGCTGGAAAAAGGAAAAAGCAAGCGATCAGAGACAGCAGTAGAGATGGCACTGGGGTGACACAGCCAAGAGGAATCGGCTTGTCTCAAGCATTTGAGCCTCATGTGCCTTTGCATCCATATCCAATTAACTTTATTAAACACATCGTGATTTGAAAGTCCATAGGTACCTACAGAACTGGCTTTGGAGGCATAAAAGTGCCTCAGTCAGGCCAATAATTTGACTTGTCTTTGCACTAATATTTTTAAAAATGTTCACTTTGTATTTAACATGATACAGAAAACACTTCCTAGAAATAAAATCTGTAGTTACAGGCCAATTTTCTTGCTAATTCACTTCTCCTGGTGGAGGCAGCTTCAATATTTGGAAAGAAATCCAGCAGCATATTTTCTACTTTTCTCTCTTGTCTTGTTTTCAGTTTCCTTTTGTGGTGATGTCGTGAACCTGACCACTCTCTGGAGGAGGAGTATTAGAGTGTTTGCAATTTAGATAAAATACAGCACTTGCTCCTGACAGTGTCTTGCGTTATGGAGTTTCAGAATTTCACTGATTGTCATTGTCACCTGCCTGCTCCCAGGGAGGGTGTCCCTGTTGAGCCACAGCTTGTCCATGAATGGTGCAAAAATGTCACTATCAAGAGAGCTTCTGTGCTAAGAAGAATCATTGTTCATTAATTTTTTAAAATTTACCTTTTAAAATTTTTAACTTTTTTTTACTGCATCTGAAAATTCTTATGAATCTGTAATTATTTCAGAATAGAATCCTCCTCACTAAGGTTCCCCCAACTGTAACATGTTTTATAACTATCATGTAATATCCAAGTCAGAAACTGACCTGGGTGTATCTTTGACCTTACTCAGTTTTCACTGTTTTTACAACCTGAAGGCATCTGAATGTATGTGTGTGTTCATATATATAGAAGTGTGCAATTTTATTTCATTTATATACAAAACAACTTCTAATACTACCAGAGATGGTTGTAGGATTATATTAGTTTGTGAGATTGCTTAACAAAGTACAACAAATGGTATGGCCTAAGAAACAGAAATGTACTGAAATCTAAATTAAGGTGTTGGAGGGTTTGTTTTTCTCTGAGGGCTGAGAATCTGTTCCAGGCCTCTCTCTTAGCTTCTGGTGATTTACTGGCAGTCTCTGGCGTCCACAGAACAAAGACATGTCATCTTGTCTCTGTATCCTCGCTGTACATATCTGTATCCAAGTATGTCCCTTTGACAAGACACTTGCTAGTCACATTATATTAGGTTCCACCCTAATGACCTCATTTAACTTGATTACCTCAAACTAAGAGATGCTATCTCTGCATGAGGTCACATTCTGAGGTATTTGGAGTTTTACTCTGTGTAAATTTGGGCAGGTGGCAGAGTTGAACCCATAATAAGGACTAATTTATACTGCTTCAACTTATGCTGAATCCTGGGTGAGCTCTGAGTTAACCAACATCATATTTCCAGATTATTCTATGATGCTTTAATGCTCTGCACAGATTAGTAGCCTGCTTTACTGCCTGGAAGGACTGGTCTAGCTCAGTGGTAGAATTCTCTGGAACCTTAGAATATTCCAATGGCTGGATAAGTTGACAGAGAAACGATATGTGTATTCGAGAGCTCCATTGCATACATGAACTTTCCTCTCTCTCTCTTCCCCCTTTTTCTTTTTTTCACTACTTTGGATTGAACTCTGGATTCACTCTGCTATAGTCATAGCCCTTTTAAAATTTTATTTTGAGACATGGTCTTGCTAAATTGTGCAGTTCTGCCTCAAATTTGTGATCCTCTAGCCTCAGCCTCCTAACTAACTGGAATTGCAGATGTGTACCACCACATGCAACTGTGAATGTAGAGTTTCCATGCTAAATTGCTGGTTCTTACCAAATATGAGCTAGGCAGGTCATTCTTAAACTGTGTTTGTGTTTCCTAGGCACCTTTTTAAAACAAGAAGGCAAGAAAAAGCCCAGTTCAACAGTGGCAGGGGCAGACTTTGAAAGACAAATGCCGCATTTTCTTTGCTATGTGGAATCTAGCAAAAAGTAACATGAAAGTAGAAAGGGGGCAATTAAAGAAAAACAAGGGACTGTGTAGCAAGGGTAAAGGAAACAGTGGGGGGTGGAAATGATCAAAGTATGTTACAGGCATGGACAAGTGGGCTAAGCTGACCCATTATTCTGTATAATAAATATGCAATATGAAAAAGAAAAGTTAAAAAGAAAAATGTTACCCTCCCCCCCAAAAAAGACAGAGGACCCGAACAGTCTTCAAAGAAGATACACAAATGGTCAGTAAGCCCACGAAAAGTTCTTCACCATCTTTAGTCAGAGAAAAATGCAAATCATCACCACTGCTGTTCGATAGTACTAGAGACTTTAGCCAGAGCAATCAGGCAAGAGAAAGAAGTATAAGGAACATAAATAGGAAACAAAGAAATCAAACTATCCTTATTTGCAGATGATGATATGATTCTTTACACAGAAGACTCAAAAAGCTCCACCAGAAGTCTTTTATAATTAATAAATAAATTCAGCAAAGTGGCAGGATACAAAATCAACTCACAAAAATCAATAGTATTCCCATACAACAACAACGAATTTACTGAAAAAAAATTCAAGAAAACAATCCCATTCTCAGTCCTAAAATTTAGATGGAACCAGAAGAGACCCAAAATAGCCAAAGCAATTTTGAGAAAAAAGAACAAAGCAGGAGATATTATAATCCTGCATTTCACAAAGATGCAGTAAGAAAAACAGCACGATACTAGCACAAAAATGGACATGTTGACCAGTGGAATAGAATTGAAGATACAAGAGAAAACCATGTACCTTCATGCATCTGATTTTTGACAAAGGGACTAAAAACATATGAAAGAGAAAGACAGCCTCTTTAATAAATGGGAAGACAGGTTATCCATGTGCAGAAGTATGAACTGAGACCCATGTCTCTCATCCTGTACTAAAATCCAATAAAAAAGAATCAAAGACCTAGATATAAAAGACAGAAACAATGCATCTGCTGAAAGATAAAATAGGTAAAAATAAAATAAGTTTAAAAAACCCCCCAAAAGCCAAACAAACCTTTTTATTCAGACAGGATTGTGATGTGTTGTTCAGACTGGCCTTGAACTATGTAGCCCAGGGCCAGGCTGGCCTTGAACTAAGTAGCCTATGTCAAACTGGCCTTGAACTTGTGTCAATCCTGTTGCCTCAACCTCCCATGTACTGGAATTACAGGCATGCACTGTCACACCCACCAAAATAGGTAAATTTCTTGAAGACATAGGCATAAGCCAAGATTTCTGAACAGAACTTCAATTGCACAAGAAAAAATATCAAGAACCAACAAATGGGATTATATCAAATTAAAAAGCTTCAGCACATCAAAGCAAATAATCAACTGAATGAAGAGACAATTTACAGAATGGGGAAAATTTACAGCTACTTATTACACAGGGGACTAATATCTAAAATACATAAAGAATACAAACAAATTAGACCCTCCTCCAACTGGAGGATTACAAAACCCAATAAAAAAAATGAGCAGTTGAAATAGACACTTCTTAAAAGAAATACAAGTGATCAAGAAATACACGAAAAAATGTTGAGCATCCTTGGTCATTAGAGAAATGTAAATCAAAGCAGCACTGAAGCCGGGCATGGTGGCTCACACCTGTAATCCCAGAACTCATAGGCTAGACAGGAGGATCCTTGAGAGTTTGAGACCAGCCTGAGCTACAAAGTGAGCTTGATGCCAGCCTGAACTGCATAGTGAGACCCTGTCTCAAAAAGATAAATAAATAAACAAATAAATAAAATAAAAAGCAACACTGAGATTCCTCCTTAACCCAGTAACAATGGCTATCCTTAAGCATAGTACTAACAAACAAACAATCCCAAAAAGCAAATTTTGGTGAAATTGTGGGGAGAAAGGAATCCTTCTACACTGGAAATCAGTATGGTATTTTGTCTAAAAACTAAAAACAGATATTCCATTTGATCTAGTTATTCCTCTTCTGGGTATTTTTCCTGAAAGAGTTGAAGTTATCATATTACAGTGATACAAGCATATTCATGTTTATAGCAATACAATTTACTATAGCTAGATTATGCAAGTGACCTTTTTCCCCATCAAAGTGAATGGATAAAGAAAAAATATTTAATGGAATACTAATCAGTCATAATGAAGGATACATTTGTGTCATTTATAGGAAAATGGATAGATCTTAAGACTATAATGCCAAGAGAAACATCAGACATAGAAGAATAAATATCATATGGTTTCTCTTATATGAGAACCCTAAAACACGAATAATTTGTAGAGCAGAATAAAAGATAATAGGAAACATGGAGGTAGACTTTGTGGAGATGGGAGGGGAATCTTGGGAAGGAAGAAAGGGAAGAAAGAGGGAGGGGAAGTAAAAGTGGTTGGATGGGACATGCGTATGTAACAATTCCCCAAGATGAGTGTAACTATTATGTATTGCAAAGATACACCAACAATACACAATTAAACTTATGAAGATTAAAAAAGACAAATACAAATAAAAAACCATCAGATATAGTTCCCCACTTATTAGGATGGCTATCATAATATTTTTAAAGGAAAATAACAGGGATTTGTTAGGATGCACAAAAACTGGAGCCCCTTGTACATTGCTAGCAAAAACATACAGTGGCATAGAAAATTTGGGAAACAATCTGATTCTCAAAAGATTAAACGTAGAGCTAGCTACTTTATAAACTAACAATTCTATTCCTACTCAGATAGCCAAAGGAATTGAAAGCAGGGACTTAAGCAGATATTTGTGCTATGATGTTCATATCAGTGTTATTCATGATAGCCAAAAGTAGGTCTAAGTCTCAGTATATGAATTTTTAAAATGTGGAATATACACGACGGACTATTATTCAGCCATGGAAAGGGTTGAAATTTTGATATGTGTTCAACACAGATGGACTGGAAAATGTTATGCCTAGTGAGACAAACCAGGCACAGAAGAACACATATTGTATGGTCCCATTTACATAAAATATCTAGATCAGGAAAACTTATAGGTATAGAAAGAATAGAGGTTCCTGGGGGCTGGGAGGAGAGGAAAAGAAGCTTTTTTTAGTTTGTAGAGTTTGTATTGGAGATGATGAAAAATCTGGGTATAGAGTGGTGGTGGTGGATACACACACTTGCAAATAAACTTAATGACACTCAATTGTATATTTATGAGCAGTGAAAACAACAAATGTTATATGTATTATCACAATAAAAATGTAAGCTATCCATAAAAAAACAGAAGGCATTGTTCTGTGGAGAAACAGAACTCCTACATCTATGAAAGATTAGTTTCTTTGAAGTTCTATTTAAACATGGCTTCTCTTCCTAAATTCTACATGACTGATGTACTGTAACTCACCATAAGAAATATTTATGGAGAACCTACTTTATGCAAGGCACTGTGTCTGCTTTTATGAGTTCATTAAAAGACTGAGAAAAAGAGGGAGGGATCCTAGAGACCCATGGACAGGAGAAGTTACATCCTGCTTGGGGTCATCTGTGTCTGGGAGAGCTTGGTCTGGGGTGGCAGGGAAGGCCTCCCTAGGCGGGGGAGGATGGGGAGATCCGGTAGTTTAGCATCAGCAACATGAGCAGAGGAACCTGGGCACAGCGGACGGTGTGGCTGCTGGTTAGGGTGTGCGGACAGCGAACAGGAGTTGGGTCTGTAAAGAAAGATCAGGCTAGGCACACTCCTCCAAGGAGGATGGAGTCGAGGACACAGGAAAGTCCGCGAAGACAGCGTTGGAGGAGGAAAGCGGGAGAGACTGACCTCCACAGCCAGGTCTGGACAGGCGTCCCACACTGGAGGCATCACTAATTCATATCTCTCAATCTTCCCTAGGCCTTTGCCGTCGCCATACTCAATTTCTCTAGTTCATTCTCCTTCTCGCTCCCCACAGATGATGTTTAAAGCCTTCTCCACACTCCTCAGGTTTTCTCTTGTCTACACAATCTCCCTCCTCACTCAGCCTCCAAATTTGCCATCGTCTGTCTCCAGAACACTTTTCATCTTGCAGAACTGAAATTCTAAAGCTACTTAACACTGAGACCCCATTTTCCCCTCCCCTTTAGCCCATGGTGAAATATCACTCCACTTTCTGTTTCTGTGAATTTGCCTCCTCCTACTACCTCCCACAAGTAGAAAATGCAGTATTTGTTTTATGACTTGTTTGTTTCAGTTAGTATAATGTTTCAAGACGTCTCTGTGTTTTAGCATATGCTAGTTTCCTTCATTTTCAGAGCTGAATAATATTCTATCACATGCATTTACCATAATTTGTTTATCCACTCATCCTTTGATAGAAGCCTGAGTTTTTTCATCTTTTAGTTATTGTGAATAATGCTGCTTATGAATGTTGGTATACAAGTATCACTTTAAGCCCTGAACTTCAGTTCTTTTGTGTCCATACCCTTCTGAGGTGGAATTGTTAGATCATCTGATAATTCTATTTTAAAACTCTTGAGTAACTGACATACTGTTTTTCACAGTGCCAGCACCATTTTACATTTCCACCAACAGTGTTCAAGGGTTTTCATTTTCCACATTATTGCAATCTCCCTTCTCCGCTTCCTCTGCCTCCTTCCCCTTCTTAATAGGAATGGTCCTAGTGAGAGTGCAGTGGTATCTCACTGTGGTTTTGATTTGCATTTCCTAAATGACTCATGATGTTGAGCTTATCATGTGCTTATCAGTCCTTGTGTATCTTCAGAAAAATGACTCAAACCTTTTACTCATTTTTGCATTGAGGATTTTTTTGTTGTTGTTGCACTGTTAGAGTTCTTTATGTATTATGTGTATTTGTCACTGCAGTCAATTTTAAAACATTTTCACTACTTCAAAAAGAAAAGCCACACACCCTGAACTATCAGCCTTCAAACCCATCTTTTACCCTTAGATGTTTGACGGTGATGACACTACTTTCTTGAAGCACTCTCTTGTTTTGTCTTTCAAAGAATTATCTTCTCTGGTTTCTCTATACATCTCCAGGCAGTTTTGCTCCATTTCTTAGGCCATCAATTTAGCCTTGGTGTTCTTCCCTTCCCTTCCCATCCTGTCCTGTCCTGTCCCGTGCCTTTCCTTCTCTTTCTTTCCCTACCTCCAGTCTTGTGTCTTTCAAATATGCATAGTTTCTAGAGGGGTTTTCTTAGTATGAATCTGACCATGGTGTCCAACTCTAAACAGGTGGCTCCCAGTCCTTTTTGTTGCAGGGTCAATATACAGGCTGTTCCTTCTGGTTTTTGCCTTTCTCAACCCACTCCACATACCTGGTTGATTTGCTTCTTCTGTATCAGCTTAGACCTCACCTCACAGTTCTAGCAATTTTGTCCTACTTTTCATGCTGAGGATTGACCCATGTAGCTATTCTCAAGCATCCTGGGATTCTTCTCACCCCCTAACGATACAATCATTTTTTTGTATCTCCCATCAGATGCAAGCTCTTTATGTGCTTCCCTAACAGAGAGTAGGTCCTTAACTTACATTTGCTGCATGAATTTGTGATAACTGTTTTCCAGTAGAAGTTGGGACCATTACTCTGTGTTACAGTTTATATCTAGATTCCCCACAAAGCCTTATGCACTCATGGGTGGGGCTTTGGGTGGTGACTGGACCATGGGTGTGTGGTACTGGATTAGTCCACTGGTGGGTTTATGGCTGGGTGTGATGTTGGGAGGTGAAACCTGGTGGGAAGAGGTGGGTTGGTGCGGGAGTGGGCAGGAAGGATCTATAAATATATCCCTCCTCCTATTTGATGGCTCTCTGCTTCCTGTATGTCATGCTGTGAGCAAGCCTACTCTGCCATGCCACGCTGCCATGATGTCAGTAGACTGTGGACTGAAACCTCTGCAAACCAAAGTAAACCTTGCCTCCTTTACTTATGGGTGTCTGGCATTTTGTCCCAGCAATGGGAAAGTAGTGAAGACAATCTGGAAGCTGACAAAGACCAGGTTGGGGTTTGTAATGAAAGTCTGAGAACTATCTACCCACGGGACACAGTTGATGCATTTGTCACTTTATTGTGTTCAAATTTTCAAGCCAATTACAAAGAACTTTCATGTCTCAGTCTGTTTGTGTTTTTTTTTTATTTAAAGAGAAAAAAACGGAAAAAAGGTAGAAATATTACAGAATTTCAAGAAAAGAAGATAAACAGTAAGAAATCACTAGTTGATAAATTACATATTGTTTTTTAGAAATAGTTTTTCAAGTTACAAAATTAAAGCACACAAAGTGGACACTCAAGCAGTGAGAGTGCAAACAGATCTGTTCAACAATCCAACAAGAACCTAGAAATATGGTCATCAATCCCACACACCTAAACATACATGCAGCTATATCTTTTATAGTGTTTCCTATTTTCTCTTTTTTTACAATAGCAATTATACATTTTAAAAATTTTATTTAAACAGAAGAAAAAAAAGCAAAACAGAAAAAAGGGTAGCAACAATATAGAATTCTAAAAGAAAGAAAGAAAAAGGAAAATGAGAAAAAGCCCCACTAAGAAATCAGTAATTTATAAATTACATACTGTCATCCTGGATGTAGTTGTTCAAGTTACAAAGTTAAAGGGCACATAGTAAACGTTCAAACAGTCAGACTACACTGTTGTGTTTTAAGCCTAGTCATTCAGACCTATCGTCCACTCTAGTCTGCTGCTGGCTCTGCAGTATCACCCCTGCCTGTTGCACCGTCCACCTGGCATAAGACGTTTATGTTTTTTAGAGAGATGAGGTAACTCCTCGGCTGAGTAACATCCAAATTCACTGGATTACACAGCTGAAGCTTTGGTTTCTAATTATTTCAAATGGACTCATAGGCAAACCACTAGAGCCCAGCTGGGGACAAGAATAGACTTGGGGCGTAACAGTGAGTGCTGTGGCTTGAATGTGTTCCACAAAAACCGTGTTTGGGGAGCCTAATTCCCAATGCACCTGTCTTAGGAGGTGGGGCCTGATGGCAGGTGTTTCATTGTAAGGGCTCTGCTCTCTTGAATGAATTAATGCCAATTATAAAAGGGCTGGGGACCATGTTATCCCAGTACTCTGGGAGGCTGAAGCAGGAAGAGCACGAGTCTCAAAATAATTTTAAAGAAGCGCTGAGATATGGGGAGGCCCTAGTTCATTCTTCAGAATGGCAAAAAAAAAAAAAAAAAAAAAAAAAAAAAGGGCTTGGGGCTGCAAGTTTGATCTCCCTCTTATGTGTCTTCTCTTGGCCAAGATATGAGAGTCTTCTGGATAGTGCAGTTTCTTAAGAAGGCCCTCACTGGCTGCCAGCCCTGTGAGTTTAAGCTTCCCAGTTTCCAGACGTATGAGACAATAAATTTCTGTATATGATATGCTGCCTGCTCTGTGGTCTTCTGCTATAGCAGTTCAAAATGGACTGCGACAGAGACTGAGGATAATGTCCATAGAAGAGCACCTCCTTGCCTGCCCAGCCTCAGGAAGTCTAATGCTCACGTGATTAGGCACTCAGGCATATTTAGATTCAGGTCTCATTAGGTGCATGTTGTTATGTCCCTTACAGAGGTGTTTCCTGGGAGTAGAGCAGACAGTTTGCTTGCGGCCACTCAGAAGGCTTGTTTAAACTGTGGCTTGTTAGACGAGCACCCTGCTCCCAAGCCCTGTACTGATGCAGCAGCCGAGCCTCTCTGTCTAATGTGTGAAAAAGGTCAAAGCCTTACGGTGGCAAAACCATGGCCGATATGCCATGGTGCTAATTGACGACGGGCCTCTGGTCCATCTCTGCTTTCTGTCCTGATAAGAACCCAGCATGTGCCAGGACAGGGCCACTGTCCCCATTTTAGAGATAAAGGGACTGAGATACCAGCAGATCAGCGACTTTCCCACTGCCTCCCTGAGAGGTGGCAGCACAGCTCGCATCAGAACCCAGGCCTCCTGGCTTTTAGTTAAAAAGCTTTTTTCCATTACGGCACAACCTCGTGACCTTCGGCTTTCAGACTCCGATTGAACAGCAGCATACAAATTATCTGAGGTTACTGTATTACCTCCTAAAATGACGGCTTCCATTAAAAAACAGAAGGACAGCAAAAATCCACCACTGGAACATGTGCAAAATGAGCTTTCACAAGGTCATTCTTACCCAGCACTATTTTAAAAAATTATTATTCTCCATTTGGGCTTTTGGTCCATGATCCCATGGTGTGTGCAGTTAAATTGCAATTTAAAAATTTAAACAAACAATGTCTCAGAATCGGTTTGTGGCTAACAGCCCTGAATTGTGGAGACAGTATATTTGAAGAGCTCAGATATTAAGAGGAATTAAGAAGTTGTTTGATCAACAGAGGAAATTTAAAAATGCTGATTTGGATTAAAGGCAGCCCACAGAGATAGATCAGAAGGTGGGCTTGGTGATGCTAGCGGACAGCGTGATTAGCACCCATATTGGGGACCCACCTGACTGCAACTGGGAGAGCTGCATTGTTGGCTTACCACATACCATATGTCATATGCGCTCTTGGCTCACTCACTGGGATTTGTGTTGGTTTATCCCCCAAATAATTTAATTTATCTGTGGAAAGTATGATGTCATGTATATACACATATATGGCAATATATATGAAGATATATATATATATATATATATATATATATAGTTGCAATTCAAGGGATATTGATTGGGGTATCATTCTGTGTGAGATGAGGTGATATGTTCTGAGTCTGGAGTTTGGATGTTACATGTGTCTGAGAGATTCAAGGGACAGGAGTGGCCCTGCACAGTACCCTGCCCTCTGTTCTTTGGAGGAGCCAGAGTCGCCACTTCATCCATAAAGGTGCTTGGGGGATTCCCAGTTTCTGAGACTCCTAGTGATCCAAAAAGCAGATGTTGAAGGGGGAAAGCACCAGCTATCTTTTAGCTATGTTCCCAGGCCAACTAAAACCAAAAAAGTCTATTTTGAGAAAAGCAATTTATTCTGGACTCATGTTTTCTCCCACACTTGGGCAGGTGAGATAATCTTAATGCAGTTTTATCAGTCTTAACTCTTGAATTCTTGGCTGCTAAACTTAAAAAAGAAAAAAGAAAAAGGAAAGAAAAAAACCTCAAAGAAGCATAAACCCCGAATTTCCATACCAAAGAGCAACAGGCTCTTGGAACCCTTTATCTCTTCTCTGGTAATGCTTGTCTCATATTCTGTAGCCGAGTGGTGAGAAAATCAGCTATACGAGGAGAAAACGCTGCAAAGACAGAAATTTAAAACTAGCTTGCTGATAACAATGAAGCAATTCGCATATGTTCCTTTTATCCTTTTCCTTTAGCAAACATGTTGAGGAGGAAAACTGTCTCACACAAAGCCATCTTTCCCATCTTTATACATGAAAACTCAGACCGACTTCACAATGTATGGATTCAGAACCGTTCTTATTTTTAGTTTTTGCTCAAGTTCTCGAGAAAGACCTCTCAAGATGGATTAAAATATAAAACAAGAAAAATGTAGAAGGTGTGTCTGAGAAAGTGGAACATAAACTGGGGCTCATCTCCACCCAGAAATGCACAGGTGTTTGTGTGGGGTGGAAGTTTTACTGAAAGCTCTGAAGGTCACACAGATGTTAGGGGACATCGGCAGTCACAGTTTCATTCTGTGCTTATGTGTTCAATGATAAATCATATTTATCTCCCAAACATTGCAACCACTTGTTATCATTTTTCAATTATTTTTACTCTGTTCTAGGGGCTTTCTTTGGGATAATTTGTCTCCTAAATCTCCTGTTTTTTATTTGCCCCCAGTGAGAAGAGCAAGAAACACACAAATGGTCTTGGAAAATGAGGCTGTTTCCCCATGATGCTGCACCCTTGAACCCCTCCCTACAAGGTGTATTTTTGTTTTGTTTTTAATGAGACACAAAAATGGAATGAATCAAAAAAAAAATAAGGAATGAATGAAAGGATAAAAATACGAGCTTAAAGGCTGGGGAGGTAGCTCAGTAGCATAAGCGTTTGCCAGGCAATCGCAAAGTCCTGAGTTCAATTCCCGGTACCAGAAAACGAAACAAAAATATGAGCTTAAAGATCAAAAAGCTTCTGGAAGGAAATAGTTTGTATGCAAAGAAGACCCAGATAAGACCAAAAAACCAAAACATAAAACTAAAATGTTCACTTATAATTTTCTAGAGCTTCATGGGGTTTAATTTCTATTTAAATATTGACATGGTGTTCATTCCTTTAAATGTGGCTATTGTCACATTTAAAATGTAGCACGTTAGCCAACTCTTAGGAAAGTAGTGGAGTCAGGATAAAAGTAGAACCTCCATAGGGCTGCTGTGAGGATTAAAATATATAAAATGTTTGAAACAGGGCCTGGCATTATGTAAGGTATTCAATATTCACTTATTATTGTCCTCTTATTATTTCTAAATATATCTCCATGTTTTTTCTTCGCACGATTGGGATTAAGTTATTCATACTGCTTTGCCACCTACTATTTTTTCAACATAATAGCTTTCAGATAGATTTCTGTGTATCTACAAATAGATATTTCTTTAAAAAGAAAGGACAGAAAAGATTGTACTGGTTATTTGTTGAACTCAACCAGTCTTGAAAATGAATGTCACCAATTTATCAGGTCATTCTCTGCATTCATATTGCAGGAGTTGTATCGTTAAAGAGATCAAAACAAGTAATATCCAGGTCCTGTGAGCTGGCAAACGGAGCGTAAGCAAACAGAGGAGACTGACTGCATGCCCTATTCATCTTCCGTACTGAGTTAAATAGCATCCTCCCAAATTCATTCATGTCCACTTGGAACCTGTGAGTGTCGTTTCATTTGAAACAGAGCTTTTGCAGATGGAATCACATTAAGATGAAGTCATAGTGTATTTGGCTGGACTCTATCCAAGATGATTGGTGTTTTTATATGAAGAGGGAAACTCAGACACAGGCCCACGGACACACAGAACAAAAGCTATGTGCCAGTGGAGGAAGAGATTGGAGTCACAAGCCAAGGAAAGCAGGGGTTTCCAGCAACCACTGGAAGCTAGGGTAGAGGCATTGAGTAAACTCTTCCTCTGAGTACCCAAGAAGGAATGAATCCTGGTGAAATGATTCAGACTTAGGCTCTCCAGAAATCTAAGAGAATGTACTTCTGTTGCTCTAAGCCACCAGGTTTGCAGAAATTTATTAAAACAGCTCTAGGAAATGAATATACCTTCTTATGAATACCTGCCCCTGAAAGAGATATACACTAAATAGATAAGGAAAGAAAGAAAGAAAGTAAGCAAATGTCTAGGGGGCCTACACTATTTAATCAGAGGAAATCAGACATTGCTTTATTAAGATATTGACTCAATGGGGTTGGAGATTTAGCTTAGCAGCACAAGCACCTGTCTGGCAAGCATGAGGTCATGAGTTTGATCTCCAGTACCAACAAAAATTAAAAAAAAAAATGATATTGACTCGGTTAGCTCATCTGAGAATCTGACCCTAAGTCACAGTTTATAGAACACATGCTCTGATGGAAAAGTGAACTGGTCAGTCAATGTGTGTCAGTTTTCCAGTACTGTAACAAAATACCTTAGATAACCAGTTTAGACAAAGGATGTTTAAAGGATGTTATTCTGACAGTTTTGGATGTTTCAGTCCATAGTCATATAGCCCAGGCATATGACTTTTGTGGCAAGGCAGGACATAGTGGGAGTGGGATATGATGGCTGGGAAGCAAAGAAAGAAAAGAGGAAAGGCAGGGCAACATCCTCTTCGAGGACATGTATCTCCTAAAGGTTCTAGCACCTTCTGGGAATACCTCAGCCTGGGGCCAGGTTTTCAATACATAATCCTTTGGGGGACACTCACAGTCTAAGCTATACAGTATGCTTGAGTTTTAAAGCATTTATCTGTAAAGAAAATAGCACTTCCATACCATATAAAAAAAAAGCAGACGCTACTAGCTTTAAGATATTCCTTTGCTCTCTTCTTCTTTGGGTTACTCAAATAGAGAGATAAGACTTGAATTCCCTCTTATTTCTAAGTGAAACTGACTTTCTGTTCCTGCTTCATAGAGAAAATGCCTGGTGTCTATTTCCCTGTGCCACATGTCTCAGAGAATAGTGCCTCCCAGTGACGTTCTCCTCTCCAGCCCCCCATCTGGATAGCCCACGGCTCCGATCTCCCCACTGCCCAGTACCCATTCTCTGCTCCAGCCGGACTGAGCTCTACCCTCTTCCTGGCTCTTGGTCATGTGCTCCCCTGATGTTCTTCCCCCGCTTCTTGCCATTCTTACACTGGTTCTTCCTCAGCTTCGGGGAAGTTTCCTGGCCCTGTACGATGGAATCCTGTGAGAGTATCTGTGCCCAGCTGCAGGTCAGCTCACAGCACGGAGGATGTGATGGCTCCTCACTCGTCTTCTCTCTGTAACTCAGGCTTCCTCACATTCGAGGGACCCCACAGGCATTTACTAGGAGCCGTACTTGCTGCTCGAACCCCCAGGAGCTGGCACACAGTAGAAGTCTAGTAAATATTTATTGAATTAAACAATTACTCAAAACATTTGCTATGTATCTACCTACCTACCATCTATCTTTGGAGTTTGTACTAAATAAACATATAATACATTTATCCAAATGACATCATTTACTTCCACATAAATTTATGTTCATCTTCATAACAATGACTATTTGGCAGCCACAGTATGCCAAGCTGCATGCTCTATACTCGTCTATACTGGCCTAGTACTCACCGTTATCCTGCAAGGTGGATATTAGCCTTATTCTCAAAGGCTAAATATGATGCTCAGAGAAGTTAAGACATTTGTCTTGAGTTCTCTACTGCACAGAGGAAAGAGTGCTCCAAGAGAGTACCCTCTCTCCACCCTGCCACATGTCATATGCAACAAGTTACTGTTCCTCATTACCAGGCTTTTGTGGTTACCTTTTGTCCATGTTTGTGATGACCATAAAATGGTTGCTATGGTTGTGTCCACAGGAGAAGCATAGCAGGCTGGGCTGAGAGGGTTCCCAGGAGCTGCCGTAACCTCTTTGCTCCCTGTGCTGCGGAAGTCTGGGTACCCTATGCTCCTCTCCTGCAAGGTGGGAGTGTCCCTTGCTACTCTCTTGGGCTGTGCTGCTTTCGTGCCATTGCATCACTGGGACCCTCTCTTGAAGATTGAGTCTCAAGCCTGGTGACAGGAGCTGAGTGTCCCTCAAGGTGGGAGAGGTTTGCTCCTGCCTCTTTCACATGTGAATGTCTGTCTTCCCGCTGGTCTTCACATCGTCTTCCTCCTGAGTGAGTCTGAATTTGTGTCCACGCTTCCCTTTTCTAGAAGGAGACCAGTCATGTTGGGTCAGGGCTTCCCTGACTGCCTCATTTTAACTTGATCATCTGTGTGCAGATCCTGTCTCCAAACAGGGTCACATTTTGGGGCACTGGAGTTTGGGATGGCAATGTGTCTTTTTGGAGGGGACATAGTTCAACCTTTAACACTAACCAATCAGATCTAAGCACACTCTGAGGCAGACTGCCCAACCTTCTATCCTGGCTCTGATCTTTACTCACTTCGGATGTTTCAGCAAGTTACTTAAGCTCTCTGGGCCTCAGTTTCCTCTTGTAAATGGAGATGGAATAATATGGCCTCCCTCTTAGGGTGGTTGTGGAGTGCCTGCGGTGGCATTTGCCCTATGTTTAGTCCAGTGTTTGCAGCTAAAAGCACTCAACAAATATTGTCATGACTGTAAGGGAGGTGACAGCTAGCTAGACAGAGGAAAGCAGGAGGAGATCGGGCCAATCTAATACCGGCTGACCTCTGTGACCAACTTCTCTGTAAGGGAGTAGGACCTGTAGTCCTCACAGCCCCAAGTCCCTCCACGCTGTCTTTGTTTCCAGAGGACTCCAGTGACTCCTGAATAGAGGACTCTATTCAGTCATGGTCCCTTTTCTGAGGACTTGACCCTGCTTTTAGCAGATTTGAGACTACAATTGTCTTCTGGCTGCTATTGGCTATGTTAGAAAGCTAAAATAAACCCCATCAGAATCAGCCGATTCTTTGGAAATGTTTGTCCCTTTCCCTTTTCCAGAAATGGCAGTGTCTTTCATTGAAATTAAGAGAGACTATATTATATTCCTGCACCACCACGCACTCGTTCCACATTCCACTCCTCCATTTCTTTAAAATATATATCAACAGACAACACTTTAGATAGTAGGGAATGATGTGACCTAGAAAGTGAGATGACAGATAAATGAGCGAAGGATCTCCAGGAACACAATCTTGTCGAGCTGGATCTTGTCAGAGCAGATTTTCTGTGACCATAATAAAGGGCTTTTAACACGAGCTGGGTTGCCTCATTTCCAAAGAGTAGAAGCCACGGAGATTCTTAAAAAGGAAAAATAAATATTGCTCTAATTGGAGCCAGAGGTGAGGCAGGGTGGGACAATGAGCTACAAGAACTATTTATGTTGGAAAAAGAGAAGCGTTAGAAACGAGGTAGCTGCAGAATTCAGGGAGATGAAGGGCTTGGTCAAGACCAAAGTGGGCCCCTTGTTTGAGAAGAAAGAAGAGAATCCAGGAGTGAAGGGGAAGAATCAAATTACAGGGGAGCAAAAGTAAGCTAAATGAAAAGAGAAACCAGGGCTTTCCACAGGCACCGAGGCTGGGAAATTCAGTGTTAGGGCAGAGCGTCCCGGCTGAGTGGCAAAACTCTGAGGAAAATTTCATGCCAACGAAATCCTGTGTCTTCATGTTTAGTCCAGGTAACATACCGAGGAGAAGCTGGGGCATAGTTTAAAAGATTTTTTTATAAACAATAGTGTCCCTAGCCAAATTGGAAATTTCTAGAAAGTTGCTCCAATGTCATATGTTTTTCTTTTGTGTTTCCCCATGAAGCTCGGTACCTGGGTCATGTGCTACCTTTTAGGTTTATTTTGGCGGGGGGAGGTGCTTTATATTTTTCTTTTCCAATTTTTACCAACAACTCTCTTTTATGTTTGGGGCTACTGGGAATTATTTACTTATTCAGATCAAAATAGCTTATGCACTGAAAACCAGAACTGAGATTCCAGTCCAGGTCTGCCTGGGTCTAATGAGCATATCACTGTGTGTTTCACAGGGCTCAGAGAGCTTGAGGCATGAAGTAGAAATTACAAAATACACAATCTGACCACCTTGCCTCTTACTTTAGAGACTGAAGACAGTAGGTCCAGATGTGAGAAGGAATGTGTCCAAGTTCCCATAGGAAATGGCAAAATAGGGAATCACTTGCTAAATAAATGAATTGAAGAATCTGTGGAATTTCCATAGCAGTTAAAAGATGTTTAAGGTATTCTTAAACTACCAATCAATAACTGGACAAATAAATATAGATGTTATGCTTATTTACTTTTAACAAATCTCAAATAAAAAACTGGAGAATATATAATTTTTCTTATTAATCTCGCTACCTCTGCTAGTCTCAGCTTTTCAGAATTCAATTTATACCAAGATTGTTCTAGGGAGGAGAACTAGATTAATGATGGCAATTTTTTAATCAAGCAAAAGTCTGGTAGAGATTTTGAAAATATTCAACATCTGGAATCTCATTCAACAAACACATGGTCACTGCTGACTATATGCCATGCTAAGTGTCAGGGCTGTCATGCTGAACAGAAGTTTTCTGTCTTCAAAGACCTTAAAGCTTAACAGAAAGATAGATGCGCAAAGAGATAAGTGATCCTACGGTTGGAAGAGGATTACAATAAGAATATAGAGAATATCAAGCAAGACTCTAACCCAGTAGAAGTTCTTGGGGAAACTATTAGCGAATACATAAGTATAACTCATACTTTAACAATCAGTTGTTGGGAGGGAAAGGGATGCTGAGAGAATGAAGATGTGTTATATACATGGACCAACTCCCCACAATGAATGTAATCATTAACTGTTGCAAACATACACTAATAAGAATAAAACTTTAAAAATTAAAAACCAATTATTCATAATTAAGTATCCCCATGTCCTTAAATTTTTCTTCTCTTATTCCTTATGAATACAGTCCTCTCTTGGTTGTTGTAACAGCCATTGATGGGCAACACATTACTTCAAAGCGGCTTTAAGTCACAACATTGACTGTCTTATGGTATCTGAGGCTCAGGAATCTGCATGAGGTTTAGCTGGGTCCTCTCACAAGCCTGTGAAGCACTGGCTGGGGCCGTAGATTCCCTAAGGATGAATGGGGAGGTGGGGGAGCCTCCCCTTGTGGACGTGCTCAAGGGATCATGACATTGTTCAGCTCTTCTCAGGCTACTGGTTTCTTGTCACATGGACTGTCCACAGGGCAGATCCCAGTGTGGCAACCGAATTCCCTCAAATGAGTGAGTGAAAAGGGGAGAAGGAGACTGATCCATGGAGAGCCAGGGAGAGGGAATAAGATGACGAGAATTAGTGTTTTATAATTTGATCTTAGAACATAATGTTTGCCATAGTCTGTTGGAAGCAGGTCCATTCCACTGTCTAGAAGAGGGGATATCAAGAACTCAGTCCCAGGGGATAGTCATTGGGGAGCATCTTTAAAGACTACCTCTTACACTCACCCTATGAATTTACTCTCTCTGTCCTCCCATTGACCCAAGCAGGGAACACAAGACACACCCTTCCTCTTTTACCTCACCCCACCCCAGCAACCCATCACCATGCCTTGTCATTTCTATTCCACCTCTTAAATATTTTGTGAGATTGTACCATACGGGGAGGGCCCATTCTCTCCATTTCTACGGACACTTCCTCGGTTGGGGCAACCCTTACTCCTTGCCTACTCTGGGATTGGAACAAAACTTCAGTGTTCCTTCTGGATCCCACCTGGGTCCCTTTCAGGCATTCTTACCCTTTACACAAGAGGTTCCAAATTTCCATTTTGCTCTCTACTCAGAGCTGTGCCATCCTTCCAAGGCACGGATCTGAGCAGGTCAGTCGGATTTCAGTCCCTTGGAGGCCTCTGTGGTCTGCAGGATAAGCTGGCACTCTTCCAAATGCCTAGTCGGCTGGCTCTCCCCCCCAGCACTCCTTCCCTTGTCCTCCAGCTGCTTCAAGCCATCTGTAGCTTCACACTGGCTGTGTAGCCCCTCTCTTCCTGAAATAGCAGCTTCGTTTTCTTCCGCTGAATGATCCTCACTGAGCCCTGCTCAGAGGCAATGTTTTTCCCAGGGGCCTTCTCTGATCTTCTTAAGGTGGGCTGGGGCCCCTCCTGGCGCTCTCCAAAACCCCTGAGCTGCTTCTCATGATAGTTGCCATACTGTCCTGAGATGATCTGTTTTCATATATTTCCCACTTAGCGCTCACTGGTCTCTCTGCTCGCTGAAATCAGAAACTGTTTTCTTAGTCCTTTCACCCTTAGGGCCTGAAGGGGCTTGGTAACAAATAGTTGTATAAATGATGATGAAAACTCCAGGAAGCTTTCTGCTTTTCAGTTTGCTCAGCTTCTTTTATACCAGTTATCAGGAACAGCTACAAATTTGTGGTCCCAGTGCAAAATGGAAATTTGGAACCTTTTGTGTAAAGGGTAAGAAAAGAGCTTTTTCTTTTCTTTTCTCTTCTGAGCCATCGTGGTATTTTATTGGTGTGTACAAGTTGCGGTTGTGTCCCTTCCACTTAGGGGTACCTATAAGGAGAGTGCAGACCCATGGCCCCCTGGGGGATGTACCCCCATACTGCCTACACTTACTCATTCTAGGGGACAGCAGCCTCTGGGTAGGCGTGTAATGAACCCATCCCAAGGAGGCAGTGGAATACGGGCTCCATGCTCCTTGGTGAGACAAAGCTAGCCTTACCACTGATTCATATAGTGCTGGATGCCTTCCTGTACATTAGGGGTCATATTCACTGTTTTTGGGTCCACCAGCCTCATTAGAATCAGTCTTTGGAAACTTCCTGAGGCAGTTATGAACACCTTGGAGGGAAAAGGCAACAGTTTTTCCGGGAGTAACAGGGAAAACAGGACACCTGAGGTAATGCTCCCTCCACATCCTTGAGCACAGACATCTAGGAATTTCAGAGTTCTCCACCATGCTTACTAGATAGCAATAAACATTATTTTCTGGGTAAAATAAGACAAGATTAAGGTGGAATGAAATGGAAAAACTATTTGTCTTGGTTACTTTTCTATCACTGATGAGATAAAATACCTGATGCCCAAAATGAAAGAAGGAAAAGTTTATTTAGCTCACAGTTTGTGAAGGTTTCAGTCCATAATCAGCTGGCTCTGAGGCATGGTGTCATGGCAGAGGGCAACAGTTCATGGCAGTAGAAGACAGCAAAAACAACAGCAGCAAAAAGGGAGGTGCATGGAGAGAAGACTCTCTGTCCTTTATTTTGTATGTAGGCCACACCCACTTGGGTGTAGCACTCACACCCATAATCTCAGCATTGGACCATGAGTCATTCACAAACTCTAGAAGCCCACCTCCCTGACTACATGAAGCTTTGGGGGGACATCCAGACTCAAACCATAACACTACGTCTTCTGAAAGCTACCCTCTATGAATTTCTTTAGTTTACCTCTTCATGTCTAAGTTAATCCACTGGTGCTGAGCTCTCTTCTCAGTAACCCATTCATCAGGATCACCCTTGGTCCTCATTCTTGCCCTCTCTCCTGACTCCTAACAGCATTCAAGCCTTTTCCATTCTAAACCCCAAACCATTTCTCTCCCTTCTGTCTTCCTGCATCTGTTCATGTGTTTCTCTCTTCCACTCCCAACCAGCTCTAGAGTCTTTACCTCTTTGTTTTGCTCACAGTCAGACTGCAATCTGACTTGTTACTCCTATTCCTTGGGCTCCTGGGCCTGCCCTCTTCTAGGCTGCTCAGGACCATCCCTGACACTAAGTTCTTCAGGACCTTGCAGAGTTCTTTGTGCCTGGACACTGGGTTGCTACGGATACCATTGATCTCACCCTCAGGAAAGCACTTCTTCCCTAGTCCTGAGATATTATATTCCTTGGTCACCTCCTCCCTCTTTAGAGCTTCTTCCTCTTTCTTCTGTGGGTTTCTCTTTCTCTTCCTGTATCTTAGAACATCTTTACTTAAGAATTCTTGGTGGGTCTGACCTGTTTTTACTTACTCTCTGGGCCAAAAGCCTGGATCCTGGTTCCAGTTTTGACCTGATTTTCTGAGGAATCCTATGCATTGTTTAAAGCCTTTGGGCTTCAGTTTTTGTTTCTCTGAAAGAAGACTTCTCAATCTCAGCACAACAGTTCTTTACAACTTACCATAGGGTCATATCATAACAAATTCAGTATAGGTTGAAAGCATTGTAAGTCAAAACTGCTCATAATACTGTTGTAGTCATGGGTTATACAGAGAACAATTAGAATAAGGACATGGAGTTTACAATATTATTTTTATGATGTCACCCAAGCTTAACACAAGAAAATGCAGGAAATCTATCCACATCACTAAAGAAATAGAATATTCAGCCAAGGGCCTGAATCCCACAGCAATGTCCCTCATGAGTCCAAATGAAGACCCAGAGCTCACAACAATGCCTCTCACAAGTCCAGCTGGAAGTCTAGAGCCCAGAAGAAGGACTCACGCTAGTCTCTTTTATGGATCCATTCTGGGAAGGCCCAAAGGTCAGTAGTGGAAGCCAGAAAGTCTATGCCAGCGGGGTGAAGGAGCTGTGCTGGTAGGTTGAGGGTTCTATGCTAGAGCCGAGAAGTCACACTCACAACAAAGACCAGGGCTGTCCCGAAAAGTACCACAGCCATCCTCAGCGACATGGAGGCCCCAAGCTCCTTGGATGATAAGAACAGTCATGTACATGCCAGAAAGCCAGTGTGACGAGTTCATCCTGGAGACCAAGCTACACATGTCTTCCTCTCTGGAGCCAGGAAGCAATGCTCAATGTGAAGACCAGAGCTCCTCCAGGAAAACCAACGGCTCAAACAGCAACTCATATAAGAACCCACAACACCTCAATATCTTAATGCAACTAACATGAATAGTTTCTCCTTCTCCTCATCTCTACTTATGCTGGCAACTTTCCTCAGGTAGAACATCTACGCTCAGCACCATGCTGATATAATCCAGCTAGCATTAAGTTGACCACCAGTTTTCAATCCATAACACCTACCAAATACTCTTGTGACTGAATGGCTAGCACATGGTTATCTAGGAAAAGATAAAAATTCAATGTATGGTTTTTCTTGAATGCATATTACTCTCACACCATTATAAAGTTTAAAAATTATAAATTGAACCATTGTAAATTGGGGACCATCTGTAATCATATTGAGCCATAATTTTTCACTCTGTGCATTGAAGGATGTCTACTAATATTCTTGGTCTTCACTCACTGGGTATCAGTAACACTTCCTGGCAATGACAATCAAAAGTGTCTCCAGAGTTTGCTAAGTATTCCCTGAGGGCAAAATTCCATGATTGAGAACGATATACTATTCCAAAATGAGGCACCTGACTTCCCCTGTATTCACTTGTGAGGGCTGTCCATGACAAACTACCATAAACTAAGTGGATAAAGCAACAGTAATTTACTATCTTACAGTTTCAAAGGCTGGAAGTCAACGGTGCAGGTGTCACAGGGCTGGCTCCTGCTGAGGACTCTGAGGGACAATCTATTCCATGTTTCTCTCTTGATTGTTGATAATTTACTATAAATCTTTCACATCTTTTGGCTAATCTCTTACTTCATGATCACGTGGTGTTCCCTCTGTGTGTGTGTGTGTGTGTGTATGACTGTGTCATGTCTCCATGTGTTTACAAATTTCTCCATTTTCTAAGGATACCAGCCAGTTGTGCTAGTTTAGGGGACTTCCCTATTACAGCATGACTCTATCCTAACTAAATACATCTGCAATAACCCTATTTCCAAGTAAGGTTGCATACCAAGATATTGGAGGTTAGGACTTGAAGTTAATTTTTGGAGTGACACTGTTCAACCCCAAAGCCTCCTTTGTTATGTCCCTTGTAAAGTCACATATTCTATAAACCTAATGACAAGACAGGGAATATTGATCTTTGTGGACTTCAGCGTAGATTCAGTTTCTTTTTTTCTTGTATTTCTTCTTGGACCAACCGTGTTGTTAGACATTTCTCTTTGGACAACCCATTCCTTTTAACTTTAGATACCTTTTAGAGCAAATGAAGAGGGAATGAAAATTTTTACTGCAGCCATTCTTCATAGTCTATGGCAGATAAGACAGGCCAAAGATTTCAGCAAATGTGATGGGCCACCCTGTAAGACTCATCTCCTTGTGATACTTTAGACATGCATTATGGAATTAGTAATATGAATGGGTCTACACAGTTACAGAAATTATGTCATTTTTGAATTGCTCAGTGACTCCTCTTTCCCAAAAAGATATGGCTGTAATGCTGTCTAGCCTGGCCAGAGACATGGTTTCCAGAATAGAATGATGAGCAACTTGGTTGTCAAGAGGTCAGCATTTGGCTGCTCCTTGTGTTTATTTAATGATCTCTGTTATCTTCGGGACTCTGCTTGGGGAGGTCCAGCAGGTGCTGAAGGACCCCTTCTGTTGTTCTCCTAAGGCATCATGCACCTCACACAGACAGAAGATGGTTTTTGTGGAAAGAAGCACAGCACACTTAAACCAAGAGGCCTTTTTGGGGTTGTTAGTGTGGAATTCTAGCAGCTTCTGCTCAGGGTCAAAGGTGTCAGCACATCAGATCCACAGCCTTGTCTTAGAGGCCCAGGTATTTTGGGTAGGGGTATTCCTCAGATAGATTAGCAGCTCACCCTACTCTTACCTCCTTTACTCAGTTCGCTGCCATTATTTTGCAAATAGTAGTTATTTTGAAGGACTCGGAGTCATAGCAGTAATCTCGTAGCCTTCTCTTGAAGGCCGGAAGATGAAATAGTTTTACTGTTACATTCTGAAGTATGTAGTTGAGCAATTACTTCGGTAGTTGGAGTCAGAAATCTCTGCTCTCAATAATGGTGCTTTTGCCTTGAATTGTCTGGAGAACACCCAAGTCCTCTCAGCTCTTCACTCTCCAATGTACTTTTTAAAATTTAAACATTCTTTGATTAAGTTTATTGGTACATTTTATGTATACATAATTCTTTTATTTATTTGTTTTTTGAGATAGGGGCCTCTTCATGGGATTCAGACATGCCTTGAACTTACTATGTAGCCCAGACTGGCCTTGAATGCATGGCAATCCTTCTGCCTCAGCCTCACTAGTGTTGTACCACTACACCTGGTGTTGTTGTGTTTTTCTAAACCCAAAAAGACACCGGTAGCATTAGAGGGAAGTAGATAAGCAGGTGTCCCAGTGGATGGCCTAGGCACCATTAAGAACAGTAGGGATTGTCTAAGTTTCCAGAAGTTCCTGAGCATGTCAGGGAGGGAGTAGGACTTGCAGAATTTTGCTAGAGAAGAGACTGAACTTAGAAGCAGCGAAGGGCTGTGTCCAGTCCACAGTAGGAAAGAAGGACCCCTTAATGAGTGTAAGACCTCATGGAAAAGAAGCTGGACACACAGTCAGTTCCTGGAATCTTCTGGTCTTTTTTTTTTTTTTTCCTTCTGGTCTTCTCTACTCATCACTGACTTATATTAGACTTCTTCTCATATTTGCATGACCCTAATGGCTTCCACCCATTTTAGAGTTTCAGGCTCAGAGTTCCACACCTGGTTAGCAACAAGGCCAGAACCTTGTGTGTCTATCCCAGTGCACCTAGGAACTGTGTAAGAGGCAGAGGGTGAAGCCAAGAGAAAAGACAGAACTACCTGAAGGCATGGGGCAGAGAAGCCTCCGACAGTGATTCCTATTACTACCTCTACTCTTGTCTGTGATGAGCTATATGGACAAACTACTACCATGTCCCCAGCCCTCTGCTGGGCAGAGCAGAAGTGGTTTTGATCCCAAGGCATGTAAACTATCATCACAGGGTTAAATGTAGAGAACAAGAGGATACTCAGAAGTATTCATTATGCATCAAGAGACCCCTTTCTGGCTCTTGGAACCCAGCAGTGAACCAGTCAGGGTACCAGGTTCCAAAAACCTCTCATTCCAAAGAGAGGTGACATTTTAGAAACACACAAACAGTACAGTATCAATGAAACAATTTCATTAAAGCGAAGTTCTATGAAAAAGATCAACTAGGGTAATGTGGTAGAAGGTGAGTGAATGAACCTCTCTGTGGAGGTGACATTCGAGTTGAAATTGGCATAATGAGAAAGAGGGAGCTGTGCATGTGAGGGTCAGGGGAAAGCATTCCAGGCAGGAAGAAAGTTAGGGTCAGGGTTCTCAGGTATGAACAGGCATGTCTGAGAGTGGCAGGCATCTAAATAGAGAGCCAGTGGGAGTAGGGAAAGGAGGTCCAGGAAGGATCAGGAGCCAAAATTATGGAGAGCTGTATAGACTTTGGGACTGATATTTTGATTGCAATGGAAAGCTATTGAAGGTTTCGAAGAGGGGAAGGAAGGGCTCTGATTCAAGATCTGTGAAGATCCTCCGGAGCACAACAGTAATCCAGGGGAGACTGGAGCCGAGGTTTGACCAGAAAGGGTGGTAAGAAGCAGTCAGAGTGGCAGTGCAAGTTGGAGACAGAGCTAACAGGACCAATAATGAAACAGTTTAAGTTGCCTTTCTGTCATATACTGAGGTGAGGATTGGGCAGAGGAGTCATGAAACAATTCCATTTGGCCCTTGTGATATTTGAGATGCCTTTTCCACATGTATGTCCCTCAGAGTTCAACCACGGAAGTTGAACCACCAACATGTATGTATATTTATACATATATGTACATGCTGCAGAAACTGGAGCTCTTTGTCCTGGAGGTAAATACACATACCTGACTCAGGATTCAGAGGCACTGAAAAAAGATCCAAGGAAAGGCAGCGCTGTTGTGGGCCCACCCGCTGCTTCACACCGATGTAGTGACTTAACATATCTGCAGCAAAACTCGTGAGCTACAAAATGGCTACTGCTCCCCCCCCACACACCTTGTAGAAACTCTCAAGGTCTCCTTTGTCATTGTCTGAACTGGAAAGAGGCAGGAAAGGCACTATGGGAAATGTAGTCCAGTCTAACCAAGTCAACGCACTGCAGAACTACTATATGGAACTCTTAGGTAAGTGGTTAGAAAGGAACCTGCGGCTGTGGAGGAGTGAAGGCTAGAGCTAGCACTTGGCAGCCACCCATCATTCAACTGTGGAACCTGGAAACTGATAATGCAAAGAACAAAACCCAGAGTTATGAGCTACTTCAACATTTAGAGGTTTGTGTAAGAAGCGGGAATCAGGAAAAGAGAATGGGGACAGGCCAGTGAGGTATGAGGAAAATTAAGCAAGTGTAGTTTCTTAGAGGTCTAGAAAAGCAGTGGGAAGTGGCCAACCAACTTCCACACCTCGGAGAACTTCAGCAGGATTAAGATGATGTCAAGATAACTGCCGAGGTGACAACCAAGGATGCTGTCCAAGTGTAAATAAGGCACTGATAAAATAGATTTAGGGTGATCAGGAGTGGAAAGAATCAATTTGTGATGATCACTGGGTTCTTGGAGCAGGCCTCAGAAGCTACCTGATGCTTCAGAAGGGCCATGGAGGTCAGGTGGATTTGGAGTGTTGGCAAAGAAAAAGATCTGCAGGAGTCTGTTCGTGTCTAACGTTTTCAAGAACCACTTACAAGTCACAAATCCCTAACCATTTCCAAACAACCCACACAGGGACCTCTCAGCCTCCTATGCAGAGCTAAGAATAGCCCACTTGGCTGCAGTTGGCCTGAAATTCTTGCTTTTTACATTAAAACAGTTGGCCACTATTTTCAGGCTGACACTCCCTTCTACAAATGAGGAGAAGTACCACTGCTCATTGGAAGCATTCGCACTTATTTGCTGTTGGCAGAGGAACGTGTCAGAACCTGGACAGTAAGTCAAGGAGTTTGCTGAGCAGAATCACTCTGGGCCTCTGCCTGGGGGAGAATCTTGATTTCAGTGACTCAAGAACAGGCAAAAATCAGATTAAAAGATTTTTTTAAAACTTTCAGTTTGTTTAGCTTTGGAGTCATCCAGAAATCTCCCAGGGAGCTCTTCAAACAAAAGGAATCCTCACTCATAAATGGGGAAACACCATGAATCTTGAGGGAGGTCATTTCTGCACAGCTGAAGATGACGTGAGAAAAGATGGTAGACCCAGCTTCTTTTACTATAAATAAGTCACTGGTCGGGATTTAGGCAAGTGGACTTAGAGAACTTTTACATTAAGAGTAGTGACATTTAAAGACTTTACAGAATGACTGCTTCAAAACTGGTGATCAAATGGATTGCTTTGTTCTACCTTAGGTTTGTGGGTTTTGCTTTTTTTTAAATCCATCTAGACTTGCTGGAGGACGAGCGGTCTTCAATATTGCTACTTAGAGCAGGGTTATATTGTGACTTTTGTGGGTCCTTGACACATTTGCCTTTGTGAGATTCTTCCCTAAAAAATTAAAAACTTTTATAATTGTATTGGTATAAAGAAGAATATAGTAAGATTATATATTAGAACATTTCCTTTGACCCAAAATTCATTTTCTACCTTTTGAAAAGAAATCTTGTGGGTTCCTATATTTAGTTTCCTACTGCTGCTGCTCTGAAACAAATTATCATAAACTTAGTGGCTTCAAACAACACAAATTTTGTGATCCCGCAGATCTGAAGGTTAGAAGCC
The DNA here is from genome assembly GCA_004027455.1 of Hydrochoerus hydrochaeris. NCBI lineage: Eukaryota > Metazoa > Chordata > Mammalia > Rodentia > Hydrochaeridae > Hydrochoerus > Hydrochoerus hydrochaeris. Next base: position 273,833 of record PVLA01001454.1, on the reverse strand, counting down.
CAAAATCAGTCTCCCTGAACTGAAATCAAGGTACAGGCAGCTCTGGCTTCTGCAAGCACAGGGGAGGTTCAATTTCTGCCTTGCGTTTCCAGAGGGCCCCCAGTGTTTCTTTTGCATGTGGCCTCTCCTTTCGCCTTCAAATCTCTCCTGAACTCAGCTTCCTCTGTCCCATCTTCTGTCTTTCCTTCCCAGCCTCTCTGATGACACCCTGAGGAGTATTTGAAGCCCACCAGATAGCAGATAACTTCCCATCCCCAAATCCTTCATTTAATCCATCTACAAAGTCCCCTTTGCTCTGTCAAGTCCACAGATTCCAGGGATTGGAATGTAGATGTCCTTGGCGCTGGTGGCATTACTCTGATGAGCCCTAACATTTCACGGGGCCTTGGCACTGTGGCTAATGAATAAATTGGTCCAGACTCAAAGTGCCAGTCCAGAAAATGTTGGTACCAGAATGTAAAATGCAGTGCTGCCTTCACCGAGAAGTCCCTCTAGGCAAACACTGCACCAGGCTCCTCAGCTCCTACCAACCAGGGGGCAGGTGTCAGCAGCAAGCAGCCGGTCTCAGTAGCCACGGGCGGGTGGGCATCTCTCCCAGGTGTTGATTGCTGGGGTTGGCCTGTTCTTTAGTGATCCTGTGAGCTCACTCTGTCTTCTCCAAGGTAGACTGTCTTGGTCATTATTAAGAAGACAGAGGAGCAGATCTGATCTCCGGCCAGGGGCAGACACTTTTGGGGTTTTTTACAAAGCTGAATTCTTATTGAAGGGCAGAGAGGTAAATGGATGAATGCATGGATAGATGGATGGCTTAATTCAAATTAGTTGAATTTAAATATTAAGCAACTCTGGGCACACCAAGTAAGTGGGTTCTTTACTGATTGGGTCGGAAGGGTCTTTCAAGAGAAGCAACAAATGGAAAGCTCTAAAAATACCTCAGAAGGGTGGTACAGCAGAGAAGGTGGACTGGGTATCATCGCCTGGGTGAGGGCACGACCCAAGGACGGCCTCCCGCGTCCTCTGTCGGTGTGTGGAGGCCGAATCTGGAGGCGGCTGGGTGGCCTGCCCTGTGCGTGGCTGCGGGAGAAGGGGCGGTGGCCGCAGTGGCGGCGGTGGCGGTGGAGGCGGCCTAACGAAGGTGCGATTGTCTTCTCACTTCATGCGTCGCTCTGCACCGACATGGCAGGTGTGCTGAGGGAGAATGGTGTGTGAATCGATTCGGAGAGGATCAGTGACACGGCAGAGGGCTGGGGCCGCGCCCCGAGCCATTGATCGCCTCCAAATCAATTTGCACACCATTCCCTCGTAGGTCACCTGCCATTTCAGACAGGGAAGGGAACAGTGAAGTGAGAAGGAAATTATCCTGGGAAGTCTGGGGACCCTCTCTTGAACGCGGGGGTCAGCCTTCCTCGGCCCTCCCCTCTCCGGCCTTGGGAGGGTACTGTGCTCCCCACACCCAGTCCCTCTCTGCCTTGCTCGCCCCTGGTCCTGGAGGCAGGGGAAGCGGAGGGCTGCAGTGAAACGGGGCCATTCTGAAACTCTATCAGCCTTGAGCTCACCTCTGGGGTTTGGGCTGCCACAGTCATATCCTAAGAGCTATTTCAGAAAACCCAAATTGCCAACAGTAATAATCTCTCCGCCGCGGGACTGGTTTTCATTTGTGCCTCTCAATGCACTTCACAATTAATTCTCACCAACCTCTGCCTCCCATGAGCCTGGAGCCCAAGGGGAGCCCAAGGAAAGGCTTAGAAACTTCATGGGTCTCCCATGGAGAGAGCAAAGGCCTTCCCCACTGGGAAGAGGAAGCAAGGGGGACAAAGGCTTCCTGAAGGAGCCAAGACAGGGCTCTTCTGTGGGGAGAGAAGGGAAGGAAAGGTGGGAGCACATAGGAGCTGGAGGAATCGCTGGCCCCTGATATGCCCAAAAGCCCTCGGGTGAGGCAAGAGGCAACTGAGCACTTACCAAGGCCAAAACTCTGACTAACGAACAGTTGGCAAGGCCACTGTCCATCCAGACGTGATTCTGGGGGCCTGCTGTGGTGGACCGGTGGCTGCCCTTGCTAGGTCACAAGGATTCCGATCAAATAACATGGAATATGACAGTTTGCCTAAAAATGCTCAGCGTAGCGGGGACGCCAAGTGGTACACAAGTGAACACCCAATAGCTGGACGCTGCCTTGGAACCTGCTGCCGAGTTGACTCAGTCCCTTTTCCCAGGTGGATGGTTTGGATTCCAAGTACAGCCAGCCTTCAGTCTCTGTGCGTTTTGTATTAAGAGATTCCACCAACTTCGGGTCAAATATTTTACAAATGTGTCTGTACTGTACGGTCATTTTTCTTGTTATTTTCTAGATAGTATAACTATTTACATAGCATTTGTATTATGCTGGGAAATCTAGCTGCCTCATTGTGGATGAGAGGGCATGCACAGGGCGTATGCAAACATGATGTCATGGGATACTGGTATCCACAGGGGTTCCTGGAACTGACCCTTTGCAGAGACTGAAGGATAACTGTACATTCCAGCTGGCTTGGCAGATTGTTCCAGGAAGTAGGCTTCTTAGTGTTCTTAATTCCTTCTCTGTGTCCTGGACCTTAGGGACAGTCAGGTCCAAGAAAGACCTCATGGCAGGAACAGAGAAGATGGAAAGGAGCACCTACTTCGAGCTGTAAAGAGGAAGTGGGGGAACAAACTACCCTAGTTCATGCTCCATGGCTTTTGCTTGCTTGTTTGTTTGTTTTGCTGTTGTGGTTTTGGATACACCCTCAGTCTTCCCTTACACAAAGAAAATGCTGGTTGTATTCTAACTGCCCTGCTTGGCCTCTCCTGCCCAGTCTTAGAGCTTCATGAGAGATCCAGGACCAGGATTAAGATGAAGTCTTGCATTTTTTGGCATTAGCGTCTGAGGGATGGCAAAAACACAATAGAGAAGCAGCTCTGGTTCACTGGCTTCCTGTATCAGACCCAATGCTTGATGCAGCTGAGTGGACCAGGGATCCAGAAAGCCCGTGGTGGAGACGCAGCTGCATACACATGCATATGCTCATGCAGCCTCGCCTCTCCTCAGCCCAAGGGCACAGCTTCTGGTCCTGCTGAGTTCTCTCCTGGATAAGGCTGCCCTTGTTCTCAGGACCCTGGGTGTCCTCATGTAGCGTGTACGGTGAATCTTCCTTATGATGAGGATAGACTCAACCCCCTAAGGCTGGCCCTGCTGCCTACACTGCTTCCAGCCCAACTGTGGGGGTACTGATTTTCCCTCCTCATTCCCTGAGAGCATCACAGAGCTCTCCTAGGTAAATAAAGAGCTTGTTTTGAGTTCAGCCCAATATAGTGCCAGGCTGGGGCAGAGGGATCACAAAGAGGAGCATGGCATGGTCTGTGCCTGGAGGGGCCCTGCTGGCCTAGTGTGTGTATATGTTTTGGCACCTCAATCAGGTCAAATGCTCCTGGGGGCCCTGCAGGACACAGTGTGTGTCTCACAGTGCTCAACGCTGCAAATATCTCACAGAATCATGACTGGAGGATTGGAAGTAGCTTAAAGCTAACCAGTTTTTACTTGTTAAATGGCCTTTTGATTAAATTCTTTGGAAGGATTTGCACCCATGCTAGAAGACAGAGTTGGATGTTTAGGAGAGAAATTTGGGCTAGAAGGAAATGGGGTATCATTTTTGAGCACTTCAACTCCACTAGATTCTAAAATAAGACAGCAGGTAAAGAGTTCTTTTCTGTTTATCTTTCCTAGGTGAGTGTTTCTCTGAAACAAAAATCATGGTAAGAGGGGGTTGGTCAAGATACAAAAGCTTCTCCAGCTGAACAGGGTCATTCAAACTAGAAAAACCTTTCTACTGAACTAAGTGTCATATGGAATATGGTTTAATTTCATTTCTCTGACTTGTCAGATAGTCCATGCACTCAGGGCCCCTAGAGACAAGCATCTGGGATGTTTATTTACTTAACTTTGGTGTAAACAATAATTGCACATAATAAATATCACAGATACTTTTTATTAAATATTATCTTTAAGTTATTAAATGCTTTAGTTTTGAACAAGTAACGTGCACATAGTGCAAAAACTTAAAAGCATCAGGAGCCACCTTCCTACTCTTGTATGCTTGACACACCATTCCCTTAGGTCTCTCGGGCTGAAGGCGTGGACTATGTCTGACTTTCCAGAGGTATTCCACGCATATTCAAGCATATTCCATGCACGTTGTCTTTTTGACACAGGGTCTCGCTATGTGACTTAGGCTGGTCTTGGGCTTAGTTTGTAGCCCAGGCTGATCTCGAGCTTGCAACAATCCTCCTGCCTCAGCCTCTCAAGCAACTATATTAATAGGCATTCTTGATCTTGACTGTGTGGATGTTTCATTCATACATAGACAAGTATATCCACTAGCTTTCTTTTTTCTGCTGGCGTTTGCTCAGCTGCCTTTATTAGAAGTGCTTGCATGTTTACACAATACACAGAATACATAATAGAACGCACCAGAGTAGATGACACCAGTGTCCCCGAGAGGATTGGAACCCACTTCGGCAGTAAGTTGCTCGGTGCCTCCCGGGGCGCAGTGCCCAGCTGCGGCCACACGATGGCGCCCGCTTCCTGCGGACCCGGCCCGCGACTGCGGTGCAGACAAAGGCGGGAGCCGGGCTTCCCCACGGGGCAGTGGAGGCGGCGGGCTCCCCGGGTGGCCACGACCGCCTCTGCGCGCAGAGCACGCAGCTGCCGCCTGATCCTTTGTCCTGCGCTGCCCGCCCTTGTGCAAAGCACAGGGCGAGAGGACGCTGGGTGCAGGCATCCGCAGGGGATCCGTCCGGGGCCAGGGCGAGCTTGGGTTAAGGCCAAAAGCTGGAAGTGGGGTGGGCAGGGCGCCCTGAAGCCTCCACGGGAGTTTCCCTCGCCTTCCGCCCCTTAGCAAAGAATGTGCCCTAGAATTCTTCAGCGCGGGGAGTTTTCACTGACCTCGTTTTCCGTTGGAAGGTTAGAGGGCCCAGGTGTCCGCCGCCTTTAGGTTGCCTGGACCCAGGGGGCACCAGCGCTTGGCTCTCCCTCCCGAGCAGGGCTCTGCAGGGCCCAGGGAAACTCGGCCTCCCTGCCCTTGTACCTGTGGTGCTGCAGAGCCGGTGTTCTGTACCCCCTCCACCGGGTAGGGTAGCTGCTAGCCACCCTAGTGCATGCCCTGCGGCTGAAGAACGCGATTTTGAATTGCATTTGATTTTAATGAACTGGAATTTAAGTAACCAGTGGCTGTCATGTTGGTCCATGCAGCTTCAAGGGTTCATATGTTGGTCTGGGCAGTTGAATTTGGTTAACAGTAAAAGTTTATAAAGATTCGTGTAAAACGTGGGGCATGTAACTGAAGAGAGAAAGAGACGCGGTCTCTGAATGCCGTGGGTGCAAGTCAAAGTTAGTCAAGTTTATTTTGACTGTTTGGGGAGGGGGCAGGGGTGCTGTGAGGGGGTGAGGTCACCTGGGAAAGCAGGTGAAATGGAATTAAGTCCCTGTAATACCTTGCTGTTCTTGCAAATGAGACAACCTGATCTTTTATCTATCTTTAGAGAAACTTTGGGGGCATAATCACCATCATCTATTAAGTGGCTAAGTATACACATCCTACTTGCTGGGTTTCTCCGACAAGATAATCAGACCCAGGAATAACCCTGGCAGAACCTGGGATCTGCTGCCATCCTGTGCACATGTGAGGAGTCGCAGAGGAGGGCCCATCGCTGCCTCACTCCACAACAATGACTGTTAAGCAAAGGCAGTGTCATTGTGTGTCGGGAGGGCATGCACCTGTGGGATGCACGATTATCCTGGTAGGGAAACTGGGGAGTTAGGACAGTTTTCATGCAGTGGAATATCTACTTCTCACTCATTATCAGAGTGAAAGTTGAGAATAAAATTCCCAGGTTACTAGCAGATCCATCAACAGGGCTCTAGCACAGTACCTTAAGACCTGCTAAGCATCTGTCTTCTCCCAGATACAAGCAAATCAACAGCTCCCATTTATTTTTTTATTAAAAATAAACACATACATTTTCTGTGGGCTCCCTGACATAGGGTTTTGAACATTTCCAGTTAACAACGCAATTATGTGATTTATTTAAAAAATCCGAAATGGCTGCTCCCTTTTGATCATCTCGATAGCACTGTGTGTGTGGTGGTGGAGGTGAATGCTGGGAGAGGAGAGATCTTGTATTGGCCTTGAAGATTCAGTAGGACTCTTTTCCCTGTTCTGAAGTATCTAGAAAGAAACCAGTGACCACTGACATCTTATTTGATCTGAGTTGACTGAGGGATCCTAGCAAGATTCCTTGTACGTAGTAGGCACTCATAAATATTTGGTGAACTTTAAGTGGGAAGAGGACATGGACCAAGACTGTTCATTCAAGCTCTTTTCAGACTGTCCACTCCTTTTGTTTTTTGCTCCGCCCCCCACCAAAATGTTCCCAACCACAAATAAAGAACAAGGGGAAAATAGTTAAGCACACCTAGAGCTTCGTCCAAACAAAAGAGGAAAGAGACTAAACAAACCCAAGTTTTTCTATTTCTCCCTGAGCCAAGTAATCCCTTTGATTACATCTAATACCTGCCAAAACCCAGATGGTGTGCCCACCCATCTCCCGTGTGATAATGCCACATTGTGAAATCTACCCATTAATATTAATTGTCAGCTAGAGAATCTGTCTGAACTACTAAAGCTTGAGATTGCCTTGAGAAAGCAGAGATTGCCTTGAGAAGCTTTAGCAGGGATTTTAAGATAATTCTCATTCTTTCATTCTGTATCTCACATATGTAGAATGTTAAATAATAGCCCGAGAATGCTTTTCTAATTTCAGCACATGCCTGCCTCTTGCAATCCAGGCCTTAAAGCACTGCTCATTTGGGGTCTACACCTGCTGACCAAAATATTACCTCTAACTGCTGTGGTTTTGCTGGCGACACGTTGGCACATACTGTTCACCATATAGACAGAATCTTAACTCCCTGGGAGCTGTTTGAATTGAATGTGCCCTAGCATACAACGCTCAACTATTTCCTTTTTATTTTTCTCCATCTCTGTAATTGACTTTATAATCCTGGAAAAGCATTACAAAATCTCAGTTTTTTCAATTACTGTGTGGGCCTTCTTGAAGTAGGAAGGCAAAGGTAGAAGAGAAGGCCTGGGAAGAGAACCGGAAGTCCCAGCAAAGATGCCTGGTGACCTCACAGAGGGGCCTGCGGGCTGCCACTCCTGGCTCGGAACCCAGCCTGTGATGTTGATTTGGACGATGACCCTAAACCTGCCCCTGGCTAGCTCTGTGATCTGATCTGAGCTTCTAGAACCTCACACTGAATTGACTCAGCATTGCAGTTTCTGCTGTGTTCGCTGAACTTTTTTTTTTTTAAGCCACAAAATTTTAGAATCCATTTATGCCTGAAATAGATATGAAAATTTAGTAGGTGTGAGATTGAGTTTTCTCCCAGTCTCCCCTTTATTCTCCTGAGTGATTCTTCAGTTGCCTTTTGACAGTTGCTCTGATCACCAACACCTTAAACTTTGAGCAAATGCAAAATTCGGCCCACACACTGGCTTTGTTTTTACCAGGAGTACACAGGGCTGGTGAAATGAATTAATGTGATGTTCCATGTTCCTGTTAAGCAGGTGGCTCTTCACCTGTCTTGAGCTTGCTCTCTTGGGCCAGGTGTTCAGTTGTGGCCCAGGCTGCAGTCGGGAGAGGCCACTGGCTGGCTGGGGCAGAGGGGCTCCACACACATGAAGGCTAGAAATGTTCTGTTCTTTTGGGGACATAAATGAGTGTTTACTTCAAAGTTCTGACAGTTCTTTTATTAGCAAATATTAATTTCAACTGTAAAAACCAGAAGACCTCCCTGGTGCAGTGTGTTTAAATAGATATTGAGATAATTTTAAAAGCACCTATTGGTATGTAAAGTAAGCTTCCTCATGAAAAGAAGCAACTGTACAAGTGGCAGAAGCCAGTTTATACAGCTAAATATTTTGATTATTTAATTTATTGCCATTATTTTACAAAATATAAAAAAGGAATTGAATTGCAATTTTGTTCTCATTCCTGGCCAACTTTGTAATTCTATTTTATCTGAATGGAAAAAGATGAGGTGCGAGACGGCAAATGGTTTGCTGCAGCATAGGGAGTGGGGGTCCCTCAGCTTCTCTCTCTGCTGTTTCTTCTGGGCTGAGAGAGGTTAGTGGAGGCCCTGTCTGTAAGGAGACAGACCTCTGTGGGGCTCGGGCGGGGGGCATCTTGTGAGGAGGTGCAGCCCCCTTCTTCCTGCCTGTGGATATTCTGCAGATGGCTTCCCTGTGCCTTCTTCAGGGACGTGTCAGAGGGAGGCATGAGTGCTGGGGAAGGTCTGGCCCCTCTGCCCCTGCACCTCTCCCTGGAAGGCTTCACTCTTGGCCTGAGATGGGGACAGGTTTTCATAAAGGTACCCAGAAGGCAAAAATTAGAGCTTTTAAATTGCAGGTGAGTCACAAACCCTATTTCTGCCTCCAGTGCTTCTGTTCAACCATTAAAAGGACCAACATTAACTTTTAAACACATCCATTCTTTGCACAAATAAAGTGGGAGGCACACCAAATCATTCCATGAAGCAGAAATGCTCTTGGAGAATTTACATTTCATGTGCCTATGTTTTTAAGTGACCAAAGATCAGGATATTGTAGAGTTTGAAAGAATTTGCTAGAAGGATCAGACCTTAACATTCCAAGCTTAGCTCTGTGAAAATTTTTATAACTGGCTTAGAAACCTTTGAAAAATGCACTTAATTATAACAAGGCAGCATTGTATAAATGTGCTAGGGTGATGTTTATACCACCCTATTCCTATCAGACGCACAACAAAATATTAAAAAGCAAACAAGCCAAAGTCAATGTGGAAAGAGATGAAAGTGTGCTTAATTGAAAACAGAATACATGTGAAAACACTGTAAAAGTTGTTAAGTATCACTACGTAGAAGATAATATGTCCCTATTATTATAATGATCTCTAAGTCTCAGAAAAGCAAAGCTTCAGTGCAACTATTCAGAATATGTTGGAGGTTTCTGATGCTTCATGTATTTATATGCCCACAGTGCAGAGCAGTGAGTCATTTTAAACCTCTGCGTAAAGCAGTTTCTACCTCCCTTTTATTCTGTGCTTCCTCAAAGGAATCTCCATATACCTGCAAACGTTTCAAATGTTCCTCAGGAGAACTCTGGATGGGAAAGCCAAAACAGAATCCTAAGTAGTTTCCACTAAACACGAGTTGTCAGGGAACAGCATGACTCACGAGGAGAAGGTCAGTTTGAAATTCGGTGTGGGGATGGATGAGAAGTGGCCCTAGTTAGGAGCTGTGGGTGTCACTGGAACACCTCTTCCCTCCTAGCCAGTTTGTTCGATTTCCCTTGTGGAGAAAACCTACCTCAGGACCAGATTAACCCTGGCCCACCCATATATTGTCCTAAAGCCAGAGCTCAAGAACCAGACCCTGGCCACTAGAATATTTGCTTACAGTTTTTACTAAGGGTGAAATAGCAGAGAAGGCTGCTGAGCTGACATCCTAGGGGTTCAGGGGCGTTATCCCCTCAGCATGGCGCGGTTGCTATATTTTTAGAAAAGATATCTCTTGGGTCTCTAATTCTTAGTATCTGAGACCAAGTTTCCTTTTACAAAATGGGGGGGGGCATTGAAAATATCGTACTTGCCCCCAAATCAGAAAAACGAATAGACATTAAACAGACTTCTATATTTCATCACCTAGGATCTTGAAATTTATAATTGGCCAGAAGCAAGTTATTTAAAAATAATGGTCAGGACAAAATAAATGTGTAATTTGATAGCATGTTTGCAAGTCCTCTTACTTACTGCAAGCAGAACATTTTCTAATTTCCCTTTGATTGTAAATAGAAATCTAGCTTATTAAGCAGAAACATAAATTATTAATAAATAAACCAGTTGATGCCTGTAAAGCACTTTGAGGGTGAAAAGCCCCCTACTAAATGGCAAATATTATTATTTTTCTTGCAAGCTAACAGAGAACACTAAGCTAATGAATGCTTACAGAGCTGGGAAGTAGTCATCACACTCAAATTGCTGCATACTGTAAACTATTAAACTTGTTTCTTAGATAGAGATGCTTTCACATTTTAAGTTGATACTTTCTAATTTTTGCCAAGGATGAAAATCAACACTTAAGAGTCTGTAATTTAAATAAGACTAACTCAAGGGAATAATCAGTTTTTATATTTAACTAGAAGTTGGCTATAAGATAAAACAATTTTGGAAGTACAGCTAGCAAGAAGAGAGAGAGAGAGAGAGAGAGAGAGAGAGAGAGAGAGAGAGAACCAAGACTAATTTTCTAAATTAAATTTTCACCAAGGATATAGCTATTTTTCACTTCCCTTGCATAATATATCCATGAACCAATCTACATTAAAATAATACTCTAACAATGTAATGTGAAGCCTGATGCAGGGTAGAGGACTCAGTCTGAGAGTCTTGTGTTATAAATCTTTTGTATTTAGCCTTGAAATTGTGGTATATGAAATGTAAGTTGATTAAATGTTTTACTGATATTTGAAGAGTGAAGTCATATAAACACAATGTGAGTCATAATGGAATAATTAGGAATGGAACTAAGGATATAAGTCTGATTTTCCCAGCATTTTTCTAATGTCAGACCAAAAGCATCCAATTCTGATGTTAAAGTGGACGTAGTGTGTATTTCTATGTATTTTATAAAATTCATTAATACACATGTGGATATGTGTTTATATAAGATTCCTAATTTTTACTCCCTTTTATTGAGATAATTTACATAAATAAAAAAATTTTAAAAAGAAACATAACAATAGTAAATATTATAATAAAAACTACTTTGTTGAAATCTCACATATGAATATATATTTTAGCTAAATCCTGCATGAAAGATTCACAAGTGATGAAGTTTTCCTCCCTGAAAATGTCAAAGCAGTCTTCATTTTCAAGAGAAGTAGGTCTGATCTATGATCACAGCTAACGTGTGAAGAGAAAAAAGCATTTAAGGACAATTTTGCCCCCAACACACACACACACCCCACCACCACCACCACCAGGCGTTTAAAAATGACACCACTATTTTCCATGTCCAGGACTAAAAAACAGAGTCTCCTCCTGTTTGACAAGATTCAGCCTGCATTGGTTTTAGCAGCCAAGATACAAGATTTTTAAATTAGGGCCTTCAGGATGGAATATTAGCAGACCCATATTAAAGCAATGCTGGCAGCCCTTCTGATGTTGCAGAGTAATTTTCTAATTAGCAGAAGGCTATTTGGAATGCAGAATGGAGTCCCATTTTTCATACTGTTGTTTTCTGCTGGACAGAGCTAGGAAAGTAAAGCAAAAGCCATGTAACTGTAAAGATTTCTAGTTGGCTTCTCCAATCCTGTAAAGACAGAAATCACTTTAACTTCTAACTTTGCAAAACTTAGATTTGTTGTGTCTGGTATGTTGTACTAAAAACTGACTCATCACCAAACTGGTTATTAGATCAATGCTGCTACTCTTCAATCATTTGATTTTAGGTGATTTAAAACATGTATAGTGATATCTATTATTCATGCTGCTTTCTTAATATTTATTTCTGGGTTCATTTTTAAAGACAGGACCCTGTAGAGGGCTGTGTATATAATGGATGCTGAATAAAAATGTATGCTTAGAAAGCTTAGATATCTTCAAATTTTTACTCCTAAAAGTAGAGAAAAGCTGTTCCTTCATGAATCTGAGACTTTGGGTAAACTGAGACCAGAGAAAGGATGAAGGTTGAAGGTAAAATCATTTGGACTAACACAGGGAAAGTGGAATTTGATTTCTGGACATGAAATTCCAGATATAGAAGCATTCAAAGAACAGACTTTACAGTTGAAGATTCTGAAAATCAGCCATCCTGTGCATGTAAATAGAAACTGTGGTTAAAAGCAACATCTATAATTATGAGGGAGAAAACAATGGATATTGTCTCCTTGGTAAGGGCTGAAGAGACTACTTCATTTGGGTGTGGGGTACAATTGCTGCAAATCTGTCAATAGAAAAATAGGCTGAATGGCAGAGAACAAATTGCTTCCAAGTTTCATTTTTCCAAAGATCTAATCACTCACCACTCTTCTTCCAAACCTCAACTGGCAGATTTTCCACAGGACCAGGTCCAAACTGAAAGGTGACACTCCAGGCCACCCCAAACTTGCTCCAATCTCCCTTCCCAGCCACTGTCCTGTCACTCTACCCTGTGATTTCACTGCACTGGGTAACCTGCAGCACCCCAACTTTTCAGGCTCCTTCTTTTGTTTTTTTCCCTTCCTTCCTTCCTTCCTTCCTTCCTTCCTTCCTTCCTTCCTTCCTTCCCTCCCTCCCTCCCTCCCTCTCTTCCTCCTTCCCTTTTTTCTTCCTTTCTTCCTTGGTGCTAGAGCATGAATTCAGAGTCTTGAACATATTAGGCAAATGATCTACCATTGAACGACCCTTTCAGCCTCCTCTGCCAGTTCTTTTCACCATGTCTAGGCTCAGAGCAGTGTTTCCACCATGACTACTGTCCTCACATCTTCTCATCTATTGAAGCCTCAGTTATTCTTCCCTAGCTGTCATGAACCTCCTGCTTTGGGATGCCTCATTCATGTCTTCTATATTGTCTTCTTATCAGTTTGGCTTATTTGGAGCCAGATGTATGAATTTCTCCCTGATTCTGATCTACTCCAGGACATTAACAATTTTGTTGTTGTTAACTGGACTTTGATTCCCTCTACACCTGCCAGGTTCTTGATATGCAGAATTGCCTGCTGTTCAATTGACTCTACATTAGAAGTCTTCCTATTTCATTTCATACACAGTAGTATTCAATATTCTATAAGTTGGGGACATTGGTTATGAATGAAAAGCAAAACAAAAGTAGCTGCTGTCACATTCAGGGAGATACACTTTGAGCAGAAAGAGTGGACACAGTTGATGTTCAGAACCATTTGAGTCATTTTCATCTCTTCCTTTCCTTTGACCCCACTCCAACATGGTGAAGAAACTTCCACATCCTCCCAAGGGCTTGGGGATTCACATCTTCACTTTCACCTGAGCTGCACCTGGCATTGATGGTGGTGGACGAGAGAGCATGCTGTGATTAGCTGGTCCCCTCTTCCCCAGGCACAGCCTGGCCTTTGCAGGGACAGCCTGTGAAGTTTTGACTATTTAATCATGGTGCCAGTGTCTACAAAGGCAAAACAAATAAAGCTGGAAACCTAAGACCAAAAACCAGGACAACACAATTCCTACTTGATAATATAATATAATCTGGCCTGAGAAAAATAGAGATGGAAGAGGAAGGGAAGGAGAGAGAGAGGTCATACTATTCTATGATTAACAGAAATGGATTGAAAAAACAACCTGGTTTATGTCATGTTCAAGAAGCCTGGGATGACGTTTAAAAAGCAACAAATCTGACAAACTATTGGGTCTCCTATTAGACTCCTTACACTGATGGTTGCTGTCTTAGCATCTTCATTGCTTGACTACCAACTACTGGGTGTATCTTGGCTGATTCCCCTTGTTTCTGTCGGTAGAACTGGGTCCTGAATGCCAGGCCATCAACCACTGCTCTTAAAAGTCATGGGTTGCATATCTACCTCCCTACTTCCTCCCCCAAAGATTAAACTGTCTTATTTCTTTGTATCTATATGTCTACTTGGTGGATTGTGATTTTTTTCTTCCATACCTGAGTTCATGGAGCTTTTGCTTTTTTCTCTCTCTTTTCCTTCCTTCCTTCCTTCCTTCCTTCCTTCCTTCCTTCCTTCCTTCCTTCCTTTTCCTTTTTCTCTCTGTCTCTGTCTCTCTCTCTCTCTCTCTCTCTCTCTCTCTCTCTTTCTCTTCCCCTAAAGGACACTGAATGTCCTCCCAGGTCTGTGACATAATTGATACCTAAAACTGAATTACAATTACTGTGGGATGCAGTTTGCACTATCATTTTAACCCAGGGGCTCACAGTCCTAATAGAGCCAAACAGATTTGCACAATGCACAGGAAAAACACTAAGAGCTGAATCTTTTGATAGAACATATGTAAGTAATTAAGAAAAAATAATTGCATACTAGAGAAGGTGGACTCGCCAAGCAGTTGTTGAACTATAAAAATGCATTAAGCGTAGTCAGTTTCTTTTTTTAATTATTCAGGAATGTTGTTTATGTTATCATGAAAAAAAGAAGAGGTGAGAAATATATTCGGCAATTTTTGGTTTTTCCCCATTTGAGCAGATGGCGATCCGTAGTTCAAAATTTGTAACTCAAATTATTTCATTTTTATTAATCAGTACAATATGTTTTTAAAACAACAAACTTCACTTAGAAATATCAGTGCAAGTTCCCCAATTTGCCTAGTCTCATCAGAGAGCAGTTTGAGAATTAGAGATTTTGTTAGCAATACTGGGAAGCAGCACATGCTAGTTCAGTATTTTAATAATAATTATTTTTTATTCCAAAGTTCAACGTATCTCACGTGGGGGAGGGGAGCAGTTGAAAATAGTACAGAAAATTGCAACGGGAGCTGTAAAAAGCTGGGAGAATCTGTTTCAAGATGTTTGCTTTTTTGGTAGAACAAAAAGTGCATTTTGTTAGGGACAAATATTTTTGTGATAAAAAACATTTTATGTGGAGTGTAGATTGGACTTTTAATATAAAAAAAGAAATGTTAAGCCATTCTATTTTAAGCAGGTTTGGCTTCTTAGAATGAAAGCTGTTAGAACTGCATATATTGGAATGTTCTCACAACTGTTGTCGTCCTATGTTCCTCTCCAAACCTGTTAAATTACATGAGTGTAGAAATACGAGAGCCTCTTTATTATTATTAATTGTCACTCATTTTTAGCTGGCATGTGCTGGCAGGTCTTTCCAGACAAACCTCAGACCATACAAAGCAGAGCTTCAATCTCAAAGTTTGGGGAGTTTTCTAAAGCTCTGTAATATGGAAGCTAGGAAGTGTAATATTAAAGTGATAAACATCTTATATTCAGTGTAATTCACAGTTTCTTTCATTCTTTTTACTATCTATAGACCTAAATCAAAACAAATTCCATAAAAGAGGGGGTTATTTTCAAGCACATTTTCCTTCAGAGAGCTCTTGAATATTTTATCATATCTATTTCTTTACATATGCTATACATTTCTAGATCCCTGTTGAACAAAATTCAAGGTGATGATAAAAAACAGCAACAACAACCACAAGAACCAAGTAAACCACAAGAGTGTGACATTAGGATTCCTAGGAGATATAAAGTTAGCCTTTGTAAATGAAATAAACTTTGTTTTGGCAATTAAGGAATGCACAGGGATATTAAGTCAAAGAATAATATGTCTGAACTATTAAATTGTTTTTTCCTGGAGGTTATTAAAAATGTATTTCAAATTATCAGAGTGGCAGGAAAAAATAAAAAAAAATAATAACTTTAAAAAATGGCTACATTTTCCTTTGCTCTTGAGAAGGTATATTGGATTTCAGGCAACATGATTTTCCAGTAGAGTATTTCCCAGGACCAGACATCCACTTTAGGAGGTGTGGAGTCCTTTCCCCTTCCCAGTGGTGAGACCTTGTGCCCTGTCACTGCCACAGACTGTGACTGGGTGAGCTTCAACTGTCACCTGGCAGTGAGGACACATGGATTTTCCGAGGGTCTGTGCAGTCCTGAGAAGCTCAGGATTTAGAGAAGCTCTTCCTTCTCAAGGTCAAACAAAAACCAGATCTAGATTCTTGGAGCCACCCAGGATCAAATGGGGGCAGGAAATGTAAGCTTTAGTGTGAGCAGGGAATCTCTGGTGTTGTGAACAGCGCCTGGGTCCTCAAATGGTTAATTCCCCCAGGCTGTCATATTGCATAAACAGATCCTCCTTTAATAAAATTAATTAGGTTCTGAGCTTTATACGGTGATGCCCACTGACCCTTTACATGCCTATTGTTCCCAGATCCAAGAGAAAGAAAAAGAGGCTGCGTAGTGGACAAGAGGAGGACCCCAGTGGGAAGATGAGAAAGCTCAAGTAGGAGCTGGGAGGGGGTGGAAGAAGCTAGGTAACGTTTGGTTCTGTGCAGAATTAAAAAGAAAGAGAAAAAGAAAGAAAGAAAAAAGAAAAGGAAAAGAGCAGAAAAGACAACACCAGAAATCTAAAGACAAAAACAAACCAACGACTCTCACCAGCCACCGCCAACGGCAGGCTGGTGGGGTTTTGTGAATTTCGCTCTTTTGTACGCGCCACAAAATTCAGGCTGCACGGAGAGCTGGAGCCACACACTCACTCAGAGTAATTGCAGATTGTGAGGACGCGCAGCTTTAGTTCAAAAAAGACCCGAGGCACGAGGGCAGGGTTAGGTGGAGGGCACAGGAGGCTCCGCGATAGCAAAGCAGCGTCCTGCAAAGCAGCAGAGATTCAGGCTGCATCCCTCCTTTCCCCGGTACCCACCCAGCGCTCTCCGGGCTGTTTCTTGGCACAAGTTGCTGCTGGTATTCATCTAACTTTGCTAAGGGAAGGAACTCTGCGCGGCTGGGAGCGGGGCTGGTGCGGGGAGAGCGGAATGAGGACCGTGGTCTTTTTGTTGTGTTGTTGTTGTTAACCACAAGGAGCCTGAGGTCCCTGTCCTTCCTGGGTATTACATGGGCGCATCCCCGGCGCCTCTTGTCATAGAAAATCTGAGGCACGAGAGCAAATACTGCCCGGTTTTGTAAGGAAAATTTTTTGAAAGGGAAAGAAAAGAAGAAGGTTGGGGGGGGGGGGCTCTCCTCGGCCACCGGATGTTTCCAATTACAGAGGAACCGGGGAACAGAAAGTGGCAGGGGGTGGAGAGACGGGGGCGGATGGAAAGGAGGGGGCAAGATTTGGACAAAGTAGAGGCTGAAGGTGGGAAGAGACACGGCGAGGCAAAATGCAAGCGACGATGCTTCTGCGAGGAGCAGAGGAAAACAAGAAAATGAAGCAGAACTAGGAAAATGACAAAGTGTTGAGTGCTGATTTATTGCAGAAGCCTCTGGTCATTTCCATATATTGAAATGCGCCCAAGCGGCCAGTCAGTCAATTTCTTTTGAGCTGCCGCCGCCGCTGCCCACGGGCTGCCCACGTGACTCCCCTCAGCCTCTTTACCACCCAAGCCCTGATACAGGGAGAAGAGGAGCAGAGAAAGTGCGATGCGCAGGAGGCGTTTGTGTACTCCAGTGGGTGATTTGGAGAAGGAGACATTGGCGTGGGTCTTTGGGAAGGGGGGATATGGCCCAAGGAGAGGAGAGGCGTGTTTCAAGCTGCAATGAGTGCTATATCATGTTCTCTCTCTCTCTCTCTCTCTCTCTCTCTCTCTCTCTCTCTCTCTCTCTCCTCTCTCTCCCCTCTTTCCCCCTTCTGTCTGCCTCTCCTCTTATTCTCTTTATCTCTGCCTTCTTCATGGTTTACAAAGAGGGCAGAATAAAGACACAGAAAACCCGATCTAGCTCCAAATACATAATGGGGATGGGTGTGGAGTTGTAGGATATTCCAGTCAGATTTGATTTTGGTGTCTTTGATACTCTCCGTTGCTTTGGTAGATTTTTCTTAAAGAAAGGCACACATGCACACACACATACATGCGCACGCGCGCGCGCGCACACACACACATCCTAGATAAAAGCCAGTGAGTTGTTAAAAATGAATTTGCAGCATTAGAGCTGTTAGCATCATTCAGCAAGCAGCAAGCTTGATAATTTCCAGGTGTTGGGGAAAGCCGTTGTCCAGGAGCTCTTACAGAGCTTATAAATCCCTCTTGGGAGGGAGAAAAAAAATCTTTGGAGGTGAATGAAATATCAAATCACAAGACTCCTATGTAGATTTATGATTGCATAAGAGGCTTGATCATTTCCATATACTGAAATGTGCTCCTCCTGAGTCTGCCCAGCCCTTCTAGGAGACGAGGAGCTCCGTTCTGCCTTGATCAATGTTGACTATGAAGCAAGAGGGGGGGTGGTGGTGGTGGAAAGCAGGCTGGCACCAGATGGAGCGGGGTCTCGGGAAAGGTCAAGGTTAGCCCAGGCTGCTATTGAGTCGGTAGCAGCCTCACAGATAGAGCTCTGCCTCGAAGGCACCCACTGGGGCTTCTCAAAATCAAATCTAATAGAAAAGGCAGTCACAGAATGAAATCGCTTCATCTGAATGCTAAAATTGTTATTAGGCTACATTAGAGAGATATCAGGCACGTGGTTACCAAAAAAGGGAGCCTGCCTAGCAGTTTGTGTCTGAAAGAAAAGCTATGAATATGTTGATAACATCAGTAATGGGCAAGTAGAGGAGATGGATATCTTTTTTTTTATCTGAAGGCCAGATTAACATATTAAATGAACATTTCACCCCTTTGGTAGCAGTATTACCTACACTTTGAATTGCTCAGAATTCTTCAAGGAAGAAGGGATGTGTGCAAAAGCTTTTGATCCAGAAATAAGTGATCCATATCGATCCAGAAGTTTGACTCACTCGAGGATTTATTTATCTATCTATCTATCTATCTATCTATCTATCTATCTATCTATCTATTTATGTGCCAGGTGTGTGCCTTTGGAAATTTATTCCTCAGCTGACGGTGTCGTGGTGGTAATCAGTCTTTCTGGCTTTGGACCAGTGGATATCTGTCAAAGAGGTTTTTTCCTTCTTCTTTCTTATCCTGTTTTTCCTCTTGCATTCTTTTTAGAGACAGAACTGTTTCTAGACAAAATTTCATTTCACAGGCAAACCTCAGCCTAGGAAAAAGCCTGGGACCCGCCGCTTTGGGTAGCCACACTAGCATTTTTCAGATACTCTCTCCTCCCAATTATCATAATGAAACCCACATTAGCTGTTTTTAACCTACAACACTGCCATATCTTAAAGAAGGATTTAGTCTTGTAAAATAAATGCGGGCTACACTAGATTAAACATGATGACTGCACTCCAAGGGTTAATAAATTTAGAATTAACAGATCATCCCAGCTTGATACAGCTACTATAGATGATTTAATATGCAGCCTAAGCAGGTTGACAGTCAGCTCACAGATGCAGATAAGATCAAACAGTCTCTTGATTCAATAGATTGAATGGTTGTAGTGAGAGTCTAGAAGGTGAGTGACAGAACATATATGGCAGGGGTTCTGGCAAAAAGAAGCTTTGACTCCCCACTGCTGTTTTGTGCACTGGTTTTCTTTTTCTAACAGTTTACTTTCTTTAGCAATAAAACCCAGAGTGTAGTTTTAAAAGTCCCCTTCACGATATGGAGTATGTGTGCTTGTTTAGGTCTAGAGTAAGGAAACGATGAAACCTTTACTATCAAGACCTATTTCTCATTAGTGCTGCCTGATAAATAGCAGCCACTAGTTTCTCCCCATCTCTGGCTTCCTGGGCTGTCAGATCAGAGCTCCACAGACAGGACACAAGATTCCTGGATGATGCAGATAAAGACAGGCTCATCGCTGAAATGATATAGGGAATTTCCTCAGTCCTCTACTTTGTTCTGGCTGTGGAAATCTGAATATGGAAACAGGATGCAAAGCTAAGTCGAAATTCAAGCTCCAGTACACAGCCCCTGCAAGGTGTTTACATTCAGAGAGAGTGCGGCATCGCTCTGAAAGCCATGTCAAAACCGGCCCAACTGTGGGACTGGAGCATCGAGGTAGAAACTGAAGTGAATCTAACAGAAAAAGTTAAGGGGGTTACTTTGCAAGGCTGGCTTTGGTGGTTGTAGTCTAGAATTTATAATGTCTACCAAACTGAGCCTTTTCAGTAGGCTTAATTTCTTTTTATCTGTCCTAACTCTAGTATTTGAACAAGAAGACAGAAAACAATTTTTACAGAAGTGTATGTGATTTAATATGATAGACAAGTTTATAACAGTTTTTACGATTTGATCAAGAGCAAGGGCTCCTCCTAAACCCATTAGATTCTGTCATGTGAATATATATTCAGGCAATTTAAAAATGCATATTATGTATCCGATAGACCATCACAGGTCTGAATTGTATCATGTTATTCTCTTCTATCAGCACCCTCACGTCTTAATATGAAAATCTGTAATAGAGTGACTATAGAACTACTGTAATCTCTATTCCAGTGTTCCTAACTTAGTTGTGTCATTATTTGTTTTATTTCACTTTATTTTGAATATCAAATGTTCACTACACTATGAGCTAATGGCCCACAAAAAATTCCTTAAACAAATAAAGCGATTTGACACTGTGTAATGGCTGTGTGCGCTGTTAACACTAACTTTTCTCCTTTGCTGTAATGTTCTAGTGGGCTGCAGGACATTTTTCTAATTCACAATGTATGATCATTAGGTAACCTCTAGGAGATTCTTCAAACTTTTATTCTTTGAAAATGTTTTGGATTTTGACGAAGCATGCACGTGTGTGTCTATGTGCGTGTGTTTGACAAAATCCATCTTTACACAATCTGGCTATTAAAAGGTCTTGAGATAAAAGTAAACTGTTCCAAATTGAGAAACTGAAAGTGAAATTGTGGCTGGGAGAAAGAACTTTGAACCTGCAAGGATATGGCTGCTTGCGGAACAGGGGCAGTGGGCATTTATTTCACATATTAACCAGATCTAAATGCTTCTGAATTTTATTCTCCCTTTCTCGGGCAACCTGTGATTGCAGCAGGGGGCACCACCAACATGCGGATTACTTGGAAGGAGGCAGCTCCAGCTCTGGCTTCCCTTACTACTTGGAGGCATAACCACTGAAAACAGTTATCTCTCAGAAATTTGCATATTTATGGTGCCTCCTGCAGGTTCCTGTGATTGCTTTACAGTCAGGAAAGGTAACAGAAAAATATATATCCTCCTTTAAAACATGGAAAAGAATCATATAGAAACAGTGGCTCTAATAGGAGACTAATCCTCAAAAAACCCACAGTACAAAATTTGTTTCCTGAACATTTTTGTTTTGGTTTTGTTTTAGGATTTGAAGGGAGTATTTTGGAAGTTGTAAGACTAAATCTCTGATTCCTTGAACATAGATATAGAAGAGTACTTAATGTTTTGGAAAAATTTTAGCATAGTCTTACTTATTCATTGAATGACGACCTCTAAAGCACAGAAAATTTCTTACAAGGGAGGAACAGCCACCCAATAGATCATTTAAAAGCCTGGTGCCATGGCACATATATTTTTTTTAGTCCTCGTCATAAGCAACGAACAAATGTGCAGTGTACCTTTGGATATAAAAGTTAATTAGGTCTCAGAAGAGAATAGTTTCATTTTTATTGGCTCTGAGTTCCAAGGATACCTTTGATACACCTTCTCTTTCAGCCCTTTGTGACCTTCTTTGTGGAAGCTGAACATGGTCCAAACACTCAGGCTTGTTGAGTCCTGGATGCTAGATATTTTGTCATTTCATTTGCTCTCTCAAAAGGCATCCCACCAAAGTAAGTGTCATAAATGAAATTACTCCCAGAAAAAAATCTAATCTTATCTTTACCTCACAACCAACCTGCAGTTAATGTGCTGTTTTATCAAGGGTTTTAGTTCAGCAAGAGATTTCATATACTTTTTGGTTGGCAATAGCTGAACACAGAAATATTCAGGTAAGACAGAGGCTGAGGCTTTAATTCTGAGTCATCATGTTCTTGTGTATCTTCATCAGACTCTCACCCTTATTTTATTACAAGTCCATTGTATGAATTTCCTTTCTTCTTAGAAGGCCAGTAAATAGTAGTCATAGAACTGGTATCAGTAATCATCAGCAAACATCTTTAGTGAACGTGGAATTCTACATACACAGTGTTCTCTGCATCTCACTCGTTCTATGGGGATGCCTATCAAAACCTAGAGGAGAAAAATATTTTTTCCTGCAATTAAACTCTATGTAATAAAGACACCGTGTAGTAAAAATGATATGTGCAATCAATAACATGTAGTGACATAAATGCCCAAACTGTGAGCAGAAGTTTCTCTTATCACATGCTATGTGTTCATGTATACAACCTTTCAGTGTAACATCAGTGATATACCTGTTTGTTATTCGGGCTGGGGAAATTCTCATTAAAATAATTACTGCCATTATGTTATTATTTCAGTGCAAGTTTACCCACAATGTTTAGGCATTTGGTATTATGTTGAAAAATATATGTGCTTCGTAATTCATATCTATTTTCTTGCTGCTGGTCAATCTGTCATCGTTAAAAATTTAAGTGAGGATACCAACTAAAATCAGAACCTCTTTTGCCCCTTTTAGTGAAAAATCCCTTCCTTCTAGAGTATCTAAATATTATAAATAATGAATCATGACTTGTTATGAATATATTAATTACAGATATTTCTTACACACTAAATATAATATCAGTCTTCCTGAGCATAAAATAGCTGAAGACAAAAGTCTGGATTCAGCATTCCAATTTCTCTCTTTGTCACATTAATTTTGAAAGACTGAAATCCTTACAGATGAAGATCAGTGAAAATAAAAAAATCCATCCTGAAATTCTAAAGCCAATACTAAAGCTAAATTAAAAAAGAAGTAGTACTTTTTGGTTTGAATTTGCTTCTCAGTTGATTTGTTTTTGCTAAAATTAAAAAAAATATTGGGGATACAAGTTCCCATTCTGGCATTCAGGAGAGGGGACTTGTAAACTTACATTTTAAAATGAGTGTATTTTAAAATTTTTATAACCTTTAAATCAACACATGCCAGTAATCTCTAGCAGCAAACAAAAACCCTTGATGTGTTTAATATTCAAATAATTCACAAATATGCTTTCTCCTAGTATATTCACAATGAAAACTGGATCTATTTTGAAAGTCTGTTAATTTCATATTTTCTTTACTAAGTAAGCTCTGAGTTCAAGATTCAGCACTTTGAGATGAATACTTTTCTTCTATCATATTTGAAGAACATGGACTCATATTTCCTTTGCTTCCTGGACCAGGAGATATAGAACAATGTCAATGCAAGGTTCTGTGGGCTTCACCTCAGAGAACCAGCTCTAGTTTTCAAAAGAGAACTGGCTAGAGCAGGCCTTGGTATTTAAACAAGGTAGTACCCAGCAAAGCAGGCTACAGAATTCATCTCTCAGAGTTACCCTGTGTTCTGATGCAGTTGGAATTTGTTGTTTGAATCTGTTATTGTATTTCAAAATCTGAAAATAGAGAATAATGAAGAGGGCATTTCATCTATAGTAGATAGGAATTTTTAAAGTTCCTCAGATTCTTAAGTGGTCTCCCTTGTAAGTTTTTATTCATGTACCAGACATTTTCCTGAGGTTCTGTTCTGTGCTGTGGGGGAAAAAAGGAGAGAAAATGACACAGGCTGTCAGAAGTACTAACAACTTAACACTAGAGTGATATGGTGGCCTTTATGACATAAATTATTATATGAAATATAGAGAGAGACATGCAGTTGTTTCCACCTGATGCACATGGGCATGGAGTTTATAATATGTAGGTCAGACAGCAGCAGTGAAAATGGCTCATACTTTTTAAATATTTTAAAAGTGAAATAATATAATTTCCCATTAGGCGAGTATTTAATTTAGTAATAAGTGGATAGAAATATCCACTGTCTTTTTCACAGGCAACTGAAAATGCATTTGTGGGATTCATTGCTTGATTCATGTAGTAAGTGCCTATGTGTCAGGGAATTGAAACAATTCTATAGTTTTAGTACAGAATTCATTTTTCACAAATAACTAGTTAAGCTATTTGACAACCTTATAAAAACCATGAACAATGTATTATCATAGCTATCCATGACCAAACCTGATTGTTTACCACTTTTATTTCCAAAAAACTAAATTCTTTTCCCATAAAGTAAAAATTTGGTGTGAGAACTGACCAGAGCTGTGTTGCCTCACACAGATTCTTATTACAGCAACTTGAAGTTAAGACTGCATTAAACACGGGTGGCAGTATGCATTTGTATGGCTGTAGCATGTGTGACATGCTTCTATCTGTGTTGGTGCCTTACAAATAAAAAAAATCCAAGGGTAGATATCATGGCTCATGTGTGCTCAGTGTGGTACTCCATAAAGAAACAAAAAATAGCAACTCTTAGATTATTAAATTTATGGGAACCTGGAGGTTTAGATAACTGGACTTATGCAAAGAATTTTTTAAAGGGAAAGAGAAAATAAACAAATTATTATACGACCAAGAACAGGAGAATAAAGAGTTTTGTTTATTGTCTCCTAATCTGCCAATGAAGATGAGAAAGGGATAGATTTTTTTTTTAAACCAGTAAAGTTTTCTTTGGTGAAGTTGGCAGGGGGAAAAACTGATGGTTATCAGGGGGAAAAGGTACCTCAATTTCTACTAAAGGGACCAGAATAGCCCCAGCTATGTGCATTCCCTGGGAATAATGACATCCATCTAGAGTGACTGTAGGGCTGAATATGTGTGGGATTTAGGAAAGACTGGCAGAGAAGGAGCTTGAGTCTGGTGACATGTTTTGAGGACTGCTTCTCTTTTGTCACACGGTTAATTCCAGAGAAGACCAACTAAAGCTAGTGTGAAGTGAGAATGATCGAAGCCTTATGGTACTTGCTGGTTTGATTTGGCAGTCTGACTGTAAGCAGGGAGAGCAGAGAAAAGGAACTGTTCTTCCTCTGGAAGCGAGAAGGTTTCTAAACACAGATATGGTTGCTCATAGCTCTTGGTGGGTCTTTCTGTGTGAGATCAGTGATCTTGTGGACTGCCAATAGCACCCAGCCAAGGTCACATCTTGGTGGTGGGCACAGAGCTGCACGGATTTTAAAACTTTACTCTAACTTATCTTCCATCTGATATTTTCAGAATGACTTTTCCAAAGCAGTAAGAATTAGAGAAGCAAGGGTTTGAACTTCTTAACTTACTCAATTTGTTACCTTATTTCTACTGCCCTCTGCTGGGCATGTCAACTAGAAAAGTTACCGCCACCACCACCAGCACCACCAGCACCAGCACCAGCACGGTCACTGTCCTCACCTTAGACCACCATCATCCTTCTTTTCCTCCCGTGCAGGATCAGCATGAGCCATATTATTACTACCGTAACAAACAAACAAGCCCCGCTGGTGAGTATTCTCATAGCAAGGGGGAAATGGGTTAATTACTGTTTATGGTGGTGATATGCCAGGCAGATAGCTCAAAATCCTGGTTCATTAGATAATCCAAGGTAAATTCCCTCATCAATCTGGCAACAAAAGTCAAGCAGAGAAATAGATAGTATTTGTATATAGTCCTGGAACAATTCATTAGTGACTGAGCCATGTTAGCTGCTATTTCCCAAACAAATCAAGTGATGCCCAGAAATTTATAATATTTATGAAATAAGAAGCTAATAGTATCTCTTTACATCTGCACATGTGCTGTGGACATCTCTGTACATAATAGCCAAGATGTGAAATCAATCTAGACTGTCCATGGAAATATGAATTGATAAAGAAAATGCAGTATTTATACACCACAGAATATTATAGAGCCATAAAAAGAATGAAGTTTTATCATTTGCAGCAGCATGGATAGAACTGGAAGATATGAAAAGTGAAAAAAAGTCAGCTATACAAAGACAATACCACATATTCTCACTTATCTATGGAAGCACTAGTTTGTCTCAAAACATAAAATAGAGTAGTGGCTACCAACATCTGGCATGGGCGTGGGAGAGGGGAGAATGGAGAGAGTCTACAGGGAGACAGCTGAATAGAAGGAGTAATTTTAATATTATAACTGCACGGTAGGATAATAGTGAGTAATAATTAATTGAATATTTCTAAAAAGGTACTGGAGAATTTTGAATGTTCCTAACACAAAGAAACTTATATATAAGAGTACTAGATCTATCAATTACCCTGCTGATTATTACACATTGTGTATATGTATTAAAATGCCACATTTTAGCTCATAAATCTATATAATTATTGGGTATCGATTAAAATAAAAATATACTTATTTTCACCATACAGTTTCTAAAATAGACAAAGATCTGACTTAGTTTGTTTCTGTTTGATGAAATGATACTTTTTCATCAGAAAGTAACACAGAAAGTAACAACAGTCCTTGGCATATACTCTTGGTGTTTTGTTATTCTTGTTATTTGTGCTCTTGGAGATGGAACCCAGGGCCTTTGCCCTGAGTTACATGCCCAGCCTTGTTTTATTTTGAGACAGGCTCTTGGCAAGTTGCTGAATTGCCCAGATAGGACTTGAATCTGTGGTCCTCCTGCCTCAGTCTCCTCTCGTACTGGGAATATATGTGCTTACCACCTTGGCCAGCTACTCTTTCTATCCCACACACACATACTCTAGATAATAAAATAATAAAAACTTACAAGAATAGCCAAGAATCTTGTCCAAATAAAGGACTAACTGCCTATAAATTTCTTTTTAGACAGTGAAGTCATAGCTAGAAGTTGGCAATAAGACCATCTGAAATCACTAAAAATTATTTCTGCAATCCAGGGGGGTGGGTTAGGGACATAGAGAAAGAGAGAGAGGGAGAGAGAGAGAGAGAGAGAGAATCAAAATGTTCCACAGCTGAGTTATTTTGCCTTTTATAAAACAGCTTCACATCTGGACTGATAACTTGAATTCCACCCAGTGCCATTTAAATAGCCCAAGTTATAAACCTCTTAAACTTGGGGTTTATAATAGAAACACTGACAGACCCTTAACTATAGTGCCTCTATAGTAATGAAAGCACAACTATTTCATTATAGCAGTGTCTGGCGAGGCTGCTATAATTAAGAGTCTGTCAGCGTTTCCATTATAAACCCAAATTTTAAGAGGTTTTTAACTCACATTGTTTTAAATCACATTGGGCTGAAACTTGCTGTACAAAATGTCAGGCCAGATGTGTGTGTGTGTGTGTTGCTTTACCTTTTATTTACAGAAAAAAAAAAGGAGACAAATAGCTGAAGGTTGTTTTTAAGGTTGGGTGCTAAAAACGTGTATTGAAAAATTATTCCCTTTCTAAAAGCAAAGTATTCTTGGGAGGAGCACAGAGATTAAAGTTCAAAGTGTCTTTTATTTTTGGTTGTTTTGGTTGCATTTTTTCCTTTAGAAGCACTCTTATTTGGGAAAGCAGATTTGCACATATCCGGAAAGCAATGCTTAAAAAAAATGAATCACTTATACTGGGTTCTGGATACTGGCTTATTAGGAAGATCTGTGATAATGTAGGCTACTGGAGATGATATAAATATCTTGCTTTGTATTGTTTATTGTTCAGCTGCTCTGATATTTGGGATAATCTTGTTTGAGCTCACTGCCCTTGGTGGGAGTCACTTTTAGGCTGAAATACACTAACACAGCAGGGTTGCCTGACCAAAGCCTGACTGTTTTCTGGGGAAAATGAATACAATTTGGGTGATTATGTTTCATGAATGTAGGAATAGCATTTATTAGTTTATTCATTCAAAGACCATTTAGTGAGCATGTGCTGTGTGCCCAGCTCTGCACTAGCGCAGTATACTCATTAGGCTGGCAACATTGCTCAGCATGTTTGAGTCCTTGATGTCCCATGTTAGGAAGGTACATGAAATTCAGCAGGAAACATCTAACCAGATTTCCATGTTTCTTCAAAGGGGCCCTTTACCTAAGTTTGAGGTTACTGCTTCCCTCTTCCCATGCAATATTGACTTAGTACACAGCACCTGGTCAGGAGGTAAGTAATTCAGCTTTCTTCCTTTCATCCTGATCTGTTTTCTTTTGGATGAGTCCATCCAGGTGTATGGAGCGGCCCACCAGACGCCCAAAGGGCCAGGAAGGCTCTGGAAAGAGATGCCAGACTGACTCATGGTTCTCCCCGGAACCTCTACGCCTTTGCAACAGGCGTAGACGCTGCCCCTCCAGGGCCCTCCTCAGGCCCAGGCTCTAGGCCACACAGGGAGCAGAGGAGGAAGAAGCCCACCCCCTTCCTCAAACGTGGCCTCCCACCCTTTGAAATTAATTTTCCATTGTCCGACAACAGCCTAGCGCCACCCCAACAGCCCCAGATTGGAAACCTAAGCCAAACATAAAAGTCCAAACTCAGCTTTATTGTTATGAAGATGTCTGCCCATTCTGTATTTTCTGATCTGCCAACTAGAAACAAAACAAAAACAAAAACAAAAAAGGAAAAAAAGATGAAGTAAAAGCCAAGGTGAGGCTGATGGTATTTTAAATCAGTCATTCACTTATTTATCCTTAAGTCTATAAAAGTGTTTCCCCCTAAAGGCATACAGTGAATGTTTTATTTTAATCTTGTAGTTTTCATCGAGATAGGCCTTTTAACCCTTCATTCTCCAGCTCAGCCCAGTCCCCGGGCCAGGCGATCCCGCACGAGGGCTGGGACTGTATTACGACTCCTTCTTCGAGTTGTTTGTTGACCACATTCACGTTTAGAGCCCTAGAGCTAAAAGCACTTTACACCATAAAATAAAAGCACTGTCTTTTTTTCTAAAAGGTTACCTCTGGAGGCCACGCGGCTCATACTTCATCCCGAAAACTACTGAAAGGACTATGAAATCCTCTATGATTTACACGCTCTCACTGCATTAGGGTATAGATCTACTTGACTCTGAAAATACGGTGGGTTTCTAACCGACGTGAATATATGTGCATTATTTCAGAAAGTCTGTTCGAAAAACTTGTCAACACATTATAAAGCATAAACCAGGACTTGGCTATTAAGTACGGAGATCAGAGGCAGAGTGTATACTGCAGGAAGTACTGGGGAGTCTCCTCCTCGGGCAAGATAAAAAGGGGGGGGAGGAGAGGGGAGGGGTCGCCTGTTGGCCCGAGTTTGCCAGCAGTGTCGTCACCAAAGGTTTGGGAAAGAGTCCTCCGAGCGTAATTACCCTCTCCGTGCATGCAGCAAAGGTTTCACAGCCCCAAACGAAGTTAACTGGCCGGCCAGAAAATAATTTTAACGTTGTCATAATTTATTACTTTCTAAAAGCTACTCCTGGAAAGGTAAATATACTTATTGTGTATCCAAGTGTGCGCGTTTAAAGTGATCTTTCAACCTCCTCTACAAAACCACCTGCATCATTAATCAATACTTATGTAATATTTTTAAATCTCCTAAAACAACACATTTTTACCTCTTTAAGCACGCGGTACGAGCCCTCCCCCTCCCCCACTTTTGGGCTCTGCAGTGAGCCTCCAGCAGGGAAGAGGAGGGGGCGTCGCCCGTACCAGAGAGCGCGAGGGACTTGGGGGGGGGGAGGTCGGCGCGAGGAGATCAGATGCCGATGCACAGACCTGGCTCTCGGCTCTGGGTGAGACTGGCTGGGGGAGGGGCGGGAACGGAGGGCAGTTCGCATTCCACCCTGCACATTTTACGATGGCGAAATTAAATGCATGTTAACGATGGAAACGTCCCTGCTTACCTCTCCTTTGGCACCCAGGGAAAGCGGCTGCAATGCTGGCTTTTTAATGTATGTTTTAAGATGTGGTTTCGGAAGGAACCCCTTGGAATCTGAAACAAGTGCAATAACATAGCAGACCCACTTGTAACTAAGTGCTTAATTTCCTATGATTTTTTTTAAAAAAGAAAATCAATAAAGTGTTGCTAGTTATTTATTGGAAATAACCACAGATAGCGGCCCTGATAGGGTGCCGGTTTTAGAGAGCACACAATTGTGTAATGAATTGTAATTCAGAAGACTGTTAAATGTGAACCACAGAACCTTTCAGAGGTAATAAAGTCATTACTTTTTACACTACCGCCACCCCTGAAAAGCTATATACACACCATTATATATAAATCACGCACACCCAGTGTGTATTTCCACGACACAATCCACTCATTTATATATCTTCTCTGTGTATGGACTTTTATGGATGGATGGGAGCAAAATCCAAGTCTGAAAAGCTGGGTTTTGAAAGAACCTGGCTCACTATTGTCACCTGAAAGGGGCTTTTATTTTATTTACTTATTTTTCCAAAGGCCTCCTAGTTGCAGTCTTCTCTCTCCTTCCCTTTCTTCCAGCGGTCCGCCTCGCAGTTCAGCCTTCCCTCCTCCCCCCGCAGTGACATTCATTGGGTGGCTTCGTGGCTGGTTTAACAAGACAAAAAACAGACAGTAGTGGAAGAGAGATGCTGACCTGCTCGGAAGAACTCAGTGAAAAGGGGAAATGGTGTCACGCACATGCTACCAAGCTTCACTGCAAGTGAATCTTCCTGCTGCTTTAACAGTTTGAGCTTCGCTCTCTCCACTGGAGGGAAACAATAACACCCCCCACCCCACCCCACCCGCCCCATCCCAATTTGCTCGAACCCAATCCAGCCCACACCTCTCCTGCTGCTGGGCATCTAAACCTCTTTTTCTTCTTTAAAGGGGCCCAAAGTTTCGTCGAGATAGGCCAGCTAGTTATTTCCTAATAGGTTCGAAAGTTTCCTAAGAGGACGCAGGAATAAACAGTCGCTCGCCGCGAGGCTGGGAGATGAGGGAGCGAGCGCAAGCCCGAGGCCCTGGCTAAAACAATAACGCCCCACGCCGGGTGGGTGCGTTGACAGAAACCACGCTCCGACCGAGGAGGGGGACGAGAAGACGCCGGAGGTCGTGGAGTCGCTCACAGCACAGGGCTGGAAGGCTCCTGGCTCTGAGCACACAACTCACACACGTCCACCTGCAGCTCGGGGTCTCGCGGGCCGCGGCCACCCGTGTCCACCCTGCACCCTCGCGCCGCCCTCGGACTCCAGTCCATTTCCTCTCCCCTCCCGGCCCTTCCGGATTTGGAATCGGAGCGCGGTCTCCCGGGCGGCGGCGGCGGCGGCGGCGGCTGGGTGGTACAGGCAGGCGGGGAGGCTGGGAGGCGGGAGACGCCGGGGGACTTTGCGAGCACGTTTCTGAATAAACTTTCCAATCGCAGGGGGTGCTGTTGCTGTACATTTTACGTAAAACTGAAAGTATCCCACGCCAGAGTGAAGCCCGCTTTTTGACAGCGGCAACGCGCGCGCGTGTGCGTGTGTGCATTAAAGAGACAGGGGTTTATTTCCAACAGGTCTCCCCTAATTTCCAGGGAGCGTCTGCAGAAAGGCGAGACGGGGCTGCGGGCTCTGGCTCGCGCGCGGTGGCTGCAGGCGCCCGGGGAGCGCTGCGCTGGCCGGGGCGGTCATCTCGTCACCGTGGCCTCCCCGCTGCTCCTGCGAGCTAGCCACTCTCTGTCCTTTCCCCATTTTCGCTTTCCCCAGTAGCAGCACAGGAATAGTTGTGATCTGCCCGTAAGAAATATTTCTTTGCATCCCTCCGTGTTTTTGCAGTCGCTCTGGAACGGGAGGGGGTGTGTCCTTCTCTGGGACCGGGCTCGGGGACCTCTCGCAGCACCGGGATCACGTTCCCAGGGATCAGGACTCCGGGGACTGCCAGTGCTTTGTCCTTCGACCCTCGGCCGTTCGGAGGTGGACGCCTTCGCGCCTCCCTCGTCTCGGGCCCCAGTGCTCTCCTCCCGGGGCTGGAAAGCGCCCTGACTCTGGCTCCTCGGTCTTTATTCCTCTGCCCCGATCTCCCTCTTACTCTCTGCGACCCTTGGGAACTGGGGATTTGGTGCTTCCAGTTGCATTCAGATCCAGTGGCTGATTGGGGTGCTCAGCTCCTCGACTCCCGGCTTGGCCTTGGGGGCGCCCTCCCGGCCCTCGGGCCCCAGCCTACCGTCCTCGACCCAACCCCCTCTCGGCAGGCCTCCCGGGCTCTTGGAGGCCCGGTTGCCGTCCTTCCGCACCCTAGACCCTCCAAACTTAGGCTGGATCCCGCTTTGCCGCGCGCACCCTCCCGTCTTCCCCTCGCCCGTTTCGGAGCTGTAACTTGGAGGTTCAGCTCTTAACTTCGGGTGATTTTTATTTTCTCTGCTCTCCTTGGGCAAAGTTTCCTGAGCGCTGCGGCGGGCTCGGGGCTTTCACTTCGGCCCCAGGCGTCCGCAGGCGGGGAGCGTGCGCGGCGAAGGCGGCGGCGGGAGGGGAAGTGGGTGTGCGCACGGAGGAGGGTGTCCGGGAGCAACTCTACCTGGCTCCCTCCGCCCGCGCCTGCCGGCCCCGGGCTGCTGCCTCCCGGTGCACTTTCCCCCTTTCCCCCCCATAATCTTTCATTTTAGGATCTGCGCGCGTGTGTGTATGGGGGGGAGCAGGGCACAAGTCTTGCTCCCCCCCACCCCGCCTCCCCTTTCTTCTCTCCGGGCCACGCCACCGCCGCGGCGCTCGCTGCGGCCACTGGTGAGCCCGCGGCCCCAGGCCCCCTCCTCTCCGCCCGCCCCTCCCCCAGGGGCCGCGTCTGGCGTCTGCGGAGCCCCCCGCCCCGCACCTCCCCCGCCCCGCACTGGCCATTGGCTTGTCCTGGTCTCTTTTTCATGTCCAGCCCCTGATGTGTGTCCATTGGTGTGAGCTTCCCCTTCCCTCCTCCCCTTCTCTCCTGCTCGCCCTGCCCATGTTTTGTGTGTCTCTGTCCATCCAGACTCCTGACGTTCAAGTTCGCAGGGACGTCACGTCCGCACTTGAACTTGCAGCTCAGGGGGGCTTTTGCCATTTTTTTCATCTCTCTCTCTCTCTCTCTCTCCCTCTATCTCTCTTCTCTCTCTCTCTTTTTTTTTTTTTTTGCTAAAAAAAAAGCCATGACGGCTCTCCCACAATTCATCTTCCCTGCGCCATCTTTGTATTATTTCTAATTTATTTTGGATGTCAAAAGGCACTGATGAAGATATTTTCTCTGGAGTCTCCTTCTTTCTAACCCGGCTCTCCCGATGTGAACCGAGCCGTCGTCCGCCCGCTGCTGCCGCCGCCGCCGCCCGCCCCGCAGCCCACCATGTCTCGCCGCAAGCAAGGCAAACCCCAGCACTTAAGCAAACGGGAATTCTCGCGTAAGTAACCCAATAATAGTAATAATAATTATTAATAATCACGAGAGCGCGCAGAACGAGAAGCAAAAGCGAGGAGGGGGGAAAGGGGTGTGTGCATGCATTTTTAAATTTTTTTCACGTGAAAAACATCCGCCGAGTCAAGATAAAAGAGATTAAAGGGGTAAAAAGCCCCTCATTCCCTCTTGATCACAGCCGTGTATGCACTTTTGAGATAGCACGCACCTTTTAATTTCATTTAATTTCATCAACCATTGGCTCCCCCTTTCCGCCTTTCTGCAGCTTTATTTCTCTTTTCGAAAAGGAATGCAATGCTCCCCCCCCACCCAGTTTTGCAAAATAATGAACAATGCTAAGGATGCGAACAACTCACTGCAAGCTTGGCGGGGGGGGGGGGTTTGGAAAGAGGGGTTGCTTCCACTCAATGTAGAAAAACGGAGCTGGGGGGAGGCAAAGAGTCTAAGTCTAAAAAACAATTCCTAGGGAGAAAAAGCGGTGAGACTGGCCCTTGGACACCAGCGCTCTCACAGTCAAATGTGAAGCGGGAGGAAAGTAGGCATCCCCACAATAGTGAG
Organism: Hydrochoerus hydrochaeris; assembly: GCA_004027455.1. Lineage (NCBI taxonomy): Eukaryota > Metazoa > Chordata > Mammalia > Rodentia > Hydrochaeridae > Hydrochoerus > Hydrochoerus hydrochaeris. The sequence continues at coordinate 240,476 of PVLA01001454.1, read as the reverse complement.
GACGTGGGACTGTGGAATGGGGCCTCTGGCACTGCCGAGTCGGGAGAGGGGCTGTGGCGGCAAGGAGGGCCGGGCGACCGGGAAGGACGCTGGATGCGGCCGGCGCTGCCGCCTTTTGTTCCGGCCTGAGGTGGGTGTTTGTCCCGCAGCCTTTTGTGCCGGCTCCTCGCGCTTTGCCCTCCTGCGCCGCCGCCGTCGCGGAAGGGCAGGAGCGAGGGCCGGGGGAGGAGGTGGCCGGGACCCGCGGGAACAGGAGGAGGGAGGGAGCCTGGGCCGCTGCGCCGGGTGACCGCTGCCCGCCTCTCCTGGCCGAACCGTAGAGGCAGCCAGAAAAGATGTGCAAAATAGATAAAGAAAAATAAAATTATAAATAAGGCAAGAAGAAAGTACAGTTTCTTGCCCCCAAGCACGCCCACGCTCCACCAGTCCTTTTCTACACCGCTTTCCTCTTTGACTCCCCCAACTCCCCCCCCTTGCAAAAATCTCATAATCTCTAATCCAGAGGAAAAAAAAAATTAACACTCACCCCCTTCCCCAAAATCTCTTCAGTTGCAAACTTAGAGCGCCGGCGGCACAGAGAGGGAGCGAGGAACTCCCTCCTCTTACTATTTTTTGGAAGATTTTCAAAAAAAGTGGAAGTGGATTTTGATTGGGAAAAATCTCGTGTCTGAATGTTTACAAGCACCGCGTGTGCGGGAACCTCCTGCCAACAAACAGACTGAGGACCGAGAGCGGCGCGGCAGCCCGAGAGCAGGCGGCGGCCGAGGCCCGGCCTCGCCCGACCTCGCCGCGCCCCAGCCGGGCCTGGGATAGCCCACCCGGCGCCCGACGCCCACCCGCCGGGCACTGCTGCAGGCTACCCTGCGTCGCAGAGCCAGGCTGGCCTTCGGTCTCAGTCTGCCACATGCCGCGATCTCCTCCTGACCTCCCACACTGCGAAATCGTCTGGGTCACATTCGGTTTTGCAAAGCATTTTTATTTTGCAAAGCAACTGTAAAAGCGCGTTCTGCGCACCCCCTCCGCCCTGCCCCAGGTGCTCTCTTTGACTTCTCTTGTCCAAAGCTGGAGACCACAGGGAGGTTACCACGTGCTTCCCCCCCTCCCCCGCCACTTTGGCCTCTAGCTTACTGCGACCCCGGGCACTGCCAGCCAGGTTGGGGCTGGGGCTGGGGCTGGGGTGGGGGCGGGGGGGAAAAGGCAAGAAATGTGATAGAGAAAACGTTTTGGGGGTGCTGAGTTCCACGACCCTGCGCGCCTCACCCTTGAGTTGTCCTCTGCCCTGAGTCTGGCTCGGTCGGGGTCCTCGCGAGTCTAGTGGCGGGGCAGTGGTGGAGGCGGCGGTCTCTCACTGAGGTGTTCCTGGAAAGGCGGGCAGTGGCACTTAGGAAACTTTGCGAGTGAGGGAAAGAAAGCCCTGAGAGGGTCCGCATCAAATCCCCCTTCCGCATTTATGACTTAATTTTTGAAGTAAGTTTAAACGGCCACCTACACCAGCTTTTTTATTTTTAATTTTTTAAGCGGGGGTGCGCGCAGGGAGCTGAATTTTTCTCTGGGCCCTGGAACTTGTCACACACTTCGGAAGCTCCCCCGCCCCGGCACATTGCGGGGCCCTCCCTCTCCCCACCCCCGCGCATCCCTCCCTCGCCTCTCTCCCCCGCCCCCCACTCCCCCGGCCGCGCCGCCGGATGCGGAGCAGACGCAGCGCGCGGCGGTGTGAAGTTACAGTCCGGCCAGGTACCGGCGGGAAGGAAGGGCAGGGAGTGTTCGTAGGACTCGGGAAAGCCCGGCCATTCAGAAGGATGCAATGGGGGCTCAAAGGACCGACTGGGGCGCGCAGTCCGAGATGCTCCCTCCTACTCTCTTCCCTCTTGGGTCCGTTTCAGGACACCACCGGCGGGGAAGGTTAACTCCCCAGTCCCTGTCTAGGTGCGGGCACTGGGTTGGGGGTCAGTTTGGGGAAGGTTGGGGATCGTTCTTTTTTCTCATAGTCTGGGTACGCACAGGAGGCGGGAGCCATCCTGGCCCTCAGGATCCCCCCACCCTCTATGTGGGCTGAATGAACCATTTGGTCGCTAGGAGGCAGAACAAGATCAAGAAAGCCCAGCGAACTTGAACCTGTACTAGAGCCTTTTCCCACCCCCTGCCCGGCGTTTCTTGGCCAGGGAGGGACAAGCTTCGCCGAGGGTGGGGGTGGGGGGAGCATACAGTTAGGCAAAATTCCCTTTTTCACCCCCTACCGCATCACTCCTTATCTCTTTGTTCTTCATTTTGATTTTAAAAATGCTTCTGGCCAGGGCCTCGGAGAAGCTGCCCGGCGTGGGGCCGACACCCCCGTGGGCAAGCTGAGGACACCAGTGCGCGCTGGGCGCGGAGAGGGGTGCAGTTCTCGCTTTCTTTCGGGGCAGGCTTTTTTTTCTTTTTCTTTTCTTTCTTTCTTTTCTTCCTTTTTTCTTTTCTTTTTTTCCCCCTTTTTTTTGGTAGGGAGGAACGGCAATGCGTGCTTTCGGGCAATGCGTGCTTTCGGGCTTTGGGGCAAGGCCGAAGGGGAGGATGTGCAAGTTTGCACAGGGTCTTCAGGTTCACTTCTTCTAACCCCACATCCCTGCGCAAAGCACAGATCTCGGAGGCCGAGGTAGGCTTGTAGGGCAGCTTTGCAGCCCGAAGCTCCCCCTCCCCGCCTCGCCTCCCGCAGCTCTCGCCTCGGAGCCGAAATCACAACAATAGTGATAGTTATCATCATAATGATGCGGGCAAGCTGCGTCATTAATAATGAATAACCGTGGCCGACGCCTGGCGTACACTGGGTGCCCAGAATTACGGGGGGTGTGGTGGGGGGAACGCATTTGCACAAATCGTCCAAAGTAGAAAGTGTTAAGCTTGTGGACACAGAATGAATTTTAGGATCCGCGCGCTCAGGGTGTGTGCGGTGAAAACAGGAATGCTCCAGGTTAACCAGCGGAGTTTTCCAGACCCCTCACTTCCTTTTTCACCAACTGGCGGGCTCAGGGACCACCATCACTCCGCGGTGGGGCTAGATGGGCATGGAGGCAGCAGCAGAAGCCCCCGCTGCCCGCCGCTTCCAGACCCGGAGTCCGCTGCCCCAGGGCCGCTGTTGCACGTGTCCGCAGCTAGCGCGGCCCAAGCCTGCAGCCAAGCTGCTCGCTTTGTGCCTCTTAGTAGAGTCCCGGGCCCAAGTTCACTTTCTGGGCAACCCATCTTGCCGGGCCCCTGGCCCGGGCCTGTAGCCCTTGGCTTCGCTTTTGTTTCTTTGCTTTTCCCTGTCTGCATCTCAACCTCTGTTTGCTTCATTCCCTAAAGAAATTTCAGGGGAAGTACTTGGAAAGCAAACTTGAAGACGTTTTTCCTTCTACCCCTCCCCCTCCTCCCCAGCAGCCCTCGTTTCCCCTTGCTTCTTTCCGACTTTTCATTTACGGATTAAAAAATACATATATTCTTTTGCAACTACGAAAGGCAAGAGATTTTAGCCTGCCACTGGGACTCTGAGACATTCCAGTGTGTCTTGCTGAACGCTGAAGCATTTTATTTTCTGTGTTTTCTTCGCCTTGTAGACAGAATTCGTGGGTAATTATTATGATTATTTGCCCACTCCCTTCCACTTCAATCGAGGACTCCCTGCTTTGTAGCCAGAGTTAGGCCAGAGCTTAGTAAAGGATAGTATTGTGGGGCGAAAGATGGAGCTGAATTGAGGGAGGGAGTAAAATGGCTGAGGTTAGAAGTGTTTTTAGGAAAAGAGGAATTTGCATTAAAATACAGAGAAATTATCTGATGCTCAGAAAAGAAATGTTGATTGCCACTGAGAAAAGATGCCAATGGGGATCAGTAGACTGCAACTAGAGAACTGTATTTTCATATTTTCTTTGTGCCCCACTTCGTCTAATTTTTAATGATATAGCAACAATAATAAAAACACGTTTTGGTCTTCTAAACATTACTAGCCAAATGTTTTTCATAGAGCCCAATGTTAAAAGTATTTCATACATTAGGATATAATTCTTGTTAATTAGCAATAATTTACGTTAAGAGCATAGAAAATGTTGAGGTTACAGGTTTTATATCTGTACATTTGATCATCTTGTTATTTTCAAGAACTTTGCCTCCTATAAAATTAATTAGGTGAAATGTGGAGGTGTAATCAGCAACCTGTGAATTACCACTTCATTTCCTGGTTTTGATTGTAAATCAGTTCAGTCACTACATTTAGAAGACTTTAACCAAGTCTATTTTGTACTGCAATACCTTTAACTATTTGATACCAAGTAGAATATTTCCTTTTCATCCTAAATAATAGTCCCCCTTCAGAAATGTGTCAGGCCTTGGAGTAAAGATAAATCTTAACAGTAGAATTTGCAAAAATGGCTTAACTTTAATAAAATCTTTTTTTTCCCTGAGCCTTTTGTCAGTCTGTAAACCACAGAACTTGTAGTTAATGCTAAACAAACAAAAAAGCTACATTTGGATGTGTGTACTTAAAATCTTTATTCAAATGGCAGAGATCTTTGAGAAAGACTACCCTATTCCATTCCTCACTTGATCAAAATGAAAGCAAACGTGGGAGAAAAATTACATACAGACACAATGAAGAAGCACTTGTGTTCATCTTCCATTTGAAAAGTATGCATGTGCATTCTGTGTTTGTCTTTTGGTCAGAATGTTGGGCAAATAAAAATTTAAATGCTTACTTTGCTGTCTTTATTAGTAGGGATATAACCTTCTTATTCCTGTAGTGACCTTACGTTAAATTAGGAGGCGTACCAGAGGCTAGAAATTATGACATGTCCTACTTGAGCACAGGTGCAGCTAGGCAGGGCTCTCTCAATATTATTTCACCCAGCACATCTGGGAGTTACTCTAGATCTTCCCCCTCAATATTCAACCTGGGTAGGGATGAAATAAATTTAACCTGAGTTCACTGGATTTTTGCACTTTATCAAAATCTGTTCCAATATTCTACACTCAAATTAAAATCTATTTTTTGATTCTCTGTGGCTTTAAGTTCATTAAATGTGAAATTGGCAGCTTGCTAAAGAAGGTCAGACTGATTAACTGTTTAAGACTTGTACATTTTCTGCTTCACTTTTATTAACTGGCAGCATCCTGGATGTGTTTTGTATTTTGTGATTTTTTTGGATACAGTAAACATAAGGTTTCATGAGCAGAGACTTCTCAGCTCTCCTTTCCTTTTTGGAATTTTTTTTAAAATGATAGAAGCTGTTCAAATAGATGTTGGAATATTTTAGTGCAAAGTATTTTTTTTAAGAGGTAAAGAAGAAAGAGAGACATGTCTACCTTGTTATACCATCCGCTGGTGATTATGTGTGCAGAAATAGACCCATAATGAAGCATTTTGGAGCTCATTCAGAAAATTAGTCAACTCTGACAACATTAGGGGAAGTATATCGAATCTGAAGAAAGGACTTCTCAGCCTTGTTCTGAAATGTGGCATTTGCTTGACCATTTTGATTTTTATGTCACGGTTGCCACCAAGTGCAAACATGTTTAGAATATTTTAGGCATTCTTTTCTTCACAATGAAAAAATGACTAATTGGCTTATTTTCTTAAGTACTCAAAGCTATCCCATTTAGCGGTGTGTCTGAGAATTGCCAGGAAATTTGGCATTTCTTTGATTTTGTCACACTGCTGAGAGTGAGATCAGAAAGGTTTTTGGCAATGTGATTATGCTGCGTTATGATTATTATTCAGATTGGTTCACAGGTGAATGCAGTTGTTTTTTATTATGGCAGTGTAAATGTGGCACATTTTCTGTGTGGTAGAGTAGCTTTCTAATTTATGGAGCTACAACTGTGTACTTATGAGTATGTACATTCACATACAAAGGGTGTGTTTGTTTATTCACATCTAGTCTTTGGCACAATAGACAACTTTGTGTACAGGAAAAAAAATCAAATTTGGTTTCAATCTGATTTTACCAGTTTTTCTTTTAGTTATCGCTGAAGCTCTTTTTTTTAATGTGTTAGCTATTTATTTAAGTCACATTCTATCTAAACTACAAACCAAACCCAATTGTATTTTTGTGTGTGCGTGTGTGTTTGTGTTCTCTGAAGTTACAAAAGTCAAAGAGATTTCTTCAAAGACATGATGGTTTGCACTTATTTATAGCTTTACTTTCTTGTTGATAACCTCTACATCTTTATACATTTTGTATACTCACATTTTTCTGGTGTTTTATGGAGTAGATGGGAATAATTTTATATAATGTAGTTAAGTGGGATGGGGTTGGGAATGTATTTCGCCCCTTTTCTGCCCTCTCTAGCACTCTTTAATAAATGTGCTTTGTTTCTCCAACCACAGCCGAACCTCTTGAAGCCATTCTTACAGATGATGAACCAGACCACGGCCCGTTGGGAGCTCCTGAAGGGGACCATGACCTCCTCACTTGTGGGCAGTGCCAGATGAACTTCCCATTGGGGGACATTCTTATTTTTATCGAGCACAAACGGAAACAATGCAATGGCAGCCTCTGCTTAGAAAAAGCTGTGGATAAGCCACCTTCCCCTTCACCAATCGAGATGAAAAAAGCATCCAATCCTGTGGAGGTTGGCATCCAGGTCACGCCAGAGGATGACGATTGTTTATCAACGTCATCTAGAGGAATTTGCCCCAAACAGGAACACATAGCAGGTAAATGAGAAGCGAGGAGAAAAGCTGTTTGCATGTTTTCTTTTCATTTTCAGAGGCGCTGTAACCAAGTAGTAAGGGGTGGTGAAGTGCTTTCTGTATTCCTCATGTGACTGTCCATGACAGCCCTGTAATGTTAAAATAATCATTCCCATTGCTCATGTCCAAAACACAGAAAATAAATATTTCCCATCTCATGGAGTCAGATGTAGATAGAATAGGTACATACATCTGATACCCTCTCTGGATCTACTGATTCTGAATTTTTTTCCTTTTCCCTGGCTACCTTCTCATTTTAAAGTGTTGGACCTAAAGACACCTACCTCAGTTTCCAGTGTCCATTTCCTGCTTAGGTGACATGGCAGAGGCAAAGTGGCCATATAGTCATTTGTAGTTTAGCCAGTGATCCGTCTGCCTTAGGATACCTGGTTGGGCCTCTCTAGGGGGTACAGTTAGTTCTCAGGGCTTCTCTGAAGTGGGGTGCTGCCAGGGTGGTGTGGAGGGGGTGGAAAGAGTTAACTGAGCTCCAGGGCTAGCCTTGGATCCATATTGGCTGTCAGCCCATATGGGGCTGTAATTAAACACAGCCCCGTGGTGGGATGACACTGTGACCTTGACTTTAAGATGCCATTTTCGACTGGCCAGGCCAGAGTAGAGAGGGCAGTTGCTGAAGCGCACAGACATGCTTACTCGAAAAGTTTAAGGGCATGTTGGAAATTTCAAAAGGTTGGTTTGACAGGAACGGCTGCTCCCTGCAGCATGCCTCCTCAGCTCAATGATAAATGCTTCTCTGTGCTCTCTCTTGTCTCTGATGTGGTTTTGACAGATGTATCTTGATTTTGTTTGTGGTTTACACAACCACATGTCACCCTTACAAATGTCCAGTCTAGATTCCACTGTTTCTGCTATAACACAATGTAAAAATTTTCTTGGAAAAATGCACACACATTCAATAGTTCTCATTCCTTTGGTTAATTTGAACAGAAGGTAGCTAGGTGTGTAGGTTTCTTAGCAGCTCAAGAGAAAAGGAATTAAAGGCTAATTGAAGGACTTAAATTCCCTATTCTGAATGATAAGTAGCAGCACAATATAGTGACCCTGAAAGCATTGTTTTAAAAATTTAGCAGATTAGATAAAGTGTATGGAGAGTCTGTGGGGATGGATATGCCATGCCTATCAGTGGGTCACTTTCTTCCATCTCTTCCCACTCCTGGAAAGGCAGGAATTGCGTTTAGTTTTAGGAAGGGTAATGCATACAATCAGTGGATTTGCTGGAACTTGTTTCTCCAACATAGTTAGACTATAAAGTTGAACTATAATAGGTCAGTGGCCTGGGGGGATTAAATGTCATATCATTTTTCCTCTTTCCCTCTGCAAGTTGATCGTTAAAATCAAATGTGGCGTTTTCTTTCTTTTTAAGAATGCATTCTGCAATAACATCCAGATATTTTTCGTCTAGGGAAATGAGAAGTGTGCTACAGGGAGACTGCATTTGTAAGGTGTTTTTCTTGAACCCACTACATTTAGCTTATGTGATGTATAGGTTAAGATTTTTATCTCCCCCATTCCCCAGTAGGACATGGCAGTGACCATTTCCATGTGCTGCCTTGTGACTGGAAGGAAAATGAACAGAAGTGTAAGGCATGATTAATGAAGCCTGAGCAGGCGGAAGGGGATTTGTCGTCTTTGGAGATCCAAAGCCTTGCTAAATCACCAAATATGGAGTAACACTTGCGTGATGTAACATCGTATTTACATATCGAGCTGCTCGTTTAAAAGACAAAACACAGTGTCTGTCAGGCAAGAATTAAAACCACAATTCTTACTGAAGTCTCAGATAGGTTATTCATTCTCAGATTAGCCAGTTTGAAATTCTGAGCCTCTGTATTTAGAGGAGGCATCTGAAGGCTGAGGAGGGCCTTATAAATAGTTAAGGCTTTTTATTCATACATTGTGAATCTACATAGGGAAGGAAATTGGCTTTAACTCTCTGGTTGTCATAATGGTCCTGTTATTTTATTTTTAAGAACTCGTACAATAGCAAAGCCTAGGGAAGCCAAAAAAAGAAAGCAAATTTAAAATATGTTTCACAGGGCTAGTACTACATAATTTCACCAAGATAGAAAGCTAAGTGTCTAAAATACTCAATGGGTGCACAAATGCTGTGACCCAGGTGAGGTAAACCTTTCATGCACGAATAATTACAAAGTCTTGATTTCTTTCATTGTGTTTAATCACCTGTTCCCACCCTGGAATTGTCTGAACATAAATAGCATGGTCACATCTCAAAGTGAGATGTCAGTAACTAGAATCATGACTTCTCATAATTCATCGTAATGAATTAAGAGTTTCCTATGGTGAAATTAACATTATACTGTTGCACATAAATTATGATGTTCTGGCCCTCAGGTGCCCCTGAAGTGAAGTTCTGGAAGGATGGCTGTGTATTCCCAGCCCATTTCTCTAAAGTACTTCTCCACAATTCCAAGCCTGCTTTCCATTTTTTTTTTTATGATGAGGAAAAAAACAATAACAGTAGTCGTTCAGTAGGTATTTAAATTGTGTATCACAAAAAGTAAGGAGAAGCAATATTCTATATTAGGAAAGAGATATATTGATGAACCTTTGGAAGAATATGTTTGGTAACTACATTAAAAGGTAGTCATTGAGCACAATGTATGGGGAAAGCTTTATTAAAGTGATGTAAGTTAGATTTGAGTTGAGTGTGTGCTTTGTGCCATTTTATGGGCAGGAAGCAGAGTAAAACAGTGAGAGCCTTTCCTAAGTAAAGCTTAGAATTCAAGACTTTCAAATAGGAGAATAAGGTAGAGTTCTAAAGATCTGCAGTAAAATGTTATGTATTTTGACTATACTCACGCATCCCAAAGCTGAGTATTTTTTTGAGAATGCATTTTACCTGGTGAATGGATGGACGTGTGTCTCCAATTCATATACGTGTTACCTATACACACAGACTTTGATCAGGTTGCTTTTTCACTTTATTCAGATAGCCAAGGTATTATGTGATTGTGCTCCAGTGGACCACAGAAATTAGCAGTTTATGTCGTATGTACCCTGTTCATCAATATGCATGTCAAATATCATCCATCGGATATGAGCAGTCTTTGACTGGCAGAGCTTTCAATAAGGGTTTGGTTTTGTATTTGAATCTCCTATTTTATGATGCAAGGGTCTTCACTAAAGCTTAGTGAATGTAAAATTGCTGATCTATCACCCCCCCAGCCCCCCCCAAAAAGGCCAAAAATAAATCCCACAGTGTTAGATCTAGAATTTTGATTTACATTGTATATAGGCAACTTTAAATTAAGGTTGGGCTAGCACAAAGGTAGCATATAGAAAAAATGGGGAAAAATATGACTAATCCTATGAAATGTAGTAAAGTCTGCTGTTACTGATATGTGCCATTGTTTTCTTAAAATCATGAACATGGACATTTTTATCAGTGTTTGAAATTATATTCCTAGATAGTATAATGATATGTAAGCCTAATGAAGGGGGAAATACTAATTCAAACTAGAAATACATTAGCATGTTACAGGTAAATCAAGTGTAGCATACTTATGTTTTTTGGAATTTAGAAATCTACTTGCCTTTTAAAAATTTGTATCCATTCTAATCATTTCCTACCTCAGAATGAACTGGAAGATGTATTTGTATACTTTCTGGATAATTGTGTATAAGATTGTAAAGTATTCATTATCACTACTTATTTTTCATTTCTTTTTATTTGTGTGTTTCTGAATAAAAACTGTTGACCTCTCAAGTGAATTCAGCTTAGCAGCCAGCTGAAGCAAAAACACCACACACACACACACACACACACACACAGAAAGAAAGAAAGAAAGAAAGAAAGAAAAGAAAAGAAAAGAAAAGTAAAGAAAAGAAAAGAAAAGAGAAAAATGATATACTGGCAAACATTTTACTGACCTTTAGATTCCAGAGAGTGGAGAATATTGTTTCCTAATAAATATCTAGGATTTTTATAGGAAGCCTACTGTTTGTGAGGCCACTATACCCAAAGATTCATGTTCATGAAACTGAAGACCTATATACAAGCTGTATTTGTAAATAAGACAGAGAAAGGTTGTGAACTGGCAGCTTGGATGTTTTGTCAAAGTACAATGTCAGAGAAACTCTTTCTAAGACAAATTGTAAATAGAACTGTCACAGTGATTGCATGATTGAGCCGCAGAAGTGTCCTACAATTGTTGGCATTGTCAGAGGACTTTTGAAAGCTTAATTAAACACAGTGGCCTGCATGGCTGCTAAATTTACTTCAGATAGCCAAAAAAGAAAAAAAATTCTAAAATGTAGAAGATCCAAAGATGCAAAAGTTCTTCAGACATTACCTTTCTGGTGACACAGAAAAGATGCATTGTGCATTTTCCTAGTCGTCTTTTATAAATAATAGTTTTGAGAATAGGTCCACGTGATATGAAGATCATCCTGTGTGTGATGTGGAGATTGTGTTAGTTTTTCTGTCTCCTGCTGTTACAGACAGTTAATGTAAAAATGGCCTTTTATTGGAAACACAAATATGTATTCACTTCAGGAACAGGAGCAGAGGGGGACAAAGTTTCCCTCCCATTCTCTGTGTTTATTCTGTGAAAGCTTAAAAAAACAGTGCTGTAATTTTTCAAATCACCCCATTCCTTGTTGTGTTGCAGGTTGTGGCTTTTCCTTTAAAGGATCTGAAGTATGTTTTGCACACCTTCCTCCCAGTGAATGTGGCATTTAATTGTGGAGCTGCCCATGGGCTGGAAAATGCAACTGGGTGTAGAATCGTACAGGCAGGGTCAGTACAGGCACCTTCAGCTCAGGGAAGAGGCGAGTTGGATGCATATTAATGGCACATTTTAGAGTCCTGGAAAATCATTAATTTCACACTGCAGCCTCCGTGTAGTTTGGCTAATGTGGGGAAACTAAATTGGGGTACATAACAAACATGCAGATCTTCAGAAAACATTTTTCAGATTTTCAGGATTTCTAACAAAGGTGTTTAATAAAGGAGAATAGGTGGATGTTGTCTTCACATGCTAGACATTGGATAAGGAAGAAAGTTTGGCTTTCCTTTGGGGAAAAATATTAAATTTAACTGAAGCAGAAAGTCCAACTAGGGAGATGTACTGAGATTGCGTCATTCATTGTCAATTTAATCCACTTTGGTTGGTCTGTTCACACCCTTTATTGCACAAAGAGATCATTTGACAAAATTTACCCCAAGCCCCAGTCTGTTTTTACATAGTGTACCAGCTTTGTGCAATAGAAAGCATTTAGCATCAAGCTGGACCCAGCCTGGCACCTTGCCACTTTTTTAGCATGAGATTTAATCACCAAGGATCTTTAGTACCTTTCTGCTTGTTCAGATTTCATTTGGGTCATGGCTGTGTCAGCAGTGTTATTATTTCAAGGACTTAAAAAAAAGGATTTTTAAGTAAGGGCCCACTTTTAATATTACTTCAAATCAAGCAGGTTTTTATTTTATATGTCAATTTGGAGGACATTAATAAAGTTTATAAAATATGTTCAGACTATATAATTTAATGAAGAATAACTAGTATTTTTATTTGTAATACATGTAGAAAATTGACCATCGTGTGTCTCTCTTCTCTGTTTTTTCCCTAGCCCAGGTAAATATGCACCCTTAAACTGATTTTCCCCTCAGTGCCAGGGTGTAGAACACTGGCCAATACCAGTAAATTTACCTTTGTAATTTGCCATGTAGTTTTTACAATGACCTAATTAATTTGAGCACAAACCATATTATTGCTACTGGAGTCATTTTCTGTCACAAACTTAATTTCCAGGAAATGTAACCTGATGAATAAGAATTCTTTAGCTCTGTACATGTGCTCCTTGAGACCAAAGGCAGATTTAAAATAATAATAATAAAAAATGCCAGCATTATTAAAGCTAGTATACTTGATGCCAAACTCAATTTGAAGCCAGTAAACATCAGACTGTATTTCTAATCAGTTTTAGAATGTAACGTATTCCATATTGGGTTCACTGGAGTTTGTCTCCCTGCTTTTTACTGGCCAGCTGCACTCCCTATGCATTTTTAAAACATTTCAGCAAAGGCTTTTGCTGTTCTTAGCAGGGTTAGTAACTTGGGGTCTATTTCTGAGCTCATTCGTCATTCTGCAATGGCATTGAGTTAGGTTGGCAAGGGAAGGATTTGAGGCATGGAGGGGGGGGGGTGAGGTCACTTCTGATCCCAGCAGGGAATAGGTGAACTTCATTTGCCTTTACAATAGGCGCACAGTTACTGCACCTTGGAGGGGCTCTCAGGTGCCGCTCAGATGGGCGCATGTAAATGCCCTGTCAGATGCGGAGCCGGAATATTAATGCTTCTTCCACCACTGCACCATAATAAAGCTGTACACAGCAAGCTTAATATGCAGCTAGTCTGGGGAATTGTATAAACTTAGATAGCCCAGTGTGAGAGACAGCAATGGAAGAATGCTTGCTATGCCACAGTTTCCATCTTGTTCTCCTTTGATCTGTAGCAAAATGAAAACATCATCCTTTCCTCCTCTCTGAGTTGTCTCCCCAACTCTGCCACCTTCCAATCCACCACCAGAATTTTTTGCATGTGCTGGTGTGGAGAAATGCAACATAATTTGTTTCGTATGGTTAATTACAGGCGTTTGAATATTTAAAATTTTAAATAGCCACAGTTCCAGCTTTTCCTGTTAAAAGTATGTGATTTGAACAAAGGGATTACAGTGTAAATATTTGTGGTGATTTGTAACACCCTTCTTTCCCCATTAAACACACACACACACACACACACACACACACACACACACACACGTGTTCAGTTTAACTCATGCTGACTTAAAGGATTTCTGTACCTTCATTTGTACTTTTTTTTTTTAAAAAAAGCAACTCTCAACTGGAACTCCATTAAAATATTTTACCATTATAGTTTTGAGTTCGCCCTTGCTTGAGTTTTTAAAGAGGATTTTTGTAATGTGTTCATTTAACAGTATCAACAGCTGTCAGAACCAGTTGTGGTAAATCCACAAAATGTACAAAGAAAAATATACACATTTCCTGAAACAAAACACTTGGAAAAATAAACTGCCAAGAACTGGCGAGTTAGAAGTTTGCAGACAGAGAACCAAAGTGTCTCATCTCTCAGTTTGCCCTGGAGACTGATCCGTGCAGGTCTGATGCAAGGCTCCAGAAAGGTTCACCTGGGCAGGTTGCTCCTCTAAGGCAACGCAATGTGTACAATTGATGTGTGCACAGAGGTAGGCTGGGCCTCAGTGCTCCTGTTTCCCTCCTTTTCTCCTTTTGATCCCTTTAGATAGATAAAACCCCAGGTTCTAAGAGTGCTAAACAGCAAATTACATCCAGTTGAAGGTGAGATGATCAGGTCTAAACTTACTGTAAAAGAGGCAAGAAGGTGCCTTGCACACCCTTTTCCAGATAATGTTGCCAGTGTGTTATTCAGAACCAAATCTCCTCTCTGCCAGGCAATTCCCAGTGGGAGCCTGGAGCAGATATGTTGATGAAGGGGATACCTGGGGACCTTTGGTCACTCACAATCAGTTTTTGTTTGTGTCTTCACTGTTGTTAGCATTGGCGCTGAACAATTACACCTACAATTTGATCTCAGTGTTAGATAGAGGCAAATCCACTGATTAAAAACTCCCATTATAATAGATGGAATTATTATGAAGCCTGCAAGAGTGCTTTCAAAAAGAGCACAGGTGTTAGTATCTCTCCTCTATCCCTGTTCTATTTTCTTTTTGAACTTTCTAAAAACCAACAAGGAAACCTCCTGCCAAGCATTAGGGCATTTAAATTTATATTCTTCAGTTGTTCATTTTATGTAATGATGCATAAAAAGCTGTAAAAAATCACATCTGTTAATTTTTAAGAAAGTAAGATGTAGGTTGGCTTCTTACCTTAGTTGGAGCACAGTGTACTAAATGCCAAGTCCAATCTTGTTTCAAATACAGTTGCTCCTCAGGCAAGAGGATGCAACCTCCAAAAAACAAAACTTCAAGCATTTCCTTCACCAAGGGATACCGCCTGTGACTTTATGATTTATTTACATTTAGGGGGAGGCCCACCGTGAACCATTGACTGCCCATTTTAACTCCCCTACCCTAAATCCTGTGAGTTCCCAGTTAAAACAACGCATAAACCAATGCTAAATTTTAAATAACAGAAATTTCTTTCTTATTCCTTCCTACCTTAAGATTATTTTAATATATTCTTTTGCATTTAAAAGTGAACATTGGGCTACTGAAGAATGATTTAAAGGCTGAAAAAAATTTTAATAATAAATCATAACCTTCTCATGTTATGTTTTTGTTATGTTAAGGGGAAAAAAATCAATAAGGAAAAATTTAATTCTGATAAAGATACTCTTGGATCTTTGAAAACAACTGCTATCCTTTTAACTAAAACATTTGAGCAGCTTCAAAGACTATGTATTTCTTCTGATCTTGGAGCTGTGTGACTGGTAGCAAAAAAGAAAAAAAAAATCTTATTCTACATACAAGTGGATTGCTTAACAAGTCAGCACAGACACGTACTTGTTTGTACAATAGAGATAAAAATTCCTGTATAAAAATAATTCAGCTGCTGACAGCAAGCATTGTTGTTGGACCTGTCTTTTGTGCTTGTCCCAGCTCTGGGCCCTCCTCCCCTCCTATCTGCTCGGGGCAGCCTGCCGCCTGAAGACTCTTGACCAGAAGTTAATGGCTGTGTGTTAAATACATAGGTATTATATTTAAGGAGGAATATACCAGGTCCTCCTATATGCTTTTCACTGTGCTGGCTGATGTAACTGTAACACTGCCAGTGGAGGGGTGGTAGGCAAACACTCTAATAGGGAAAATGATTTGAAGGCAGTTAGGGGAAATTTGGCCTTCAAGTCCCATTTGCTCTGCAGTGTAGCATCGGTTTCTAAACTTTTGCTTTTAATCTAATTCTGATTTACCCTGTCACATCCCATATCAACCCTCACTGCACTCTACTCATGTAGAGTAACATTAGTGTCAAATGGAATTGGTCAGGACAGTGGACCTGTGACTCATACGGATGGTTGTGGATGCAGGTTACATGCAGCTTTCCATCCTGTCCTTTCTAACAAACGTTAAAATGTGCTGTACTTTTGAGCAGGGAATCAAGAGTAGTACCTGAGGCTTTTTTCCTTCTCTTTTCCATTTCTTGACACACCCACATTTTGGTAAGATGGACTCTACAAAAGGTCTGAGACTGGGAGGGGTGTAGAGGGAGAAGGGTGGCAGAAGTTACTGTAATGTGTTCCAGTAGGAGTTCAAACAAAATTCCCCCAGCAGAGAGCCTTTTGGGTTTAGTAGTGGAGCTGTCAGCATGGACACGTGGCCCTTTCAAAGCTATGAAACGAACGCTTTTACACTGCCTGGAATAGCAGCACTTCCACACACTTCCATGCATTCACCTGGTTTGGGGTATTTGGGGTGGAAGAAGAGGAGGGCTTCATTGGGAATGCTGTCACCAGACTTTTTTAAATGTCAGGAGGTTAGTAAGGTGTCAGTTAGCATTCAAGCAAAGGATTCTTCCCCGCACTGGTAATTGGGAAGCATGAAAATCCAAAATCCCATGATACTCTCTAATAGCTGCTGTGGGCTGGTGGTAGGTGGGTGGACAACACAACTTTCTGAATGTCAGCTGATGTGTGCATGACCTCTCCTTCTTGGAGTAAGTGCTGCCACCACAGAAAGGGGAAAATCAGGATGGCAAATACCAAAGGACAGGATTTTTACTCCACTGAAGTAAACCTCTGGCTTCTCTTCCCTTCCTCTTCTTTTTTACTCTGTTCCTTTTGGAAGCAGAAACTTCTAAAATTAGTGCCACTCCAAGCCGATGAAAAAGCTGTTTTTCTGCCATAGTGGATGTTTACACAGGAGAGGCAACTTGAGGGGAGAAAGGCTTTCTGGGAGGGTGGAGGGGCGCGTGTTAATCTGTGCTGCTGGAGGGTTGCAGTGCTGCCTATGAGCAACTCTGGGCTGTTTTTGATAAATTACCATGTTTAGAGATAGGTTTGGCTCTTAAGGGCTTAGTTTTATGAACAAAGTCTGTAACGATGTTTGCAGCCTCTGTCTGTCTCTTAGCCCCTTTGGCTTGACTAGAAGCTCTATGTTTAGTTTAAGCTCAGTCTGGAAGATATAACAATTTTGCATTAAAAAAATGAGGAAATCATAGGAAGAAAAACCCTTTGCTTTTTGGATGAATCTTACTGATAATTTGCTAAAGCTCATTTGAATTTTAAGCACTTCTTTAATCTTCAAAGGCTAAATTGCTTTATGAATATGCATGGTGTGGGCAGACTTCAGTTCATTACCTAGTTGTAAATTCTAATGACCATTAGGTCCTTCCAGTAATTGCGAATTGTTTTGCATTTTTGATTGGCCTATTAACATGTACATTCGGTGCACATCAGGCTGGCCTGTCAGCCTGCTGAAGGAGAAAAAAAAGGTGAAAATTGTTTATAGCACCAAGATTCTTAGATTTTTCAATCTTGCAAAATTGATGATATAAAAAAATTAAAGCAGTGTTTTTTCTTCTCAAGATTGAAAGTTCACCAAGAGATTTGACATATTTAATTTACATGATGACTTTGCACTCCTTCATTAATGCAATTTGCATATGAAGCTGTTGTTAATCACTTTTGATCATGTTTTGTGTATTAGCTGCCTCAGTGGCTCTCCTCCTCAGATGCCCCAGTAGAAAGGAGCAAAATGATGCATCTTCTTGCCAAGTTTCCTTTAGTGAATTGAGGAATTAGAAGTCTAACCTTGAGTAATTACATATGTTTTATCCGTTTTCTTTTAACGTTAAGTACAGTTTGTGGACGTGTTGGCTGGAAATCGTTCTCATTTGGGAAGAAGATTGTAAAATTTAAGTATGCGATTGAGGCTTATCCAGAGATGCACAGAAATATGGGTTGCCTGTCTCTGTCCCCCCAGACACTGCTGGGCAGTTTCATTGTTAGCAGTCCAATGGCAGCGATGCTTGGATATTGCAGTATTAAGACATCAGGTTCCTGTTTTGGAAGAAGGAAAGCTAGAAACGTTTCTAACAATGCTTTGGCTTTCTTTAAATAATCGGCTAGCACCTCAGTAGTCTCTTGGCTCTGGCTTTGGATGCCTCTTTTACCTTTTAGATCCTGTGAGTTTTCCTGCTCTGAGAGACCATGTGTCCTTTTCTAGTGGTAAAGTAAATTGTGGTCCCCAGGCTCCCTTGTGCCTCTCTCAAGGTACATGAGTGCCCTGGTTGTGAAAACAAGGTGCTAACTAACGGTTTCCGATTTTTGAGAGCCTGGGATTTTGGTGTTTGCCTTTGCTGTGGAGCAGCCTCTGCTATATTACTGATGTTCATCTTTGGTTTATGAGTTTATCACTGATTAACAAGCAGAATCAGAACACTGAAACTGATATTCTGATTAAAAGGAATGTTTAATGAAAGAAAACAAATCCTGATGGAAAATGAATAGTGTGTAAGAAACATAACTGCAATTTTAACCTCCTAGGGACCTAGCCTTGCCCTACCGTGACTCCCATCCATACCATGCGAAAAGCGTGCTTCAGTTCAAAGTTGTTAATATTCAGCTGGGAAACAGTATCCAGAACACAAATAAATTATTAAGTGCATGAACTTTTTAGGCAGTAAGATGAACTGATGGGGTCCATCTGTGAGATCCAGGGGCTTTTTATTTGTGTGTGTCGAGCGATTCTGCCCTCTCCGACTTCACAGCCTTTGGTCTCCGGCCAACTGCATGCATAATTGATTCCACACGCACTATCATTTTCTTGATGTAATTGCTTTACTAAGATATGATGAAATCTAATGGATAATTTGCTATTTGAAAATGGGCAAAAAAAATCTTCATACTTTATGTTGGGGGTGGGTGGGGAGTGGAGAAATCGGTGTTCAGGTGACCTGGTGTTTAAGAAAGCAAAACAAAAAGAGGCAGGGCTTAACTCTGGCAAGCTGCTTTGGTTGCGTTGGCTGTGAACAGGAAGGTCTTTGTGACATAGGGAAGCCCGTGTATAAATCTTTCTCTCTCTCTATCTCATACCAACCCCCTTCATTCCTTTTCTCTCTGTCTCTCCCCCAAACTTTACAAGAAAGGGATCCTAACAAGGTAAAAAGTAAACAGTTTAGTCATCACAAGCCTTATTATTCAGTCTATCCAGGAGTTTTGCCATGTCGGTTTATTTAACTTCCAGGAATGTAAACACTGACACAGCCCTTGAAGCAGCAAGAAAGATTACAGTATTAGAGTTAAAAAACCTGAGCATGGAGTAGCTGTGCTTTATACTCAGCTATAATAACACTTTACATTGAAACATAATGGTAAGTCAAAACCAACTGGAAACTTCTGCTTATATGGAGTACAAATTTCATTCTAATAGATTGGCATAATCTAGTGTAGCCAGGGTAGATTGTTGTATAATGGAGAAACTGTATAAATGTCAAGTACACAAATAATTCTACAGGAAGTAAATGAAAAGTATTAGAATTTCTTAAATCAGCATTAAATTTTGTTGGGGGACAATCTCATTAGCTCTTTCTAGATCATGTGTGGCTTTGCATAAGTCTTTTGAAAATGTATTTTGAGGGAATTTACAGACGTTGAAACATTGTTTTAATCCAAACCAGTTCATGCTTTAAACGTACTCTAAAAAAATTATACTGTTTTTCAAAGTACTTAAAGGGAGTAGAGGGGTAGAAAGCATATAAAACAAATCCATCTCACTGTGGCAAACTGTTTTTCAAGTAAAGTCATAATGAACAACACATGATCTGAAATTTGATCAGCAAACATATACTTATGCCAAGGAATTTTCTTTCTTTTTTCTTCTTCTTTTCTTTGTGCATGTGTGTGTGTGCGTGTGTGCACGCACCATTCACATACCAAGAATTTGTAAATCAGTAAACCAGGCAGAGTAACTATTCTAAGGGGTAGACCAAATCCTAATACCCCAAATGTTGCAGAGGCTGCCTTTTTGAAGAAACAACACTACCATTGCTATTAACAACAACAACAAAAACTTTTTCAAAACTGGAAATGACAGAATAGTTTTAAGAGGGTTAAAAAAAACACACTACCTTCTGATGCTCAAAACTTCAAACTATTAATAGACCACCAGTGAGATAGACTGCCTTTGTGCCTTGAAATGCAAAATGAGGGAAATAATTAGCAGAGGAATAAAATTCTCAAAAATTGAAGAACTTCTGTGATTACTGAGGGTACAGTGAAAGGAAAATGCAAATTTCTTCCTGGTCTTAATTAGATTCGATTGTGCAGTGGGTGTGTTGGATTTGGGAGGAGGTGGGGGCAGGGAGTGCTGGGGTGAGGCAGTGGCTGAGTGATGGGGAGACAGGTTAGCAAGGGCCTGGCTGTGTGGCAGGAAGGAACAAAGGCGGCTTCCAGTGTGATGCAGTGCAGGGTGCCTTAAGCCAGATGCTGGTGGTGCTGGAATCCTGAGCCTTTTAAATTGTCTAGGCTTGTTACCCACCAGGGCTGGGGGAGTCCCCTGGTCCTGCATGGGGTGGGTGGACAGTGACATTCGTCCCACTGGGGCTGATTTAGAAAGAGGAAGCAGCCCATGGCCAACTTTTCCTTTCCATATGGCTAAGATGTTAAAGAACATTACCTTGGGTGCCAGGGCAATCAGCTTCTCACTGGGGCCTCTCCACAGAGCCCCCCACAGGGCGCAGCCAAAGCACACTTCTTGGAGTTTAATGGTGGTGGTTGGTCAGAGTTCTGCCAAAGTGTGTTTAGCAAGTTTTGTTGGCGGCTTTTCCCCTTGCATGAAATAATAAAAGCCCTGGCCAAAGCTTATGAATCTATTTTTGTTTCATTAATATTATTTATTATACATTTTATTAATATTTTTAGGAGGGACTGTGCTCTCATTTGACCATTTGTAGTTGTAATTAATACATTCCGTACTGGTTGTAAAAAATGTACTTGCATTTCATTGCAAGTCAGGATAAATTAATGGATATGATTTAAAACAAAACTCACTTAAAATATTCTTGCTGCGAGCAAAGGAGGGGGCAGTCCCTGCGTTTAATTTATTTTCTGCGTGAGTGTCTGTGGTGAGAAGGTGGAAAGGACTGCGTGGTCTGACGGGGTCGGGGTGTGTGAGGACGATGTGCCACATGGGGAGGGGTATCCAGGACCTCTGTTCTTTTCTTTAATTTCTGAGGTTGCCAGGAGGGGCTTAAGGAAGGTGGTCAAGTCCATCTGCTCTGGAGAAGGTGGTAAAGAAAAGAGGTTAGTGGCAAGGGGGAAGGAGCACAAAGGGAAAATTGTGTGTTGGGAGCATTGCCCTCCCTGGCCGTGGTGTAGCCAGACTGGTTTAGCAGACAGAATGATAGATTGTTTTGTCAAGGGTCCCAGGGTGCGCCCTGAACTTGAAGCACTTTGTTTATCTTGAATAGAAAGGGAAAAGCACAGACATAATCGATGTCTAGTTTTTAGGAGCTGGAAAGAGGTAGGAGCACAGAGGAGACTCGGGAGGGGCGGGCAGGGTTCGGGCCTGGTCGTGGCTGTCCATTAACAGATGAACTTGGCCGAGGGCCAGGCTTTGGATGAGAGGTGTCAGGGCCTCAGTGCAGCCAAGGCTTTTCAGCAACGCCCCCCCCACACCCCTTTTTTTAAATACCTGCCGACTATACATCAAGTGCTCTTAGGTCTTTTGGCTAAAGGCAAAAATAAAATAAACTAAAAAGACACACAGCTCGATATTTTTCTCCTCTGAACCAGTTGAGGCCAGTCTTTTGGCTACACACATGGGTTCTATCATCGTTCCTGGCTTGCCATTGGGAAAAAAAGAGTTGTGATAACGCCAGTAACCGGAGGGCTGGGATTGGAAGGGCTGGTTGTGTCAGCAGAGCAGCGTGTGTGAGCTGGCGGCTGCAGCTGGGCAGGGCATGGCTAGTGGGCCTGCGTGTGCAGGTCGGAAATCAGTGGAAACTATTTTTTTTTTTTAATGGCTGAAGTTTAACTTGTTGGAAAGGACTTGTGAATTAATCTGTTGGCAGCTGAGAAAGATAATACACAAGAAAAGCCCAGGAAAGGCCAGGGGTGGGAAAAAGGCATTCTTATTGGCAGCATGGTATTTCCTGTGTGGGGCTGATGGCAAACCCATGTGTTTGGGCTGGTTTTGTTCTCGATTATCTTATCTGTTTTGGTCTGTTTCTGTGTTTTTTAGTTTATTGTGACATTATGCATTCCACATATGAGTGTTGGCAAGCACAAGTCATCAGCCCAATAACTTCCTGACATTTTTAGCTCTTTTAATGTGCAGTCCTGGTCCTCCTGCCACCAGTGGCGAGGTAATTGAATTTCCCTGTTACTTACTGGCAGGAGGCATGTTCTGGTTCCCACCAGAGAGGCTGCTGGGGCTAAAGCTGGGTTCATAGAATCCCACCTAGGGAACACCCGGGCATCCAAGTGGTTTGGGGACTTGTCCAAAATACTAGTAACATAATAACCCTCCCCCCATAGCCTTGCAAAGGCACCATTGTGAATATCTGTACAAAATGGGGTAAAATCATTTTTTGTACCCCAGGTTGAAACCTCATAAGGGAGATAGATTTTTAGACTCCTTATTTGTTAGCAAATAGAAACTAGAAAATTTTGGGAGCCTCTGGGTTCATTCAATACATTACCCACAGAATTCAGCCTTAGCTGTAGTCTTAGTTCCACTTAGGTGTCTTTGAAAGCTAAGTTGGTAAGAAAGGGAAGAGGGACTCAAACAGGGGGTAATACACCTTTAAAATAGGTTTCATCTCCTTTCTTTTCTTCTTCAGCCTTTGGTTATGTGAAATACAGTGGTTTAGTTTAGAAGTGAGGAGGTACTGAGATTTCTAGTTGGGCACATTTTACCTCTCCAAGCCTCAGTTTTCCTCATCTGTAAAGTGGGTGAAATTGCAGGCCCCACGCATAGGATCATGTGAGAACCCTTGCAGGCATTCTTCTCAGTGCTGCACATGAGAAGCACTTAACCAGCACTTATTAGGGTAAAGACATGATCATGCCTTGTGGCTTGGAACTTCTTTCCCTGGTAGCAAGTAGTTCCTTGTGTGTGGGGAGAGTAGGCTAGGATGAGAGGAGAGCAGAGTAGATGGGTGTTAAAGTACTGGGTCTTTTTATGCCTCAGGGTCTTTTTATGCTACTGGCTCAGACTGGTATATTTTCCAGTCTGGGCCAGTTGGGGTGCTGGATGGGGGCAGTTCAGTACCCTCTGCAGATCTGGTGAGCTGGGGTATAGGGCAGGGGTTTCCGAGCACTAGCAGTTCCCACAATGCATGGGATTTTTCCATCCCCGTAGAAATGTGCTACCCCATGAGGAACATGTTCTTGGGTATGTGACAAAGTCACTGTGGATTCAGATTTCTTCTTCACCATCAACTTGTTGAGAGGGTTTGGGCAAATCATTTAACCTCTCTGTGAAATGGAGACAGCCCAAGTCCCTACCTCATGGCATCTAGAAGGGTAAATGAGAGAAAGCACACAAATCACTTGCCATCCAGGGTGCACGTGAGAGTTAACGTTGTCATCACTGCATCTGTGGTACTGTTCCTCTGTCCCACAGCAGCCCCTGAAGTCAGGACTCTCAGCACCATGGCAGGACAGAAGTCTGAGGTTTATCAAGGATCGAATAACTCCCTCGAGGGTCCACGCTTATCAAGGATTTTACTTTGTACCCTCTGCTACCTTCTCAGTAACTTTGTAGCTGTCTGGAGTGCAAGCTGGTCACCCACTGGGGAGGAAGCTTTGGTGCTGGACAGCTGGCCCTCTCATGCGTTCTGTGGTCAAGTTTTTATATTTTCTGGGAAAGAGAAGAATTTTCCCATTCAATTTCTGGGTGGATGTCCCAGGCATATTGGAGGAGCCTTGAAGTTGTTGGAATAGTTACAGCGTAAGGAATTCTGCTTTGCATGTGGTTACTTTCTGGCCCTTTCTGAGCCAGAAATTGGGCAAGGGTCTTGTGAAGCAGAAGGAGGATGATTTAGTATTTGCGTGTGATGTGATGTGGTCAGGAGGCAGGAGAGGGTTGACCAAGAAAGCAAGCCTGGACTTTTAAGGATTGGTAAATTCTGGCTTTCTCTTAGGACTTGGCTTCTCTGGGCACACCTTTAAAGGGTGTGGAGAGTAGAGATTCAGAATTACACCGTGAGGTAGACACCATGACTATCGGTATGTTTTGTGTTGCGGCTGCTGGAGGTAGGTGCTTCAGGTGTTTCAGGGAGATTTTCAGTTCTGACTGAAGGAGTGCTGTGGAAAGGCAAGTCCAGAGACTGAGGGAAATTTTGAATGGAAACTGCAGTCAACAACTCCATATGATCCACTTGTGGCTTTCCCTGAGGCGGTTTTCAGCTTCATGGTGCCCTGCTTTAGTCACTCAGCGGGCTGCTCTGACACCATTAATAGTCGCTGAAGCAAGGCCTGAAGTTCCTTCTAGAGGGATTACATAATGTATTCCAAACCCCAGTGGCAATGCTTCCCCTCCTCTGCCATTCTGCACCCATTGATGCCACCATAGTAGTTAGAAGGCACCTACTGTGTGTGGAGGCTTCGTGGAGAGTGGAAGTTGGCAGAAAGGAGTGGGGCTCACTTGGAAAGTTCCGCTCCACACAAGGAAGGCTGTTCAGATCCACGCCCAAGGTTCTCAATGGTGCACATAGGAGGAGTTTTCTGGTCGGGGAGACGGATAGAGGTAGCTCTTCCAAGCCCTCATTTTCACTTCTTACTCCGGGGAGAAGTGTCCGCCCTTGATGGCTTGTGTGCCAGTCCCTTCCTCTCCCCACCTCCTGCATGTTTCCCTCACTTTGCCTCTACATAACCATGGTTCAGGAGAGTAGCGGGGCTTCCTGACTGCCTCGAAAGAGAAGCTCTTGGTTTTATTTCCTGGGACTCCTGGACCAGAAAGCTGAAATGATAAAAGGAATACTATTGCTTTAGAACCCTTATTCCCCCCACCTCAGTTTTTCTTTTATTCCTTTAAAAATCAGGCCAGATCTCTGATGGTGGCCTTTTGTTTCTTTTTTCAGTTCTGCCTTAGTTAAGGTAAGCGTGAATTTAAAGTCCCAAGAGGTGGGCTGGTGACCCTTCAGGCCAAGTGCCTGAATGTGGCAAAGCTACAATAAATATCGAGTGGTGAGAGCAATGGAAATTTAACAAAGCCATAATGGGGGAGATCTCAGAGGGGCAGCGGACTGGTTAAGAGGCTGTTGGATGAACTGGGTAGTATTTCTACTTCAACCTGATTGAAATGTCGACTAAAAATCAATGCTGTTGACTAGTGATAATTTATAACGTTCCTGGTGCTAAGTAGTTCCCGTTTAAGAATGTGTTGGCTGGGCAGAGATTAGTGCAGGGAGCTGTGCGTGTCAGGATGAGTCAGACGCATTATAGGTCAGCCCTTTATTTGTCTCATCATGACTTTTACACAGTTGTCATGTAATTTATGACTGCTTTCACATTGTCAAACATTTTCATTGCATCTTTTTCTTTAACACACTCCTGACGCGGACACGCTGCATTTGAAGGCTTGCTATTGTTTCCTAATCCAAGAGGAGGCCTATAAACTAGCAAGTCATCCTATCTTTGGGCTAATCTAAATGTGCTGCAGATTAAAATCAGAGCTCATTTGTCCCTGATGCAAATTATTAAGTTCTAATTATAAATATCCGTTTAATTATCCCGTACATTTTTATTTTGCAAACCCTTTTGAGCACTGCTGTCTGTGACAGGGGTAGAGGCTTAGGAGAAAATCTGCGGTAATTAATGTACACTTCTCAAATGGTAAAGGATAAACATATGCCGCTTTGTTTGCCTTATTTATTGATTGATTAGATGTATAGAGACCTTGGCATTGGCACAATCCGAAGTTGAAATTGTTTTAAAAATGAAAACTATTTAAAAATCTATTGGGGGAAGAAACCAAAATATAACCAATCAATCAGTAGCTTTCTGTTAGAAAATATCATCCTAAAATATGCATTTTATCAAATCACTGGTTTCTGAATTTGATCAGATCTAAAATTTGCCAGAATTAAGAGTAAAAGAAACCATGACTGTTTTGTACCAAGAATATAAAATCATGTTCTAGAAAAAAAAGCCTGTAGTTCAAAAAACCCTGCATCTTTTTTCTAGCCCTACCATGATCCTCTACTAGAAAATAATAGTATATGCCTGTCATGTGAAGAATCTTCAGTTGAGAGCATTATGATAAACTAGTTTTGATAATCAAACAATAAAGCAAGATAAAGATCACAAAAAAGTAATAAGAGCTTTACAAGTAGACATTTGCCCTTCTATGAAGGCAATAGAAACATTACTGAGATGAGTTTGGAGTGGTGATGAATTGAGGTCTTTGGGGTATTGTGGGTTTTCTAGAGTCAAATATTGACTTTTAGAAATATTGGAAAGATACTGGTCTGAGAACTAGTGAGAACTAGTCTGAGTCCTGATCCTGATGTATCTTGCTGTGGGGCCTTGGGTTCCCCTCATATCTTGACATTTTGGTTTTCTTATCTGTAAGTTGTTTGTAGTAGGCAAATCTCTAACTTTGGCATACTGTGAATACCCCTGGCCCGTTTCCTTCCTCGATTTTTTGGAATCTCTTTGCAGACTGGAGCTTACTTGCAAAGTGGACAGAGGATTTTCTTGATTTGGGTCCATGATGGCAGTTATGGTGAAGAATAAGGCTTAGGCTCATGAATCCCCCAGCTGACAGCTCAACGGTGTCTTTCAAATTGCTGGAAACAAAATTAAAGCATGGTATAATGGAATGGTGATAATTCATAGAAGTTTCCAACCTTATAAGAGCTCTCCATGTTTTAATTGTTGCAAGCTGTTTTTTTTTTTTTTTAAATACACTCCAAAGAATGTAATGTGTATTTTTTCTAAGCCTGCTTTTTTCTTTTGGACAATTGTAAGCATGTCAAAATAGAAATACGTTTGAAAAAGAAGTCAGTTGAATTCAAACAACCAGGTATTTTAAATTCAATTAACTAACTGAATTCAGTGATATTTTCTTTCTTCCTTTTCCTAAAAGCTGGTTTCTCTGTATGGCCATAGCTTGCATATGCTGAGTTCTTGGAGTTTCAAATTCTTGCTTGTTAAAGGCATCCGATGCAACATGTTTAGAAGAACTCTCCCTCTGTTAGTGTTGGAAGACAGCATAAATTGAGGAAAATGTTCTTGTTCTTTTTTTTAAAATTCCTCATGAGTAGGTAAAAGCATATGGCCTGTTCTAGGACATGTGATCTTTGCAATCCATTTTCTAAACTTGGTGTTTACCACTGACTTTTAGCAAGGAAGTTTGTTTTCCACACTGTCCAGAAAATACTGTTTGTACACGACATTAAATTAGGTGTATGATGATGTTTTCAGAAGCATGCTGAAGAGGAGCACTGAAAATTATTTTTTGGATAATGATTATCTAAAACTTCCTTTATGATCCCATGTGTCTAGAAAAAGGGAAAATGAACCAGTTGTGAAATATGTGTTCCTTGTAGGACACAGGCACTCTTGAGATCTATAGCTTCAATAAAAAAGTAATTTATTTAAATTATTGCCTCTTTAATTTATAATATTTTAGAGATTTTTTATTAGTAGTGCTCTATCAGAGCAATGATAATCAGCTATTTCAGATTTTGCATGCTTTTCTGCCTCTGGTGAAAAAAAACACTCAAGAAATGAACGAGAAGAGAAAATAAAGTTTAGTCTTAACCCAAAGGAAGATAAATGGACTGGCTGAATGAATGGCAGTTACCAGAGTCTGTCCTTTCCCCTTCAGTTATTACCTGAAATGAAAGCTCAACAACATTCATGCCAAAGAGATAGGCAACAAAATATGTATTCAGACATGAAGTTTAGGATTTCATAGCCCGTTATTCTCTCTTCTCCTCCCCCCCTCTATTGTATTGTGCGAATGTTTCAGCCGGTGTATTGTTAATGTGTGATAGGGAGCTGCTGCTAGGACAGTCTTGGCTCACTAATGGGGTCTGCTGTGTCACAATGTGATGTATGGATTATGTTTACCATGGCATATTTTGTTTGTGAGCTGGGCTGTGAGATGGGAGCAGATGATAAATGAAGAGACCCTACAGCTTTCATACTCGTTCTTGTGGTCCTGAATCTCCAAAACAATAAAGCACCCCTGATCATGGAGAGATATTTATAGGGACATAATGGACTTCAAAGTTTCAGATCTCTGGTTGAGGTTTAGGGTGTGATAGTCCATTGCTTTGGTGTATCTTTGCTTGAAAGCCCTGTTTGACTTAAATCATTTAAAGTTGGTTGCTAAAATCTTGGTCAACTCATGAGCTACTAAGCTAGCTGAATAACTTCTCAGTGGCTGTCTTTGTCCTTGCTTCATTTAGTTGGACTCTTGTGTGTTTGTACAGTTTCTCAATTTATTTCTTAAATTTCATTGGCCACTGATTTTTCTTAATGATGTATTGCATTATATACCTGCAACAGACATATTATCATTATTTCTTTTTGAAAAGGAAAATCTCCAAATTCATTAGTACTGTCACCATAAGATAAAGTATATATACGTATACACATTTATGTATATTTCTATATACTGCATATATCCATGCACACATACTGGTACATATGTAATGTTTGTATATATAGAGAGAGAAGGAGGGAGAGAGACCATGTTGGAAGATATATAGAATTTATCATGATTCCATTAAATAAACATAGAAATTTTAAAACATTGCCCAGTAAGATATCCTTTTCTTCAAATTCCATCTTAGGGAAGCCCCTCTTGGTGGTACTTGTCTGTGAGTCTGTTGTTCGTATAGCCCTGGATTGAGGATGATGTTTGCAAATTTAGGGACCTCAATCCTGGGCAGAAGTTCTGCATGGCAACCTTTCCTTTTCATGTCCATTGTGTTGAGAAGACTTCTCTTTATTTCTTCTCTCACCACTTGTTGCACTGAAGTCTCCCTCCCTGAGAGTTCCTGTGACCGGTCTCTGCATCTGGTTAAATGGACTTCAGTAATCTGTACAGTTACTTTTTACTTATTTTATGTCCTGAAAGATAGTAAGTCCAACAAGCTTTTACCCACTAACTCTCCAGAGAAAACGGCCAGGCAATTTTTGTTTCAATCTTTGTGTCTCTCTGGAGCACTAGTTCCAGAGGCTGATCAATAGGTTTTATTGTAGACCTCACTGTCTCTAAAAGCATTGTGACCTTATCCTGTCTAAAAATAGTATGTGCTCTTGCCTGCAGAACCTTGACCTGTGAAAACCCATTTGGAACATAACTGACATATCTAGTCAGCTGTAGATCCAAGACATGCTCTGTGAATGAATTCAGTGCAGAACTGTCCAAGAGAACACATTCTCAGAAGGAAAATAAATACCAGTGCTAAACACTAGGAGTGCACCTGCTTATCTGATACAGTCATGGCCACATGATGGGGAGGGAAGAAGACTGGAGGCTTTGGGGGCAGTTAAGAGGGTGAGGCCTGTCACAGAAGACTGCTGGAGAAGGGATTCAGTCCTAAATAAGGCAAAGGGCTAGACAAGGAGCAGGAATTTGGGTTGACAGGCACGGTGGCTTTTATCTAGTTCTGCGGTCCTGTTAGAATGTGAGTCTCACAATCCTTTCCTTGGCAGCTTCAGTCTTGAAACTTGGTAGAGGGAAATCCTCCACACAACCCAGGTGAGAAGTATTTCTGAGTTTAAAGTAACTGTGCTCTTGCATGCTAAGAAATTATTGTCACTTTATTATTTTTAGGTGTGATAATGGTTCTGCAGCTGTGCTTAAGAGAAAAAAGAAGTCCTTGTCTTTTAAAGATATACATTGAAGTGTTTAATGATGAAATGATACAATGTCTGAAAGCACCTGAAATAAACCAGTGGGCAGGGGAGGTGATAGGGTTACACCTAGGACAAGAACAGCGGTGAGTTGTTAGTGGTTGGAACCAGATGACTTGGGTGTACTCGGGGATCCACTTATTCCATTCTCTCTCTATTTGTATATATTTGAGATTTTCCTGAAAACAAAATTATTGCATCACTGATAGGGAGCAAAATGGCCATGTTCAGCAAGTGCTGTTTCTATGCCGAGATTTGGGCTCAGAGGTAGGGATAGAGCAAGTATCCTGTGGGGAAGAAAGTACCTGTGAGCTCGGTTTGCTACCTAGAAGATGGATTGTTACATGGTGGCTGTCTTGGGGTGTGTGCTGGGTACTATGCTCTGTTTTCCTGAAGAAAAGTCATCCCAAGCCTTTTGTATGACTGAAGAGGGTGCTGGAGGTGGAGTTTGACTGGTGTAGGTACAAGTGCGTCTTTTCATTGTGATGTGTGATGGGATTGGGAAGAATCAGGTGGGAAGTGCCCACCTGGCTGGTTGCAGGGTTTCCTCTCAGGGCTGGGGCACAGTGTTGGAGGGTGACAGGGAGCAGGGCAGTGGCTACAGTGTTGGGAAGGATCATTTTGTTGTCCTGCGCAGCAAACACCAGGTCACCGATGGCCCTCCCACAGCCAGTCATGCCCGCTTTGTGGCTTGAAAGCTGAGACCATCCACCCGAGTCCTTCCCAGACGCGGGTCCCTCTGGTTTCACAAAATGTCTGCTCCCACTTGCTCCTCGAAGAGGCTATTATTAGCAAGTGTCACTCAGTTATCTGAGAGTGGTGCTTTTAGCTGCCATCTAAGTGCCTGACACTTGGGTTTATAGCAGATTAAATTAAATTTTAGGCTGGTTTGGCTTCACTGGCAATAGACAATAGGAGCAGCTGTTGTGGAAATGTAACCGGGCACCCTCAAGGACCTGTGTGTGTGTGTGTGTGTGTGTGTGTGTGTGTGCGCGTGCGCACATGAGTGAGGCTCATGTGCACTCTCATGTTCGTGTTTGGGACTTCAGAGCATGCAGGTGACTCCTGGGGAGATTAAAGACCTGATGAATCACCTGCCTCTTCCGCTGTTGTGGAATCAGGGAAGGTGCCATTGTCTGGGGCTGGCTACTAGGCTACACCTCCTTTTCCTCTGCTCCCCACTTCGTTCCTTCCCCAAAGTATTTGTTCTGACACATAGTTTTTCAAACTCAGTTTTATTATGCTTGGTTGAGAAAGAGAATGTACAAAGCCGGAGAAATTTTTTCTTCTTTTTGCTATTTGCACGTCTATGTTGGGGTTTATCTGCAAAGGGGGAGCTAAGCCCCTATGCATACACACCCATAGAAACCAGGGGGAAACAGCGTGGAGTTTCCGGCTCCTAGAGAAGTGGTGACCCAGCTGGTCCAATGGGTGGTGTAGGCAGCAGATTCCTGAAGGTTCAGTAGCAGATGAGCCCAGGGTGGGGTTCGGGGGATGTCTGCTCTTTTTGATGCAAATACCTTCACTTTGCTTGGTGTTCTGTGGCTGCAGTTGTAAATTTAGGACCTTCATACCTCATAATATTGAGTCAGAGAGGAGCAGTGTACATCAAAGGCCACTTATTTAAAATTCTTCAGAAACCTCTGTGGGCATAATTTCTCCTTATTATAAACGGAATGCAAATGTATATATTATTCCAGTGAAGGGTGATACTCTTTACTTTTATAGTCTAGATTTTAAAAAATTTGGCTGCACTTGATTTCAGTTCTTCAGATTCCAGAATTTATACTCACTGATTAGTAATGCATTATGCAAATAATTCAGTTTACATATCCAAATACTGTTTTGCATCATTCACACCTCAAGTTTTAGAAAAAAAAGTGAAATGTTTCCTCAAAATAAACAAAACCTGTAGAAGATTTTACTGTTAGGGTGAAAATTAAAGAGGACCGGTTTGCCTGGGAACTTTTGAGGAATTTTTTAATGCTCCTGCATTAATAATTTTGCAAGTGTTTAAAGACCCCTACCCATAGAATGTGCCATTCAAGGTATAGTGTGTTATATTTGGCTTTCTGAATTTTTCAACCTTTGGAAAGAGAGAAGACTATATTGGATACACATTTATGCACAGATATGTGCAGCTGTAAGTGAATATTTAGGATGAATTATTTGAAGGAAACACAGTACAATAATTGCTTACCATGACATGATTTTCATGCAAGAGAGAGAAAGAATAAGTAGGTGTAAACTTCTAATGCTCCATATTGAGAGAAAGCCAGCTAAAAACAGCCATTAATTTCTAAGTAATGGGTTGGCAAATGGCAGCACCATCTGAAAAGTCTGTCTTTTATTGTCATTGGATTAATTGAGAATACAAGATGCGATCTGGAGCCCTTATCTGAAAAAACAGGTCTCCACACCGACATGAATGTTCCTCCAGGGTCTCCCAACCTCAGGGGTCAGGACCAGAGTTGGCTTCACAAACCTGCACCGGATCCCAGTGGTTCCAATCTCACTCTTTAGGGTAGTGAACTTAGCTGCTTTGTCAGATTGCAGTGGTCATTTCCCTCAGAAGAAAAGAAAGGAAGGAAAGAAAGAAGGGAGGGAGGGAAGGAGAGAGGGAGGGAGGAAGGGAGCCAGAGAGGGAGAGAGGAAGGAAAGAAGGAGCAAAGGAGAGCAAGGCTCTTCGGTTCTCTTTGTGGTGGGAGGGCAGTCATCTCGCTTATACGAAGCCCCACACCCATCTCTCCTTACAGGTTGTGAACACAATTTTGGCACCACATAAAGTAAACATTCTGACATGTTTTTAACCTTTAACTTTCACATCATTAAGTCTGATGTAGTGATTTTAATCTGCTTAGAGACAGTTCAGGACCCAGCACCTGGCAGGTATAATATTCTGTATTGTGAGTTTCTCAATATGGAGGTTATAGAATAAAAAAAAAATCCCATAAAATGTCTTAAAGATGTTGATACCTGTGGACAGAGGTGAACAGTCCTTAGGTTCTCTCTCCTGCCTCCCTTTCATACTTACTTCTTTTTCTGTAGCAGAGGTTGAAAGTGACTCTTAGTTTAGTTTGTTGAAGAGAGACTTCTTGGCTTAGTACTACCTACCAGACATCCCTGCTTCCTGTAAATGTTGGGATTGAAAAATCTCATTTCTCTTCATTTTTCTTTCAAGGGCTGAGAGAAGTGTGCTATAGGTCTTTTTTTTTTTTTTTATGAACTTTGCTATTGTTAGAGATTCCGGGGAGACAGAGTTGGGACCTGCTGTGGCTTCAGGTCTCAGCTTGAATGACAGAATGTCAGTAACAAATAGCCCTAGGAAATATGACTTTGAATGACTACATCTGACCTTTGCCCACCAAACAGCTGCATGTTGGTCTGTCCAGCTCAACTTGAAGAGTAATTGTTGAGTCCATAAGAACGTCCCCACCCCAATGCTTTGTGGCAGCCCTCTTACATTGTGACACTGGATGGGCTTCTGCAATGGTGATGAGTGGGTTTTTTCCCCTGCAGTTTTGGGGATATAACACGCTGTGATATGCCACTGAGTTACATCCCCAGCTCTTTACATTTTTTTTTCTTGGGACAGGGTCTTGGTAATTCACTATGTAGCCATAGGCTCAAATTTGCCATTCTCCCGCTTTAGCTTTCTAGAGTGCTGGTATTAACCAATGTGTAACACAGTGCCAGCCTAAGAGTAGATTCTTACAACCCTAACTTCCTCAACATTCTCTGATGGGCTCATGCGTTGTTTCTTACCCTTCTCTGATATGTGATAATTGTTGGATCTGGAGCTATAGTCTTGACCCCCATGTCAGCAAATGACATTTGTAGGTTGATGCTCTCCCATGCCAGTTTTGCCTGGTATGCATCTCTCTCCCTCCTTGGGTGAGCACACTATGATTCAGAAGAGTTGAAATGTCAGCTCAAAGGCACGATCTTGAATAAGTTCCAGCATACATAGACCTTGAAAAAGTGAGTAACTTTTGAACTTTACTGCATAGTAACGAGAATCTTTGGCTATACGGCAGACAGGCTGTAACACGCTGGTGTAGAAATGTAGGTCTCCTGTGGTGATGCCTTTATCCGCGACATGTTGTGCAGTATGGGAGTTCAGCAGATGATGGTGGGAATGAGATGAGGTGATTTCAGGACCAGGCTTGGTGGAGGGAATCTAGTTAGAGGAAAAAAAATTGGCCTAATTCATAAATTAAAATAGTTAAATTTCAGTAATCATGTTAATGTTATTGAAGCTATTTGAAACATGTCTGTCTTCCCCTAAAATTGATTTAGGGCAAAGCTCTGGTTCCTGGATTTGACAAGGGTATCTGAGGAATTGTAGAAGAAAGGACAGGTCTTGGGGCATAGACGTTTTCCTTCTGGGGACAAGTACATATTTACTGGGCATCTGTTAAATAAATGTGGAATCATGAAGTCATTGTTTAACCCTCTCCTTTTGCAGATGAGACAGGCTGAGGCTGAGAGAAAGTGAGGTAACAGCGCAGTGAGGCCGAGAGGGCAGTGATACGCCCCTGGCTAGTGATGCAGTGGCCCAGAGGTTGAGGCTTCTTCAGTTCCCCTTCTGCTTGGTTGTTCCAACTCACATAGCCATGGGCAGCATAAACTAGAGTGGCCTTCCTGTGCCCCGCTGAGGAATTTGCATCTGTGCTTTTAAGGGCAATGGCTGCAATGTTTTTCCGATGAAGAGCCTGGACCTCTCATGGCTGCGCTAATCCCGGGATCCTGTGGTACAGCTCAGGCCAGACACTCTACTACCTGTGCTTGTACCTTTGCAATTTCTCCTCCCGTCCTCCCTTTCCCTGTTTCCTCTGTCCTGTTTCCCACTGGCCTTCCCACTGCTTTTGCTGATAGGGCTCCCCTAGCGTGGCAGTTCTAAGGTTTGCAGTATGCTCAGGGGACAGCTTGTCTGTCTTATTTAGTTGTTGGACATATTGAGTAGACAGAGTTGGGGTGACACAAGAACTGTACCCTTTCAGAAGCAGACAGGTCTTGAGACTAGCCCAGCCTGTCTTCTTCCTCACCGCATGGTTCTATTTTTAAAGATATGGCTCAATAGCAGGAAATCCTTCCTTTTATCTACCTTCAATCCCTTATACTTCACGTTAAACCCATTTCCTCTTCCTCCAGAGAAGACAAAATACTTCATCACCAGTGTTGGGCTACAACACTTGATATTTTAGAACTCTTTGCTCTACTCTCTGCCATTGTGTCTTTTTCCTTGTATGTGAATTCACAGATCTCTTTAACCCGTTTGTTTTTTGCCCCTCTTTAGAACCTGCTGGTTTCCCAGATCTTTTACGCATACACTAGTCTGTAACTTCAGAGTACAATGGCAGGACACCTGAGTGTTTTCCATGTTCTTGACCCTTGCATCTAAATTCTTCTATCCTGCTTGCTTTTTAAAAACCCAGTACTTCCTGAGTGACTCCTGCTTAGTTTGACGTCCACTATGGACTCCCAGGTCTTTGTCGGCATCTTGGACTGCAGCTTGACGGTGCTGATGCGCGATCTCCTGCTTCCCGCATCCCCTCTCTACTCTTGTCTATACTGGACTTGCTCTTCTCTCCTGGCACAAGTTCCCTGACTACCTCTGTGCTTCACAAGATGACAGAGAGTTATGATCCTTTCTCCAGAGGTCCCCTCTGACTTCTGTCCCAGTGATAACTTCATGGTGACTGAGAAATACAGTGAGTGGCCTTTCTTGCTGCTGGGTAGCTTTGTTTCGGCAAGGGCAGTTAGTAACTTTGTGCTGGCATCTGAAGATTTTGTAGGACCAGAGTCCATATTCCCTGCAAGCCAAGAGAGAGTCATCTTTTTGAGTTTCTAGCAAAACCTATATTAAAGTAGTAAGACTGGGTAATTGTGTTTAATCGTATAACAAAATGGAAATGCATGTAATCCGCACATCTTTTCTGTGTGCTGGGGTGAGGAGAGGTGACAGAGACTGTGTAGGATGATATGAGAAACATTATGGACCTAGGAAAGCATTTCAGAGAACACAAACATGGCATGAATAATAACAGGTTCATAGTCCCAAGGCTGGGTTTTCAACCTCTTCCTCCCTTTTTTGCACCCTAGCTCACTGAACACATAATTGAAATGGTGAGAGGAGGGGCCACCTGTTCTTCCTACTCCAAGGTATTTGTGGGTGTGGCCTCAGTGGTGCCCAGAGGACCTCCCCTGATGGGATGGGATCTTTCTTGAATTGGGTTGCTCATCTCTTGTCTTGCCTGGCCCAGCAAACAGTCCCTTGGTTAACTCCACAGGATGATCTCACAGTAAGCTTGGTGGCTGGGGAACCTCTGTCTCAAGTCTTGAGTCAGGAGCTGCTGAGTGATGTGCAGTCATTAGGAAACCTGTGTGCCTGTGTCAGACTCTGCTTTCGCCTGAGAGTTCTGGGTTGTATTATAGAGATTCCCTGGCTCCAAACATTTCCTGAGTTCTTGTGTCTGTGTCTCCACAGGCTATTTTTCTAGGTAATTAAGACTGTGGGTGGGGCTTGGCCAAGGACTAACTCTGCTGACAACTTTCCTTTGGAAGGGTTGCTCTGGGGTTATTGAAGGGGGTCAGTAGTGTACTTATGGTCTGTGAGTATTACTATTGCTTCCTTTCTGAATTATAGCATTGAGTTTTTTTAAATTGTGGTCCTAGGATTGAATCCAGGGCCTTTTCACTGCCCCACATCCTCAGCCCTTTTTTGAGTTAGTTTGAGACAGGGTGTTGCTAAGTCACCAAGTTGTCCATTCTGGGTTCGAACTTGCCATCTCCCTGTCTCATTCTCCCAGAACACTTAGTGTCATCACACTTGGCTAAATTATAACCTTTTCAAGGGCAGGGATCATGTTTTATTTGGTATCTGTCCATGATGTCCCACATATTGCTGGTTTATATATGGTACTTAATTCATACTTCATTCAGAATGACTGATTGAAAAGGGCCAAGCTTTGCCCTGAATTTCCTGGCTTTCTGTCATGGAAGTGGGTGAGGCTGGGTGAATTCCTTTCACCTTTGTCTGTGTGGAGAGATGAAAGGGCTGTGATTGAGGACGGCCTGTTTGTGGCTTTTACTCTATGACCAGTGGATGAGCTCTACTTGCGGGTCCTATGCTGCCCACCAGGAAGCGTGTGGGAAGGACCTGAGCTGAGAGCAAAGACTGAAGAACTCAGGCTGCCCCGGAGCTGTGGGAGCTGGAGCACATCCTGTGTGCATCCCAGAGCCTGCTTCACTGGATTGTGGGCCTGGGTTCAGATGGCCTCAGTGGTGCACACCTGTAATTCCAGCACTGTGGGAGACTGAGGCAGGAAGATCACAAGTTTAAACCCAGCCTGGGCAGTTTAACAAGATCCTGTCTCAAAACAAAAAGGGCCTGAGTACTGCTTCCCTTTGGGTAGCTCTGAGTGGCTCTTGGTTATGTTTAAAAGCTGATTTTCTCTCTCCTTTTTTGGTCTTGTTCTGTGTGTGTGTGCACAAGACCTTTGATATTCCAGTAGGGAAATCCTCTCATCAATGGAATCCATTGACTCTTACAGCCGTGTGTTACCCTTTTCAGTGTGCTGTAAAAAGAGCCAACCAGACTTACTAGGCTTATTTGCACAATTCTGATTTCTTTTCTAAGGGAGAGAAAAACCCCAAACTTAATTCTATTTTTAGATGTCTCGTTCTCCAAACTCCAGGACTCCCAGAAATACGCTGGATACCGAGTCAATGGTGTGGTACCGAGAGTCCGGGAGTGGTCTGTTGGCCCTCGGCCTTCTAGTTCAGCTGTGGTCTTTCTGCCTGTCTCCACCTCTGGTCACCTCCAGAGGAAAAACATCCTTGGAGAGCCGTAGAGGAGAGCACCGCCACCGCCAGCTGGAAGTGCACTCTGTGAATTCTGTGAGGAAATGGCTCCTGTGGCCAGGAATCCCTGTGCATACCATAGCCGGTGCCCAGGCAGCTGCCTCCCTTCCCTGGAGCCTTCCCTGTTTCCTAGGGAATACTGGACAGGGACTCAGGGAATTCAAGATGGAAGAGCCAAGATCCAGGACTCAGCCCACCACAGGTCAGGGAGCACTCTCCCTCGGAGTGCCTGTCTGCTAAAGGTGTGAACTGTGTGTGGTTCACTGAGGAGGGGGGCCACTTTGCCATCAGATTCTGGGCTGTTGGTAGGACCTACCTGAGGGGCTGCCTGGAGATGCTGCCCAGTGGTGCTCAGTTCTAAAGTGACTCTGTGCTTGTTCCCAGTTGGTGGCATGGTGGGAGCGTTAGCTCTGGTGGAGACCTCTCTGTTTCTTGTCGTCTGTTCAGTCGTCTGTTCAGTTGTGGATGTGAGTGGGGAGACTGAGCAGGAGCTGGCCCTTGGGAAGGTGGGAGGACCCAGAAGGGAGAGGGACCATCCTGGCAGGACATGATGATCTGCTCCCCAAAAAGCGAAGCAGGAGGAGTTCCAGCAAGAGACCGCCCAGTGTCCATGCCTGATGAAGGTGCTGGCGCAAGGTGGGTGGCTTAGGGACATCTGTCACTGGCTTCTGCTGCAGACAGCTCTGGCAGCTATGGAGGCAGCATCCCCTCACCACCTGGTAGTGAGGCCCCTGAGGAAGTGGAGTAAGGACTCCTCGTGGTGCCACTCCTGAGATTAAATTCCAGTCCCTTCCTTCTTCCCTGTTCTAGCACCCTGGAGCAGCATGAGTGCATAGGTAGGGATGGCATGGGATAGGGATCTACCTGGAGCCTCCTTAATGTAACACATGGGTCCCCCAGTCTGATCATTCTTTCTCAGGAGTAACCAGAGCTGCGGTCATTGTTTGGGTGATATTGGTGTCTGAGATGCAAGATAGAATCTTCTCATGTCACCCAGTGGATGCCTTGTGGGTGAGCACTGTGGCCAGGTTTATCTGCTACTCTGTGGGTATATCCTAGTAAAACTTGCTTGATCTCTTACTCCTAGTTAAAGATGACTCACAGATGAGAGGCTGAAAGAATACCATCATCACCAGATTGTGAACATCACCAGATTGTGAACATCGCCAGACTATAACCAACTTCAAGTAACATAGGAAAAATCTGACAACTATGTTATCAAAGGTGTTTTCAATTAGATAAGCAGCACAGAATTATAGGGGGCTTTCGTTTTCTTTAAACCTAAGAATTTAGGAGATAGTATCTCATCTAATCTTATTTTTTATCAAGCTTGTGTTTGTTGAGCATTTACTCTATGTTGGCAGTTGGGTGCGTGCTGGAGAAGGAGGTGAGTGAGGTGAGGCTCCCTCTTCAAGCTGACTTTCTCACTGGGGTAGAGGGGAAAGTGGAGGACAGAATGGAGGACAGCATGACATACAGCCAGAGAAGACTGAAGAAGGGGAAATGACTTTTTTAGGCCCCCAGCTACCCAGCAGAGCTGAGCTCCAAATCCAAGTTAATTATTTTTAGTCCCAAACCTGTGCCTTTCTCAGCACAGCAGGCAGCCATCTTGGGCAACCTCACCGGGTTGCTGGAGCTCTGGGTGCCTTCTGAATTGTCCCTTCAAAAACATCTTCAGCAAGCTGACTTTTTGTTTTGATAGTTGTCCAAGGATGGTGAGCACACGTTCCTTTTTGGCTCTCCAGCCTTGTGTTTCTTCTTTTTCCAGGTTATTAGAATAAAATTGCAAACCCAAGTGACCATGTGTGCATCCATTTTGGAGTTACGGTGACACTGGGAAAAGTTACTGTGTGTTTGGGCCAGTAACTCCTAAATCCTTTCTTTGGCCTTTGAATACCTCTTTATCCCAGGTTCGGGAAGGACAACAACTTTGCAGGACTTCTGAGGTGGAACAGATGAGTCACCTCACAACTGTATTGGATTAAGGTTTTATCCCACTTGCTTTGCTCTCTGCTCCTCTTCTTGCCTTCATGGAAACCAAGTGCTCAGAGCTTGAAGGATGCTACCCTCCCCCACAACTTACATTATAAGCTGCTTCTCTGCCTATTGCATTTTCAACTTATTACAGCTTTTCTGTGGCTTGGAAAATACGTTGACTGAGTGATGATTGTTTTCATGAAATGGTGCAACGTGTAAGGCAATGGTTTGTCATTACTAGTGCAGTTATGGAGTGTGGCTCTTTAAACCTTCAGGTTTGAATCAGATTAGCGCTCAGTTAACTTAAAATAGCCATCCAAAAGAACACAGGAAGAAAGAAAAAAGAGAATTGTTGGAAATCAGAGGGAAATATTAGCATTATGAAACATGTTAACAAGTGGCTATTAGCACTTTATGTCTGCATGAATAGCATCTTTAAGTGCTTTATTGGTAAGAAAATAGAGTGGAGTCACATAGAATGGCATTACTTTCCAAATTGGCAAGTTCTTTCAATTCAGACTTCTCCTGATATGGCCTACTGGGGAGCATTTATTCACCTGCCAAAATGTGTGCCAGGGTGGGAAAGGCCATGCCAGTGCTTCCGGCTGCATCTCAGGCTTTCAGGTGTAGGGATTAGCCCTTCCTTCATCCCTTTCTTGTTCACTGCACCCCCAGGAGGAGGGAGGATCTGAAGGTACCAGTGGAGGAAGAGTAATGCCACAGAAGCTGGCATCTAAGGGGTTTGTGTCTGGCCGTTGCCCCTGTGCAGCACTGGGTGGGTATAAGCAAGGGCTCTCCATGTGCCTGGACACGTGGTGGCTGCAAGGGTGTTTGGGGTGGGGACCAACAAGTGCTACTTGAAAGTTGGGTCTTTTCTCTCTTTCTAAAAGCTCCTTAGAAGCTTTAGGAGAAACCCCTTCATTTGGTCCTTACCAGCCCCTGCAAATGTTCTCCCTCATTTTCCTTTCCGTAACCATTATTATTACAATACAAAATGCTCTTCTCTTTAGGTATCAGGGCCTGTGGGGAAAATAGAATCTGGCTCTAAACCAAACTCCAAACCAAGTGCCCCTGGTTGGGCTGCTTTTTCAGTTTTATAGATAGGGCATTGAACAGCCTCCTGGCAGTTTGGAATTGTGAAGGTTCACTCATTCATTTTTCAACAAATATTTTGAACACCTGTCATATGCCCAACTATTCTTAGAGTTGGGCACACAGCAGTGGTCAAAACATTAAAAATTTCTTGTTCTTGCAGCACTCTTATTCTAGCTGGGAGAAACAGAAATACATACATACATACATACATACATACATACATACATGAATAAATATGTGCATTATATTGTATGTCAAATCTAACTGCCTTGAGAAGACTAAAGTGAGGATGGGGGAGAGGGAATGTATATGGTCACACTTTTTAGTGGGATTCTTAGGCAAATCCCTGCTGGGAAGCAAAGGTTCTAGGGCAGTAAGCAAGTTGGTGTTATGAATTTTGGAAAAGAAGAGTCCAGGCAGAGTGACCAACAGATGCAAGAAACTTGTGCATAATCTGGTTGTTGGAGGAGCTGGGGGCCCTTGCCATGAGTAATGGGATATGTAGGAGGTGGGTAGGAGCTGAAGTCAGAAAGGAAATGAAGGCCAGCTTCTGGAAGGCTGTTGGGTGACATGGCTTTGACTTCAAGAGAGATGGAAGCCACTGGAGGAAGGACATATGATTTCTAGAAGGTTATTTTGGCTGCTTTTTGAGTCTTATGCATGGGAAAGTGAGACAGAAGCAGACAGGAAGCAAAATCCAGGTAAGGTAACGGTGGCTTGGATTAGGTTGATAAGTGAGAAGGGATTGGATTCTGGATGTATTTTGAGGGTAAAATCAACAAGCATTAGTGACTGATTGAGTATGGAGTATGAGAGGGACAGAGGAATCAAGGTAGACCTTGACATTCTTGGCTGGGTGTCTAGAGGGGTAGCACTATTTTATGAGGATGTGCTGGGAAGACAGTGGGAGATGCTCAAGAGAATGGGCTCACTTCTCTTCCTCCTCTTCCTCCTCCCCTTCCTCCTCCTCCTCCTTCTCCTCCGCAGAAGTTCTCAGGTGGGTCTTGGACTACCTGTTGGACTGCTGTTCTTGTTCAGGAAAGGCTGTAGGGGAAAGCCAGTGGCCCTCAGATGGGGCTGTTAGATTTCTAGCCTATTGGTCCAGAGATGACTTAAGTCAAATAACTGGAGTTCTTTAAGCAAGGGTGGTTCCTTCTCCCTTTAATCCTTGTGTTCAGTTTCCTTCTCTATTATTCTTTAGCTACCAGGGAC
Source organism: Hydrochoerus hydrochaeris (assembly GCA_004027455.1). Lineage (NCBI taxonomy): Eukaryota > Metazoa > Chordata > Mammalia > Rodentia > Hydrochaeridae > Hydrochoerus > Hydrochoerus hydrochaeris. Next base: position 198,774 of record PVLA01001454.1, on the reverse strand, counting down.
CATTTGATTTTTGACTCAGAAATACATGCTTTATTTCTTGCACCTCTTTTCTCTTTGGTTTCCTCAAGGCTCAGGTGAACCACCGGGGGCTGCTGGCAGCCCGTGGGATTTGGGAGGGAGTACATCTTTTCCTGCTTCTTAGGACCCAACTGCCACTGTGTCTGCTGTCTCCAAAGACTCCTCTTCCAGAAGCCTCTGCATCCGTGCTGTGTGCAGGTCTACTGGCCAGCCTGGGGGACTGGAATTGCTTGTGGAAATCCCTTGCCCTCCTTTCCTCAGACCCTCCTCCTCCCTTTCCCCATTCCTGGAAAGACATGGGCTGGCAGATACAGCATTTTTCCTTGAAAGGAGTGTGGAGAGCCCTCTAATGGAAAAGGAAAATAATTCTTGGAATCGTTGCAACATACAAGCCAGCCAAAGCTAAGATCAAGTAAATTATTCGGGAGTAATTTGCAAGGTCCTGAATCAAACAAATTGTTTTCTTGCTCGTACTTTGGCTTGAATCTTCAGACCAGAAGAAGCCTGTAACTTTGGGAGTGTGATGAGAAAGGGGGTGGACACGTGGCCACTTTACCACTGCAGGGAAGTTTTCATCCCTTACCTGCCAGCCACATCCTTCACACTCTGGAAGAAGCAAGGTACTCTACAGAATGGGCAGAGTCCAAGCTGAATTGGTGACGCATGACTGTAATCCCAGCACTAGGAAGCTGAGGAGGGATGATACCAGTGAGTTTGAGGCCAGCTAAGGCTACATTGTAAGTTCAAGGCCTGCCTTAACTACCTAGCAAGACCCTGTCTCAAAAGATCAAGGCTGGGGTTGGGGGGAGAATGGGCAAAGTCAAACACAGTTCTATATCAAGCTATTCCAAATCCTTCCAGTCTCATTGATTCCCTTAGAAAGTGTGTTAAGGAGTTTTGTCTCTCAGAGCAACTGGCAACCTCCTTGTTTGTGTCGGAGTCGAAAGTGATAACTGAGGATGGAGCCCTTCCATCACTGAGCAGTTTGGCCTAGGGCCTAGGCCTGTGCACTCCAGAGTTTTTTCTCTCTTTCCTATTCAGTCTTTTCCACATCCCAAACCAAGTCTGGATGCTTTTGACTTTCCTCCTAGTTTTTATTTGTCTAATTTGCTGCTGTTGTTGAGGTGGGATAGATACCCTCAGCATTTTAGGCTGGTTCTTTGAGATGTGTAACTTCTTAGCTGTTGTTCACTCCTTCTGCTTGTGAAGTAAAGGGTACCGAGCACCACGGCACGAGAGAATTTCAGATTTATTGTGATTTCTTTTGTGTGTTTGCATCTGTCCTGCTCAGTTAAAGCATTATCTGTAAACCCGTAGGAACCAATACCAAACACCATAGGATTTAAAAACTTTAGAAATCCGTGTGTGTAATATGTCTTTTGTGGATTGTTTCTGGTTTGGGTTGTTTTGCTTTAGAAATGTAATAGTAATCCAGAGTGTGCTCATCCTTATTGCAGGAGTGTGGAAATGCATCTTGCGTGTAGTTACAAGAGTTTGCTTTTGCTTCTGGACCCCTCTCCATTTCTGTCTTGTGCTCCTTGGGAGACAATTTCCGCCTTCCTGCCATATGTCTTATGAAAGCTCAGGTTTGCAGGCAGGAGCAGACCTGGCCTTGGTTCAGGTGGGGAGGAGACCCCGCATGACGGAGACTCGGTATGCAGACGGCACTGTTGAGATAGCTGCCTGTGGAGGAGTTCTTCCCCTTGCCTGCCCTCTTTTTTCGAGAGACTCCAAAACATTTGAAAATGCAAAAGCACTTCACCAGGTTTTATCTTCACTGACTCCGCCGAAGCAGCTTCAAGTCAACAAGACTGCAGCAGCAGCTTTGTAGATGTTTTATACATTTTTCCAGCCTTTCAAGAGAGACAAGCACTTTCTTTTCTTTTTCTCTTTTTCCCACTCTTTTCCCCCCACTTTTTTGGTATCTTGTTTTGTATTCTGCTGAACTGGAGAAACATAGAACCCTTGGCCTCCTGTCTGCCGGGATATTATGTTTTTTTAATAGTGCTTGTTTATGACTAAGGTCAAAGATAGTATTTCAGAACAAAAATTAGAGTTAGTTCATAATTGAGTACATATGTATGTTACTGTTTATTTTTATAGTTTGCTAATTTATTTTTAAACAGCTCAGTTACGCCAACATGTTTATAGCTCTGTTCATCACATGCCTTACCAGTCAGGGTGTTAAAAGGCACATGCTTTTCAATAGTTCGGATCCCAAGTTAAATTAGATAATGCCATCAGGTAGCGATTTAATTACATTAATTGAACGTTTAGGCAGAAAGGTAGTTTTGCAGAGACCATAATGAAATCACATTTATAAGTACGCATGTATAAATCTCAGCATTATAGACATTATTTGAGGTTGCTGACAGAAAAATGGAAATGCATCAGGCATTTACCTCGCAATTTAGAAGCCTACATAGCAGAGTGATTTCCTTAGTGAGCTGCCTCTGTCATTTGTTCTCAGAACAGCGACACACAAAGGTGTTTTTGGTACCTGGGCTTTCCTGGGAGGCACAGTGCCAGCTCAAACTGGCTCAGTGAGGCTGAAAAGATGAGACACAGTCCAGTGAGGACTTTGTCACCTTGGAGGCTCTGAGTGTTGGCATCCTTGGGTTACTCTCATGGCATTCCAGGCCAGCCCTGTTCTGAATCCAAGCAATGCTCTCTCAAGGTTCTAGCACATTTTGCTGACCAGGACAGGAGACGCTTGCATAGTTAGCTGTGCAGCATAAGACGCGGCAAGTCCAGCCACAGCCTGCCTTCAGAGGGAAAGGGTTAAATGAGGAGGCCAGAGCCCTGGCTGGTGGTTAGTGGCTGTTCCCTGTACCACCAGACAGGGCAGGAGCACTGGCATTTGGCTAAGAGGACAAGCTCTTTGGGGGGCGCCCAGGTGTTCTTCACCACTCTCTGTAATTTAGTGTGGTGGGTGTCCACTGGTGGCTGAATAGAGGGGATTTTTAGATGTGCTAACAGCAGGTCTTTTGCCTAGGAGCAGTTCACTGTTTCTTGCACCATCTGGTGTCACTTGGGCTGCAAAGTCTAATGTGTCTCATATCCTCCAGAACCCTATTTGGGTTATTTGCCAAATGCCACCATGCCACTGCAAATGTGTCTAGCAGATAAATCAGATGGGCCTGCTTCTTCCCCTGGGTATCTACTGATTATAAATTTTTCTGCGTACCATGTTTTAAGGAGTCCTTGGCCCCCTTCCCTCTCAGGTGATCCTTTCTATGTAGGAGTCAGCCTTGATTGACTTAGCCTAAAATTATAGACTCACATGGGGAGAGAGGCCAGCTAGTGTCCCCTGGGGTGTGGGGATGAGTGGGGAGGGTCATTATTTCGTAACACTTGTGCCTTGGTGGTCTGAAGAGTGGTCTCTCCCCTGAGCAAGCGATGAGGGAACTGGAGGAAGACTGGGAGGAATGTGTCTGAGGGGAAGGGGACTCACTAGGTAGGGCAGGAAGGTAGAGGAGGGTTGGCTCAGCCTCCCTGGGGAGGACAGGGAAGCTGCTGTTGTCAGAGCAGATGCAGTGTTTGTCCAGCTGAAGGCAGCCCCCCTTGGTTGACTACCTGATGAGTGATTTTCCCCAAGCTGACAGCTGCTCCAGCACATTTCACCTACAAGTCCCGACAAAGTGCTGTGTTCTTTTGGGGCTGTTCTTACTGCAGCAAGCATTTGGAAAAATCTGGAAGAATGGAGCTCTTAAAGGACAACCTTGAAGCAAATTCTGAGCCTCCCTGCAACCTTTTTTTTTTTTTTTGGTTGATGGTGCACTGGGCTCATTCCTTTCAAACATGCATTGTGTTGTTCGTAAGGAAGGCAGAGATAAGATCACCATCTGTTTTTATAGGTCTTGAGTAAGCACTTTGATGAGTATTGCCATATTTGAACTTCATCTTGCGAATTACCTTGTGAAGAAGCAGAAAGGAGGTGGTATCTAAAACCCAGGGAGGCTCAGTGTCATGTCTGGGCTTACACAGCTAAAGGGTAAACTTGGGGTTCCTGCAGAAGGCTGATTTTGGTAGAAGATCTATTTTAAATCTGGAGAAGGGATGCCAGTGGGGGTGCTCCCTGGCAGGTGATAGGGATTAGCATGATCTTTTTAGTGCTTGGAGGGGAGCGGCTAGGAACATGCCTGATGAAGGTTCTGCCTCTGTGTGATTCCCAGGCTTCACTGCCACAGTCTCTAAGCCTGGCAGAAATGTTAACTTGGAGGTGCTCTTCGGTCAGTGTGGCGGTTACCTTTCCAGAGGAGTCCCAGTGTTGCGGAGCCACTGAAGAAGGCTTAAATAGGAGGGTCGGAGGAGGCAGACACTGAGCCCTTGTTTCAGCAGACACATTCTTCCATTTGCTTTTTGCCGTCAATGTGACTTTTCCTGGAGTCCAGGATGCTGAGCTTCCATTTCAAGAAGAACATGAGTATAAATCTAGAAACCACAGGTACTCTGAGGTCGGCTTATTTGTTTATTATACCTTCCACTTTGAGAGAGCAGGCTAGCGAGTTCAAGTGTGTGTAATATTCTGGCTCGCAGGCGCGTGGCCTCCTCTGCCTTTGTAGTGGGTGGTTGGGCTGGGCGAGGCCTGGCAGTGACTTGGAAAGGAAGCACCAGGCCGCCTGGGCAGGCCTCGTGGGCTGTCTTCAATCCGTCTTCCTCCGCTCACGCCAGGGGTAGTGGTTCAGGGGTGGCAGGGGACACTGCTTTCTCTTGTTTTGCTTTTGGCTGAGCCTCCCTGCTTTGTGCGGGAGTATGGGCTGCATGATATTTTCTGGGTTTTTCCAGTGGTGCCACTCAAAGCAGTGAATGTTGCCAGCAGCGTTGGGAAGATGTGGGGCTCAGTTTGGCTGGGCCTTGACTCTTAGTGTCTGTCTTTCCCTCCTGACCTCCCTCCCTCCTTCTTCCCTGCCTCTGTTGGTTTTCTTTCTCTGTTTGTAAAATCAATAAAACAACTTATAATCGGTTTTCAGGAGGTTTAGATGAGTGCAAATTACTGTTTGACTGTAAAATTATATAAAAAATAATTAAACTTCGAAGAAGAGCCAGAATATTGTCTCTGTCAATGGGCATTAGGTTTGTGTCCTGTCTCCCAGATTTCCTAGACAGATTAAATTGGTCCTCTCAAGGTGTCACATTTTCCTGGCAGGAGCTGTGTGCTTCCTGGAGGGTGAACAAGGGCCATCTGGGTGTTTGATGAAGGCTTTCCATTGCTGGGCAGGAACTGCTGGGTGTGGAATCCGCCAGGGCTTTCTAACCCTGAAGCAGACACTGGTGGAGGGAGCTTCGTGAGTGCTGAGCCCCCACGCTCCACAGTTCTCCTCCCAGACCTGGGCAGGTCCAGGCAGATTACCCCGGGGGTGGGAATGTGTTCCCGGCCTGGGGAATGGGTGGTGGACAGGGGATTGTCAGGGTGCTCAGGGAAAGCCAGAGTCAGGACCCTGGGTCCTGCAATATCTGCCCAGGCTGAGGCAGGCTGTGGGAGTGAGGTTTAATAAGGACTCAGAATCTCTGGGGAAGTAGGCATCCTTTGCTGCTGCTTCCCCATCTGCCTTGGGTCTCCTGTGGACTCAGTGTGTCCTTTTAGCTGCTTGGAGACTGCTGTGGCTTCAGAATGGGGCCAGCGCCATCAGGGTGATGCGGTGCCACCCTCTGAGAACTGGGTGAGTCCAGCTTTGGGGGAGGTGGCTCCCTCCCCACAGATAACTTCGCTGCTGGCTTTGAGCCTCGTTGGATGCACATTCCGAGTGTTTGAAGATGACAGACATGTTGGTTTTGCTGCGAGCCAGCAGCCACCACCCTCCGTAGGTCTGGCCCAAAGGGCCAGGAAGGTGTTAAGAAGAGAGTGTCAGTCGGCCTGCTGTTGTGCTTTCTCTTTCTTACCCTTCTCCATCTCATTCTATCCACGGGAAACCTGACTCCCTTAGAGCTTGGCGCCCTTCCTGCCCAATAGCTTCATAGTAACAGCGCTAGAATTCTGTCTGCTGAGCACCAGGTGAGCGCTCTTTCTGCTCTGCCATGCCACAGTGGGAGCCAAATGTTTTTTCTCCTGATGGTGACAGAAAACGAAGTTTTATTAATATAGCAAGAAAATTAGAAAAGCATACTATGCTTAGAAAACTTTCTTAGTGAGTACTTCTTGCATTTCTCCCTTAGTGTAGCAAGGCATGAGTTCGGGTGAGAAGAACATTTTTTGTTGCGAGAGGAGGAAGTGAGAACCAGTTTGGAGCAGGACATAAGTCCCAGGGGTGGTGCACAGAGCACAGGGTGGCGGAGCTCACCCCGTGCTAGCCTGACCTGCTACACTCTTCCCTGACTTCCGCGAAGACACTTCTCTGTCTGTGTAATTTTATCATCCGAGACTTTTTCTGATGGCTTATTTTTCCATTTGCTGAGACCTCTAGAAGACAGGCAGGGAAGGAACCCATGTGTTTGCATTACTTACCTACTCTTTGTCTTGGGAGCTCAGCAAATCTGCTGTGTGCTGTTTTGTTCTGCTCACTTTTACAAATCAGGACAAGAGAACTTACGCTCCGCTGCCCAGGTGCGGGGACCTTGGTCTCTGATTGTTGCTTGGGCAAATGTCTGTATGGACATTTATGGTTCTGATAGTCTTGAGTTACGTTGTTACAACATGCAAACCTGTCAGCCTTCCAGACTTCAGGTAGCCCAGCCTCTCTGCAGAATGAGCAGTATTTTTGGTCAGGCCATGAAGCTGTCTCTGTTAGACTGAGATTTCACCCAGGGCAACATAAATTGTGCAGAAAAAAACCCCCAGAATATTACTTTGTTCCACCCTTCACTGGTAAAATAATTGGAAGAAGCCATTTTAGAAGGCAGAGGCGCAGATAGGATGGAATTCCTTAGAGCACGTGTTCCTGCTCCCCTTCAACTTTAATGTGCGATGAACACGCTGGTACTGTAAGAAAGCATAGCTGGACTTGTGCAAAGCCTGCATCTCTCATCACTCAGACAAGCACCTGGGAGACAAGGCGTAAAGCAAACTGTCAGGAAGCAATCAGTAATATTACAGAAGTACCCTTTGTTTCCCTAAAGGATTCATGGCTCCCTGGGATGCCTGCAGCTCACTGAGCACAGAATGCAGACTGTGTGCTCCTTGAAGGCAAGCACTGAGTGTGAGGCCCACACTATTTTGTTCTCTCAGCAATTAACAACACGTTTGGAATAAGTGAATGAAATTAGCTGCCCTTGACTACCGAGCAGGATGAAGGTAGCGTTTCCAGAATAGTGAAAGAAACAAGTGCAAAATTAGATGTTTATTGACAACTTTCCAGAAACAGGTCTTATTTTTGGAAGATGCTCCAGAGGCTTCTCATTTGGGAGGGACTCATGGAACAGAGATCTCCCTATCTTCTTTCTTTCTTTCTTTCTTTCTTTCTTTCTTTCTTTCTTTCTTTCTTTCCTTGAAATGGGGTTTCAGTATGTAGTTCAGAATGGCCTTGAACTATCAGGCCTACGTCTGCCTGTCACTCAGAGATTCTCCTGCCTCAGCCTCCTGAGTGCTGAGATTATAGGCAAGAGCCACCACACCTGGTTCTCTCCATTTCTGAATTCGTTAACCATCAGTTGAGCAAAGCAGTTCAGATTCCTTGCCTCCACCCTCCCTTTAGAGGAGTTTTTGCAAGCCCACCCTCTTAGGGTGCTGAGTTCCAGGGCTTTGGGGCTCCTGCTCTGGGCCAAGTGCTTCACAGACACTCCCACGGCTACTCTAGAGGGCTGGTGACACAATATTGTCACATACTTTACTGATGAAGAAACTGAAGCGTGGTTGATGAGCTGTGGGGTGTATGTGTCAGCCCACAGAGGTGCACACCTGAGGAGTCAGGCAGCATGGCCCCAAGGACTGGTCTCAGGGGACTTCTCCTGCTCCTGTCCCCACCCTGTCCAGACTGGACTCGGGGATGTTCACTCTCACATGCTGCCCCCAAACTGGGCCAGGGCCCTGGGATTCCCATCAGAGCAGAGCTGCTGGACCTGGGAGCTGAAGCCCTCAGTGTCTGGAGCATGGCTCTGACCTGCAATCGCTCTGGCAAGCAGCCCCAGGCAGGCCTGGGCAGAGGCCCGAAAGCAGGCACAGCAGGAAGGGAGCTGCAGGGCAGACTGGAGCCCAAGCCAGCTGAAGTAAACAGCCTGACGGTGGGGTGTTTGCCCTGGCTGGAGGGGCTCGCCTGGACTGGCCTGCCCGCGAGGAGGCAGAGCTGTTCTCTGCAGTCTTACTGCTGTGTCATGCCTGCTAGCTGCTGGGCTGCAGGTCTGCTGTTTATGGGCTGGGAGGAAGAGCAGAGAGCGCGGAGGGGCAGAGCACCAGGCGGCTCAAAATATGTCCCCTTTCCAATCACACACTGACCCTGAACTGCTCTTTTAGACCCAGGAGCCTCCTGTTTTCTGGGTCTGCAGGGGAGGTACAGGGCTGTCCGGGGTCTCTGTGTCAGTCCTGAACTGTGGCAAATGCTGTCCCAAGAAGGCAGGACTTGAAAGATTTGGGCTCTGATGCCAGATGCATCTGAGTTTTCACCCAGTAGCCAAGTGGCCTCAGATAGGCCTCAGGAGTCCATCTGTAGAATGGGCTAATTCCTTTGGTTGCCCCTGAAAGAAATGTGTCTCAAGAGCTTCACTCCAAAGCGTTATAGACCCTGAAGTGCCTCCCAGGAAATGGCTCTGAAGGGGAAGGGCGTGAGGGTCTTTTGACTTTAGCCTTAAGCACTGTGGGCCACATGTGTATGGCGGGGGATTGGGAATGCCTGGCAGCCCACCAAAGCAGCCCACCCAAGGACACTGTCCACTGCCCCTGCATGTGGCTACCTCCTGCTCTAGCCTCCTGTCCCCCAGCTGTGTGACCACTGTACCAGCTCCACTGGCTTGGGCCCTAAAGACAGGAGAATATAATGATGGGCCTAGGAATCTGAGCACACCAGAAAAGACAAGGACAGATGTGTCCTAGCCTCAGCATTCTTCCCCTTGGATGCCCATCCGTGGGTAGAGGAAGGAAAATGGGAAGAAATTAGTAGAGAGATGTAGTTTCTGGGTGAGAGAGACAGTCCTCTGAGACTGAGCAAAGTTTCCAAGTGATTCAGATAGATGCATGAGCACGGATGTTAGTACATAAATTTAGGAGGCTTCCTGAGGCACCAAAACTCCAGGCTCCTCAGAGAACCAGTAGTCTGGCCACACCGGGGTGAGTGTGGATGACCTTGAACCCATATATGACCTCATCGGCATCTAGACTCTTCCTCTCACCCTCCTACTCCCTCCTTTCCACCGATCTCACTTGTTGAGCAGATGGAGAGATTAGATCACTTTTGCTAAATTCTGTTCACCACCTACCTATTTACTGTTGACATTTGAAAAACAAATGCAAGTGCCAGAGGTAGCTTGATTATGAAGGGTCTAGACCATTTCCAGGAAAGGGAGAGGTGGGTATGGGCAGCCTTCTTGGCACCAGAATGGTGCAATTCTTGCAGGCTATGACCGCCCTGCTTCCTCGGGGCACACCCTGCAACCTTGCAGGGATTCCTCGGTCCAGCTCCACCTTTGTGTAGTTGTTTGGCACTGATAGGGGTCGCCGGAGGGGAGGCATTCTCAGAGTACACGACTTGAGGTCCTGTGAGCTGTCCCTCAGGCTGTGCCTACCCTGTGATGTCCAGGGCCTCTTTTGCTTGGGCCCTCTGGTTATCACTGTGGGCATTATCTGCACTCACCACCTCTTTGCCCAGGGCTGTGGTGTCCCCTTGGGGAGCCACACACCCATCTATCCAGAGATCCACCTTGCTTGGAGGGTGACCCAGTTTGCCCTCCCCAAATGGCTGGACGTTGGACTCGCACCAGTCCTGCTCAGAGGGCTGTTTTTCCTTTAAGGACCAGATCCTAACCTCTAGGGGTTGTCCTGTGTTTACCCTGGTCCCTCACTTCTGAGGGCTTCTGTGCGTAGCAATCTCTGTGATACCCAGGCCTTGTGGGTTCTCCCCGTGGCCCTTGGCTGATGGGGTGGCAGGTCCAGGCTCCTCCTTCTATTTCCTGGGCCACTTACATCCAGCAAAGGAAGCCTTAGTTTCCTTTAGGGCAGTGCACGGGACCTTTTTGATCCTCTGTACTATATCATTTTGCTATGATCAGTAAGGGGAGAAATGGGACAAATGAGGCCACTGGGCCCTTTGGGGAAATATATGTGACAATAATGGTAGCATAAGAAAGACGAAAGTAGAAGATTGGTCTTGAATGGCTTCAAAGGAACTAAAGGTTGTTAATTTGCTCTGTAAGCTGCAAAGTGCTGGTGGAAGCTATTATTATTATGATCATCATTATAATGGTCATTATCATCACCATTATAGGTTGTGGCAGTGATGGAGGTGGGTGACTGGTAAGGGCTGATTGAATTTCCAGCCTATTCTTGATGTTACAGACCATGAATTTGTCTACTTGGAACATCCCAATTCAATTCAAGAACTGAGGTTTCAGTCCAGACTTCAAAGCTCTCTGATAGATCCCAGGCCAGCTAAGTAGAGGGCTAGTATTTAGGGAGTGCCTTGAAGACAACTTACATATTCTTGAATACTAGTTACTTTTATTCTGAGAAATCTGAAAGGAGATGTTTCATTTTGCAAAAATTTAATTTAATTTAATTTTTAATTTATTTTTCGTCATTCATTACCCTGTGAAGGGACTTTGGTAGAGAAAAGGGAGGCTGCAGGGAAGCAGACACAGCTCTAGGTTAGGGCTTGCTGGCCAAAGAGAATTCTAATTGGCTGGCCAATGGGTGTCTGCTGAGTAGCTCTGGTGCACCCAATCCTGCCATCTGAGAACTTCAGGCTTGTCCTGAAGTGATTCTGAAGATAGACATTAAGTGCGTTTGTGTTTGCCTCATGATTATGGACAGGAAGGTGAGTCCTGTTTCAGTTCACACTGCTTTTCAGGAATACTGCCGTTGCACACAAGGAGGGAGATCCACAGAGGACTCTTCTTGGGAGCGTGAATAGGTCTCACGATGGTATCTGGAGGGTGGGACAGTGGATCGGCTGCTCTGGTATGTCAGCATGTGGCCAGTGTTTGCACTTCAGCATTTTCTTGGGTGGTAACAATCCAGGAGTTATGTACTCACCTGACTGTTAAAGTTGGGGTAACTGGCTGAAGTCCAGTTCTCCTCCCACTCTCCTGCTGGTGGCTACTCTGGACTAACTTTCTCTGTGTAGGCACAGCTGCCCAGAGGACAATGGCAGGCCTATATCATCAGACTCAGCATTAGCCTGCCACACTGCCTCTGCCTTGGACACCTGTCTGATAGGACTAGCAACTGCCCTTTTGGTAGCACCTTTGGAAAGGTCCATGTTTGCCCTGTGCCCATTGCCTGGGGCAGGCTGTACTGGTCCTCCAGTGAGCGTTCCGTAATGTTGGCTGGATTAGTGTTGCACTGGCCATGCTTTGCTTTCTGGCTTCAGAGACCTCCCTGGTTCTGGCATTATGGAGTCCAATGAACAAGACCAGATTGTAATCTCTCTTCTTCATATATGCATAGGTTTCAGTCTTTCCCTTCTTGTTTCCTAAAAGCCATGATCATTGAATTTTCACATTTGAAGGCAGTCTTTGGACTTTTTCTCTTTGTTTATTCCCTCTATTTTGGCAGTTTCCCAGGGTTGTAATATGTTTCTTAAAACATTTAAAAATTAATCTAGGAAGATGAAAACATCCATGTCACTTAGACCCTCAAAACATAGCAGCTCTGTTAAGAGGCCAAAATTCCAGTTTATCAAGGTGTGCAGTGGGGCACTGGTGGGGCGGAAGAGTACCTGGGTACAAGAATTGGGGTTTGCTGGACTTCTTTTATCTATATGTATAGATTGAGGGTCTTTTTCAAACATTTGGACTTTGAGGGAAGCCCCAACCTCTCAAATCACAGAGACCTCAACACATGCCTGTGTCTGTTGTGACAATAGACATATAACGTCTGTACCGGGACCCAGAAAACAGTCTTGACTATGCCCGTGGCTGAAGTGGACTTGTTTCTAGGAGCTTCTGCTCTGAGGTACTAATGTAACTCACAGGCCGTCTCTGTGACATGGAAGGAAGCTGGGAAGAACTTAGGAGACTATGATGTGGGTGAACAGAGATGTGGGACTTGTCTCTGTCCCAGATGTGAAAAAGTAAGAGCAAGTAGTTGATTCTAGTGCAGGGTCTCAGCAGCTGATAAGCTTGGCCAAAAAAGACAGACCACACGCACTCTTGGATGTACTGCATCATGTCAGCACAGCTCTGCAGTTGGCTGAGTGCAGCTTAACAGTTGCTTTTATCACAGGCCCCAAAGAAGGGCGTGGCCTCTACTTGCAGGGAAGCGTGGGTCTCAGGGGCTATGGCTGTTTGCTTAGGTGGCTTCTTTCGGAAGGATCTCTTGACAGAATTGGTTTATTTTTCAATGGGAATAAATTGATTTGTAGGCCTTCCTGGGGGGACTGGCTTATCCTCCCCAAAGTTATAAAGAAGCCAGCATTGCTCCTGTCTGCACTCTGTACCTCATCATTATCCATTTCCCATCTGTCCATGTGTCCATCTCAGGTAAACACCTAGCAGGTACCAACAGCTGTTCTAGAACCTGCATTCCCAACTGACCCGCCTGTCCAAGCTTTCTTTTCATTCTTATCTCTCCTTCTCCTCTTTTCTACTGACCACACTTGCTCTTGGGAAATGAGCTGACAAATTAACCTCATTTCTGCTGAAGGGTAACTAATAAATACCAGGAGATGTATGTTTAACAAGTGCAGGGCACTTACTTTGGCCTAAGTACTTTACAAATATGCAATCATTTCATCTTCATAACAACTCTAAAAAGCAGATACTATTATTATTCCTGTTTTACAAATGAGTCACTTTTTTTTTTTTTTTCCAGCTAAAGAAATAAAGTTTGGTGGTGAATCATTAGGAAAGAGCCTGGAGTTATTTGTCACTAAAAACCAGTCTGTATTGCCCCAAGTCTAGCTTTGCCAACTGGAGATTAAGCAGATGGAATGAACACTTTCTTCCTTTTCCATATCTCATCTCGGCTGGCTCTGGGCCATTTTCACCCTCCTCTCCCATCTCTATAAAGGTGGCACAAGATTTATATGACATCAGGGTATTAGACATAATTTATTCTAACTTCCTTGTTTACAGCGGGTGTGTTAGGTCCAGAGTGGTGAGACCTGGCTATGGTCACCCACCAGTTTATAAGGCGGTGCATGGTTGAGAAGCCAAGATTCTCGGCCCCACAGCTCCTGTATTTCACAGTGCTCTGTCAGCACCATCTTTACTCTTCCTCACGCTTAGCTACTTAGCTCCATTTAGTTAACTAGAAGATCACTGTCCTTAAGTCATGTGGGTGTGCCTGCCTCATCAAGGGGCTTTACTTTCTCTTTCTCACTTTTTTGCTAGTAGTACTCTCTGTTCTGTTTTCTTATGCTTCTTCCCTTTTGGTTATTTCTCTCTACTTAAGATGGCCACCTCTCTTTCCTCAGCTTCCACTGACTCCCCAGGCCTCCCTTAATCCACTGTCTGGAGCCAGTACAACTTTAGTCCTGAGGCCCTCGCTCCCTCAGGACCCTGCTCTGTTATAGCTGGGAGAATGGTGGATCTTCATCTTCTGCATGGATTCTTTTTTCTCTACAATGCTAGGGCTGTTGTCTAAGACCTTGATGCTGCTTTCTTCCTGAAGTATTTTGGTCAGCTAGAAGTTATCTCTAGGAGCCTCCACTGCTGGCCATCTCTCCTGCTACCAAGGAAGGTCAGCCACTCAATATTACACTGACTTGGGGGTCTCTTCCTGTCATTTCCTTAGCATATTGGAGAGGTTTCTATTTGGAATAAGGTGACATTTGGCTGTTGAGTCAAACAGATGGCTGGGACACAGGCTTTGGGGTTGAGTTCCTCAGGGAATAGGATAGAAGTAGGGCAGGCAGAGGAAGATGAAAGGGGGCTCCCTGGACTTTGGAATGCAACACTTTTCTGTTTTCAAATTGCTCTAGGTATTTATTTGTGAGAAACGAAGAGGTACATCCTTGTAAACATACATACCTAGTGTTCATTCTATTATTGTTCATCATAGTAGAAAGGTAATATCCTAAATGTCAATCAGTAGGTGAATGGATAAATAGTCAAACAATGGAATATACCTCAACAATAAAAGAATGGAATAGCAATATGCTCAGCAACGTGGATCAATCTGAAAGCCATTCTGCTCAGTGAGAAAAGTTAAACACAAAACTCCTGTATAATTGCATTTATATGAAATTGTGGGAGATTCAAAAACCATACTAATAGGAAGTAGATCAATGATTTTAAGGGTGCAGGGTTTAGGGGCGGGAATCCTTAGTGAAAAGGAAACTTTTTAGAGTGATGGAAAATTTCTATATCTTGATTTTGGTGCAGATTACCTGACTGTATAGTAAAATTCATCAAACTGTACATTTAAACTGAGTGACTTACTGTATGTAAATTATGCCTAATAAAGCTAAATGAATAAAAAACCACCAACGACCTGAGTTGGACCAGCATAGAAGACTGTCTGTCTGTCTGTCTGTCTGCAGCCTTTAGCAGTTTGGGTCTTCTTAGGTCTCCAGCCACCTCTGAGGGGGCACTAGAACACACTTCAGGGAAGTGAGAATGCTCCTGCTGGGTGTGGGGGGGAGGCTTCAGAGAAGTTGTAACCACATGAGAGTACGAGAGGCCGACTGGCTCGGGGTGAACCACCATGAACAGGGCACATGTGATAGGAATGTGTGTGAACTTGTGAGTGTGTGAGGGAAGAAATAGGGGAGAGAACTCATTTGATAGAATTCCAGTGGGCTGTGAAAATAACAAGAGGGAAGTACCCAGCTTGGTCCTATTTATTGATATAACTTTTTTTGGGGGGTGGAGATCCCCATGGGGTAACTATTTGATTTTTGCAAAGTGAGAGTTTTAATTTCTTTTTAACACCCATCTTCCTCTCTGACTTGTCTCTCATGCAGTTTCCAGGGTTGACATCACAATGGGTCCTTGAAGACTCCTTTTTTCCTAGCAGACTTCTACAGGGTGCCTTTCCTGACCTTGGCTGTGTGCTGAGGGCGCTGTAGATTTGGGTCCTTAACACTGAAAACTCTCATCACTGTGTAGTGTTGGGTCCTCCGTGGCCACCTTCTGGTTCTAGGTCTTGGTTCTCAAGGTAGAATGAAGATGGCCAAGACAAGGCGGTCAACTCTGGAGAATTTCAGTTCCTTAGCATTTCAAATAATAAATTAGTTGCTGCCTTCATTTTTACCAAGACTTCCTTTTACCATACCAGTAGCTAAAGGAGACCAAGCATATCCATGTTTTCTGCTTTGTGGCATCAAAATGAAGTCATGTTTAGTGGTGCTGGATTTAAAAGAACATTAAAGGGACATTTTAAAAACCTAGCATTTCTCATCCAGGATGTGCTCATGGTGAGCCTAACTTCACAGATGACCGTGGTTGAAATATAACCATAGAACTGCACAATCCTAAATTTGGTTTTCATTTATAGAAGGTGTTATTTTTTTGGTAACTGTGACAGTCAGACTTCATCAGACTCTACAGGTTTGGCTGAACCATGAACTTCACACTTGCTCCTCTCTAGGGTGTGGAGCGGGTATTTAAAGAGGGCGGGTATTCATGTTAATCTTTGTGTAACATAACATGTTATGCGAATTGCTTTTTTTTTACTCTGGAAGTTCATACAGATATCAGAAGGGAACTGTTTGTGGGTGCTGAGAAGGTTAAAATTACCATTTTGAATAGAAATGATATTTGGAAAAGTAACTTCCTCTTTAGGAAGGTAAATCAGTCATTTAACCATGATTTGTTGTATTCCTTGCACATATGAATATTCTGTTACGTGCTGTGCTGGGCATTTTGAAACAACAAGTAGAAGACAAATAGGTCAAGTAAAAGGTGGACAAGTAGGACAAAGCAAAGATAGAGTGAGTCCCTGTACTTAAGGGGCACATTGGGAAGACATGGAGTTAACTGCCGAGGTAACAGTGGTAGAAGGCCTGGGTAGGAGTTAAGGAGAGGTGCGTGGACTGGGTATCCCCTAAGGCTGAAGAAGAGCAAGATTGATTCTTCTTGCTAAAGTGACCACATAGACCTTCATCCAGGGGCGTGAAGCAGGTGTAGCATCCCAGCAAGGGAGAAAAGAAGAAAAACCAGAAAGGAAATGAGGGTAGAAGGGATTTGTACTTCAGCTGAATGTTTCCACTGGTGATAGAGGAAACTAAGAGTGGGATAGAAATTTGGAAGTGGACTACAAAGCTCTAGAATGGGTCACCTCCTGTAGCTGAGGCGAGGTGAGGCGAGGCGAGGCTCTGAAATGCTCTGAAATGCTCTGGGCAGAGGAAGGACATAGGCAGCACGTTCTGGGAGACACAGGTGCGGCTTCTGTAGAGGGAGTTGGGTGCATTGCTGTTCTTGGTGATGGGGTGGCTGGCTTCAGGGCTTCCTTTTGCCAGTGGACTGGAATCCAGCATTGTAGGAGGCTAGCACCTGGGTCTGTTACTAACGCAGAGAGAATGTTTACATCTGGAGAAGTTTTCCTTTGCCTCTGTTGGGAATGGGGAGCATGTAAAGGAATGAAGTTGAACAGTGATTGCTCATTAGCCTCCCTGTTGGCACTTTGTCCCCCTAAATTCTGTCCACGTTAAGGAACTGTTTGAGGCCAGAACCCTTTTTTTGAGATGGCATTTATCCTTCAGGTGATACGTCATGATGTTTCAACAAGGAAGGCACTAAACTTCAGGTCCGTATGCATTCCCTTTAATAGTAGCCTCATACTTTGGGGTTACAGGTTAGCCTGAATTTAAATGAACTATTATGGAGGGGCTAATACGAGAAGCAGTGGTCAGGACACTAGACAGGAGAAGGGTCTGGGATCTAAGAGATAGCCAGCAAATGGAGAAAGCAGAGAACCCAGTGACCCAGTGTGTTCTACAGGAGAACTAGTCTGAGGACTTAAAATGTCAGAACTTCTCTTCAGCCTCCTTCAAGGCAGTTCCTCTTCCAGCCAGAACGTTCTTTTGAGGTAGGTGTTGGTCAAGTGAGACGTTGTCTGTGGTTGATCCCTTGGCATACCCCATGGCTCCTTATGATGATGAGGAGGAGGAAGCTGTTTCCATGTTAGACTTGGCAGCCATTTGTCCACCGCAAAGGCATAATGCGTTCCAGAAGGGTAGCTTCGGAAATAAGACTCTTAAATGGCAGCAGTTATTAGAAAGAAGAGGAGAACTGGGTTCATATATGTGGCTTTGGATATGCTGGGGCAAAATGGCATAAAGGAAACGAAATGAGAAATAGTGTGACTGGCAAAGAGCCTGTGCATCTAGGCAGGTTCTACTTGTGAACTTAGAGGTCTCCTCGTTATTACCCAGGACTCTGTAAAACAGGAGTTGCATTTGGGTGCAAGGTAATCCTCAGAAACATTGCTTATGACTGACAGCAATTTTTTCTCTTTGGAGGCAAATGTATTTGTGGCGTAGTGACTTTGGGCTATTTTTTATAATCTTTGGCTATTGGTTTGAGATCTTTTTGTTATTATTTTCACGTCAAGCAAAGGTAGAAAGTTTTCTCAAGTCTCCCTGCAGTGCAATAAGTGTTTCCTTTCATCGAGGAAACAAATTATTTACAGCCATAACAGGACTTGCAATGAATTATATAGGTAATACTGATTTCTGTGTCAGCAAAAAAATGAAACAAAAAGTGATCATAGATGACATTACCTAAATGACAGTACCTATGTGTCTGTCCTTTCACATTTGCTGTAATTCTGTTATGGCATTGTCCTATTACCTCAAGTACTGTCATCTTTAAATGCTGTCAAATCGTAACTGGATTGCCAAGGATGGAGGAGAGGAATCAGGGAGAACACAATGGCTTTTCCCAACACACCACAGAGACAGCTTTTACCCTCCTTTCATAGGTTGATGTCTTTTTTTTTTTTTTTTTTGGTACCCAGAATCAAACCCATGACCTCATGCTTGCCAGGCAGGCTCTGTGACATTGAGCTATATCCCCGACCCTAATAGGTTGAATTCCTAGGCAAATTGTTCAGCTGAAATCATGACTTGAATATCTTTTTTTAACAGCCAATGAGATCACTTCTTCTAGAATAATTTTAATGTTTCTACATAATGAAATGAATTCTAAGTGTTATCATTGTTTTTAAACCAGGATCAAATGTAATAACAAAGAAAATACAATATTTAACTTCTAATTATGCTCCCCTAGATTTGGTTGACAGGCTTCTTCCTAGAGATGGGAAACTGAGAGAGAAGACTTCGAGGGAGAGAGGTGCTATCAGACAATTGGAGTAAGCAGTACCTACATTTTGGGTTTGGGCTACCTTCTCATATATGTGGATGAAATTCTGAACAATTTCCCACTGAAGTTTCATAAATTTCCAGTTAGTTTTCACCTTCCTGCAGCTTTCTCAGATAGAATGGTTAATGGATATATCATTACATTAAAATTAAGCCTTTGAATTTTTATATTCCACCCTTATAAATAAGGGAGTGAAAAATGGTTACTCTGAACCCGTGTTAAAGGTCGGTCTGGCTGCCAGATAATAGGGATAACTGTAGTGGGGGCCAGCTGAAGAGTTTTTCATGCCTGTTTTCGTTTTATTTTGTATTTTACATGGAGCACGATCTAGTTTTTCCTTAATCTGATTCCGTATTCATTTTTAAATATCTAATGTTGATTAGTGTAGTCTATTATTTATAGCCTTCCAGAAGGATCCCAAGGGAAAATGAGCTTCGTCTGAGATTTCCAGACAAATGACAGAAAAGACCCTGCCCACTGCAGTGCTTCCCTTGTGGAGTTCCCTCCCGTACTCTCGATGTGTGGCATTGTGGGGCCCAGACACCCGAAAGCCTGGCTAGAGGTACAGCCTGGGCCATGCTGACATTAGCATGATGAACTTGGCTAATTGACTTGCAAAATATAGGTTAGGGAGTTTTATGGGATATCAAATTATCTTACACTTTCTCTGATTAAAAGCAAAATATTATATTAAGTAGATCATTACATGGGTAAGAGGTTAGAACTTCGTGCACTTAGGGGTGTCACGCTGTCTCTCTCCCTCCTGCCTTGTGGCAAAGAACAGACCGAAAGCAGAGAAACTCGCTGTTCAGAGAGCTCTAAACGTCTGCGTAGCCTAGCCAGGTTTACAGGAGAGTGGTTTGCCTTAGCTAGGAATTTCCCTAGTATTGTTGATTCTGAGAGAATAGTCATCTTAAAATTAAATATCAATTTGTTTTAATTCCATTTCTGAAAGCTGGGGAAAGGGACAAGGCAGCAGCCAGAGCATTGGCCAGGTTTGGAGACATAGTGGCTCGTCTCAGGAGGTTCTTGAGTAGCATTTACAGGGCTCTGCTGAAACATTGCTTGGGGAAGGGATGGGGTTATTCTAAGGTTATGAGATACTGTCTGTCACACTGTCTAATGCTTTCAGGTTCTTTTTGAAAGAAGTTTCTGTCCTAATCCTGATGTTGAGTTGGGGTTTCCACGTATCTGATGGTAATCTACCAGCTAGTCTAGCATGCTTCCCATTTCTGTGCATTAGTTCAGACCGAGGACCTTATATCCACCACAGGGCTTGTGGTTTGTGGAAAGGGGCCGGGCTTTTCTGGGCCTGACGTACCCATTTTCTCGCAATATCTTAGATGGTATAGGTCTTTAGAAATTATTTCTTAAAATGTGTGTCTAAATATAATTTCTTGATTTTTCACTTCAGTATTTAGCTACACTTCCATACAGAAAGTGAACTTTAGAATTGGGTAACACATTCTCCCTCATTGTGTGAGAATGCATTGTTGCCAAATTGGAGGTAGGGCCAGGTGGGCTAGTAGAGTTGTAATTGGTGTTTTGATTTGGTATGTGGGGGAGAGAACAAATCACAAGTCATTCTGTGGAAAGAAGCCACATCCACCCAGAGAGCAAGAGCTCTGAAAGCTAAGTATCTCTCTTCAGAGAATCTCTTACAGCTACTAAGTCAGTCTATCACTGAGTAGAGAAGAGATTACTAGTCTCTGCTCTTGTTCTGCTAATTGAACAAGGGGTTGGGGATCTTTGAGTAGATGTAGTAGATTTCTAAATACACTAAAGGCTTTTTCTTTAAATGAGAGAGAGGAGAACTAGAACAGAAGTTTGGAGAAACTAAGCGAGGGAGGAAAAGACTCAAATGAACACGCTCACTCTTCCTCTTCATGTTGAAAGTGGCAATCACATGTAGTAATATGCATTTGCAAGAAAAGACATATTTATCTCTTTGGCGAAGGGTTACATCTGGAGGACCTGTGATTGCTGTGTGACCTCAGGGAAATGCTTGTCTTCTCTGGTTTGGGATCAGCTTATTGTTCACAAGGGGAATTTTTGGTATTTATAGACTATGTATGCCAGTCCTCCATGAAAAGAAACTTCACTTCTCACCCTAGAATAGCAAGCATTGTTTCCCAGATCTAGGTTGCTGGAACAGCTTCCTGGGCACCTCATATTGAGCAACTTTGTGATGTTGGATGGAGAGATTTTTCATTTTAAGTGAATTGACCATGTTTTGCCTCTTTTCATGGTATTTTCTAGGTATAGGGTTATTTTTCTTTCCTAGGCAGGATCTAAAAGATGAGAGGTCTGCTCTGGTACACATGCTCCTGTTTTTCCAGTTTCTTAAGGGGGTGGAGGGTTTTCCTGAGACTGGCATCTGGATGGGCAAGGCTAAGCTAAGGGCACCAGGGTGTCCATGGAAGAACGGCTCCCCTGGGGTTGGTGGCATACTATGTTGGCTGCTAAGTGTCTTTTTCTACCCTACCTAGACTCTGTGCCACAGTGAACCCTAGGTTTGTGTGCGGCAATCTACCCAGCTCTGTTCCCCTGCATGTCATAAGTCAGTTTACCAGGCTAGCCTCCCATTTGTGCAGGAATCTCAAGGAAAAGGAAGGGCCTTGTTTAGGGAACTGGGTATTGGCCTGGTGAGATGAGTCAACTTTAGCACTATGGCTACAAGGACTTGCTTGTTCCTCCAAGGCTGAGTCTTGTCATTGGTGGGGGTGGGTGTAAGGATGGATGTATGAGTAGTTCTTACATTTTCTATTTAGATTTGGATGCTGCCCACCCCCATGTCCTAAGCATGTACCATAGAGGATTTCTTTTTGGCTTGATTGACATTAATGAAATTTAGAATATACATGTTCATTTCCACATAGACAGGAACATACTTGCTCCTCCCCTCAGCACACATAGCCCACAGTGAGCTACTCCTAGGTGATAATTCAGATAATTTACAGGTCTGACCTTGGGATGGTAAGGAGGCTAGCAAGCGCCAGCCCTGTATACACTTTTGCTTGAGTTGTTCACCTTTCTCCCGTTCTTCCCGTTTTTGCTGATCCTCCAAGGACCCCCTTCCCTTAAAAGAACAGATGAGTGGTGCTGGAAGTATGGACTCTCGGGTGACCTCCACCTCACCAGGTGCAGCTGCTGGCTGGTACAAAAAAAAATGGAAAAAAAAAGTTTAAAAAGAGGGTGGGTGGGGTAGGGGGCAGTTTCTGTTCCACAATCACTGCTGTTTCAATGCAAGCAGCCGGTTTATTTGTAGAAGTCACTTCCCTTTCTGGTGAATATGCCCATTTGCCATAGCAGAAGACCCTGATTGCTGGGTCAGTAAAAGGAGAAAACCTGGGGAAAGGGAAATGTGGGAAGAGAGGATGGGGGAAGAGAGAGTTAGGAAGGAGAAGAAAAGGGGTGAAAAGGAAAGGCCCAGGGGTTGAGAGCGTGGAAACTGGAGCTGTTTTCAGCGGAACCTGAATGCAGATTTCATCAGGCTTCATGGTTGTAGGGAAACAGGCTTTGTGGACCTTCTTGTGACTTTGTGTGAAGTGGCCGTGGCGACTGAATTCTCTGACACTGTCAGAGTCTGGACAACCTTGCCAGCTCCTGGAAGGGCAGCCAGTGATTGTCACAGGCAAAGCATCAAAAGCATGAGCTGTCAATAGTGACCTGCATTTGCAGAAAGTCTGAGGGCTTCCTAATTAATGGGGGAGCTCTAAGTGAAAGGAAAGCGCTGCCAAGCCCCCTCACACACGGTAAGTGTCACCATGCAGATAATCATTACATCTAACAAGCTTCTGATTTTCAACCGAAGCTAGGAGACCAACTTGTTTACATTGTGGTTCAGTTGCAAAGGGGAAAAAAGCAGCCAAGAAGGGAAGAAAGAACAAGAAGAAAAAAAAAAAAACAGGAAAGAAGAATAAAAAGGAATCAATCTGTATCTAGTGCTTGAGGTGAATGCTTAAAATCCCCTCTGGACTCCACCTTTGTTGCTCACTGAAGCTTTCTGATACATCCTCTGCTTTATACTTTTCCTTACTGTAATCTGCTAATATGCCAGCTCATTCATTTGATGTTTCCTGGAGACGAGCATTCTCTGTGCGCTATTTCTGACCACTGCAGCATTCTACAGGGTCTAAATTTTTGAACTCAGTGCACCAAACTTAAATATTACAATCAGAACACATGATACATGAGCCAGGGAGATAGCTCAGTGGTGCAGTGCCTACCTGATAAGCACAAGGTTCTGAGTTCGATTCCTGGTACCCACAACAAACAAACAAACAAATCACGATATGGACATTCAGGCCTGATTTGAATCAGACCTAGGATAAAGAAATAAAGTACAGCTGAAGAGAACCTTATCTGTACTCAGGACTTTCCTGAGATCATTTGGACTTGCCTGGACTAGGACCTCCTGGCTGAAGTTGGGGCTCTTTCAATAGAGCAGAGGAATTTGAGTCCTGGTTTAAGACATTGATTTAAGCTAGGTTTCAAAGGTCTGAGTGCAGCTGATCATTTTATGTGTTTTCTTTCCTGGGTGTTCCCACTGTTGAAACCATTTTTCTATTGTGGGACGTATACCAGAGGGTAAAGGGTTATGAACCCTGATTGTTGGGCAGCATTTTCAGGAAGCAGCACCAGCAGCATTTCTCCAAACTCCCCACACTATTCCTTGCAGTTATTCACGGGAAATAAAATAATATACATCACACTGCTTGATTCTTCTCGAACAGCTTGCAAAGTAATCACAGGCTCAAGTGCAGGTTTCTTGTAGTGCCTTTATCAGTGAATCAGATTTTGAGCATTTATCAGTAAAAGTTAGATTTAGGCATCATTCCTGTACAATTTGAAAGAAAGATTTGTTTCAGTGGGAACTCTGCCAATCAATGATCTTTCAGCTTGACTCTGCTATCAATTATTGCTGCAATTATTTGTCTAGTTGTATATTTAAAATGTCATCAGAAAGAGATGATTACATATTCCAGAAAGCAAGGCAGTGCATAATCAGATGAACTGAATCCAGTTAAATGTAGTGTGGGACCAACCTGTCCTTCAGTGTAGAATTCTTGAGCTACCATGGAAGCAGCAGCCTTCTGCCCTGTTTTCAGGCAGCCGATCTTAACCTCGGGATGCGGTGCACTGCCGGGGTCAGGCAATACTCAATTATGTGGAACTTTCCAAGTCTGAAAATGGAATTGCTCCTTCAGAGGCACAAGAAGTGCATTTTGGTTATCTTGTTTAATTCATCTACAAATCTATAAATAAGCAGGCCCTCTATTCTTCTTGCTTCCTGTGGATTTAAATGCCAAATTCTGATTTGTGGCAAACTTGTCACATGCTCCTTTCCCACTCTCTGTGCCTGGTGCCCAGGAACTAAGCAGTGGCGTGGAAATTACAACTGTTTGGAAGCCAAGAAAAAGCTCCATTTCTCACTTTTCTCCAGTTCCGGATATTCTCGGCCCTGCTCCATCCCTCAGCCTCCTCCCCACACGCCTCCTCCACTGCACACCCTCCTTCTGTCCGCTCCATGAACAGGAAACTGAAATTCAGCTCCAGTTTTTTTAAGTGGAGGAAGAGAAACCACAACCTGAACAGACAACCCCCCAAACTCTTAACTAAACGAAACTCCCTAGCTAGAATGACCCTAAATGTACTGAGCACATAGAAACTCCCTTTAATAGATCTGCCATTAACATGACTGAGAGTGTTAGTCCATCTCCACCCTTTTGACACCAAGGTTAGAACTGCCCAGAGGCTCCTGGGAAGGTCTCGGTGTCTGGGTAGGTTTCCCAAATGTGAGGATTTTCTGTAGGGCTGTCTGTTGAGGCATTTCCCAGTTTACTTCCCAAGGTGAACACTGAGCTCTTATCATTCCAATATTCTGTGGTGGTCCAAAGGCTCCTGTCATCACAGACTGTACTGAGTCTGTTAGAGGATTAATGTCATCTGTGGAAAAAAAAAAAAAAGAAGAAGTCTTTGAAACTACTGAGCCCTGGGTTTTATGTGTTGGAGAGAAAAGAGGTAGAGTACCAAAAAAAAAGACTTAAAAAAGAATTGTGAGCCATTGAAATGGAGAAGAAACATGTCTCTGCTAGTCACTTGTAGCTAGGGGCCAGCTGTGGACAGTTCTGTCATTCTTGTCCTCTCTCCTCTACACCCATCCCCCACTTTAGACTGAGTAACCTCAGTTTTAGCTCAGCCTTGTCTCACTGTCCTCTCAGGGACAGAAATTACTATGATTCATTGTTTTTTTTCAGTTTAGTTTTCTGAGATGGTCTCACTATGTAGTTCAGGTTGGCCTCGAACTCACTATGCAGCCCAGGCTGGCCTTGAGCTCACAGTGATCCTCCTGCCCCAGCCTCCCAAATGCTGGGATTACAGGTGTGCGCCACTGTGCCTGGCTCCTTTGACTCTTGAAAGCTTGTCTGTATGCTTGTGGTAGATGAGGTTTCATGTGTGGATACCACAAAACAAAGGTGTGAAAAACTTGGTTTAGCTCTTAGGTGACAGAGGTAAAGCTCTGCGTTCTGAATATTTTTATTTTTTTCTGGGATTCCTGCCCCATTTTTGTTTTTACAAAAATAAATGTACTCGTTTCTTTCTTCATGTCTTTCAGCATGATCTCAAGCAAAGATAAGTGGCTGGATGTGGGAATGGGGTTCTGGAGGGGCAGGGAAGCCCTGCCAGGGCTGTCTTCCTGCTCAGGGCATAGTTTCCCATTCCTGACTTCCCAGGGCACCTTGGGCCTTTATGTTCTCTGCTCCTTGGCTGTTGCTGCCCCTGACTGTGCCAGGATCCATCACAACTTGGGTGACAAAGTGTGGCTGGCTGCAGGTGTCCTGTGTCAGAGGCAGCGGGGCAGGTGAGGGTAGCCACCAGCGCTTAATATGTCTTCCGTGACTAGCTCCCCAGTCATATCTCAAGACCCTTAGTGGAACAAAAGTATTTGGAACTCTGGGTTCCAAACAGGACTGTCCAAACAGATGAATTTCATGCCATTCTTTCTTCGGAGGCCAAAAAAGGGAGTCTAAGTATGGGAAGGGTGGCCAAGATAGAAAAAAGAATTGAGTATTGCTTTTAAAAAGTTGCAAGGAGGAGAGCAAAGGGGCCTAGATATTAATTGGGACAAATTCATGAGAAATCTTAAGGAAACTTGACATCCATTGTCACTCTTCTAACTGTAACTATGAAGCACTTGGAAAGTGAATTATTAACCTTGATTGTCCATAACAACCATTGAGTAAATATACAATTACAGATTTCTAAAATACTATAGCCAACCGATGGGCCAGCAGCCACCTTCAAGAGACTGTAATAATCTGGTTCAAGGCTGACCTAAAGGCTCCTTGGTTAGTGAATCATTTACTAGGGAGACCTCAGTGACTTGGAGAAGGAAATGTTTTGCGTTGGTCACTGCTGGCTCCATGGCCAGGTCCTTCCAGCAGGTCATTGAGAATAGCTGTCCAACAGGAAGGAAAGTCCAATGTGTTGCACTTTGAGTGTTTATTGAGGGGCTGTTCTTTGCCCAGATGATATGGTGTCTGGTAATTGTAGATGTTGCCTCAGTTCTCCGAAGGCTTGGACCATGCTTGGGGAACCAGTGGTAGGTGCATGTTGATGACATGGTACCCTGGCCCTGAGAGAAAGTAGTGGAAATTTAGGGCCACGAGAAAGGCCAAGCCTTTGCGACCCTTTGTACTGTATAACTCATTGGCTTCATGTCTCCAGCCTCTGCCCTTTGTGCCTACTCTCTGCCCTTGGTACACAGAAGGAGTGATCTCAGTGGGGCCTCTTTCCCGGGAAGTCCACAGCCTGCTCCAGTGCGAGAGAAGCTGCCAGAGCCAGCCAAGAGCCGCAGGCCATAAATGCAAAGTACGATTTAACAAAAGCAGCTTTTGAGTGAGAAAGCTGAGTGGAGTTGTCCCAACCTGTCAACTTCAGATTTCTTTCCTCCTCTCCATAAATCAAAAAACGGTTGGTAGAAGGGAGGGACAGAAGCGTTTCATTTTCAGATTTTGTAAGAAAATAAAATCAAATCAAAAGAACCTGTCCCACGCTGATACCTTACATGCCAGGTTTGAGCCTGAGGCAAATTTTTGTGGCCATGTAATAAGCCTTTTTAAAATGGTGACAGACCCTTGACTCTTTGCCTTGAATTACATTGATAAAAGACATTTTATTTCGTTAGAGCTGGGGCAGGAGTACAGGACGGTTCTTGCCTGGTCGGCCTCTTTGAAACCGCATCAGCCCTGCTGTCCACACGCCCCACCACCTGACAGGGCTCCAGCACCGTGGCGGCAGAGATCTGTGGGCTGGTGACAGAGGGGGCTTTCAACCCGGCAGTTGAAGGTTGACACTCTGGAAGCAAAAGGATTTCAGCCTGAGGGCCTTGTTAAGGGAGAGTGGAGTCTTTCACGTTCCTAGTAGACCTGAGAGATCTTGACATCCGTGGCCCCAGGTGAGCCCTCATGAACTGGACTGTGTGGAACTAGAGTGTGACTGAGATGCTGGGTGTTGGAGACCTCACTTTCCTGAAGAGATTCAGAATTTTACAACATGACCTGTGAGGTCCCTTTAGGCACCCTGAAGGCTAGGGGACACACCCGTCTGCCTTTGGAAGCTAGGTGTCCACAAGGCTGAGTTCCAAGGCCGGCCTGTGTGGTGGGTAGAAAGGATTTGACAAGGATACACTCTAGGTTTGACAAATGGTGTCCAGAACCTGGGGTGTCACTTCTGTTGCATCAGCTGAATGCGGACCCCATCGATTGGGGCCTCCTGAGTGACTGCAGATTGTATCTGTGGATACTCTTTCCAGATTGGCCAGTGGTATAAATGAAGGATTCGAGGTGGAATAAAAAGATAGAAAAATAAACAGGTCTGTCTGTTCTGTGGGTCTCTGTCAGAAAGATTAGGGCTGCTGTGTTCCGGGAGGTGTGAAGGTGCTCAGGGACCAGGGAGGTGGTAGCAGTTGCTGCTTGCCTTGAGCAGAGGTTTCCGAAAGAAGAACTTGTGTCAGGGGACAAGGCCTGGTCTCATAGCACCAGAGCCCTGCTTGATTCATCTCACCTCAGGCTAGACAGCAGCCTAGTTTTGTTCCTGAAGAAATGTCACAATTTGACCTGCTAGACCTTTTTTTTTTTTAACTTGGAGGCCTAAATTAGTTCGTATAATTTCTGAGCAGTTCTATGTTCACCATAGGACATGATAGGTTTTTAATTCTGGAGAATGGCCAATTCTGGTTCTAAGAATCTCTTGGCCAAGAATGTCACAGAGTATTAGGTCTGGTGTTTGCCCTGCACACTTTCCCTGAATTACACCTACCACTTTGTAGTCCCAGAAAGGCAAGCAATTGCCTGTAAGGCACCTGGACAGCATAGTCCCTTTGGCGCACCTTGGGGGCTCCTGAGTGAGGAGGGGCACTGGTCCCCATGTAGGTGGGTAGGGCTCTGAGGTGTGGCCTTGCCCTTACTAACAGCAGCAGGACACTTCTGAGTCCTTGCCTCTCTCCCTGGGGAAGGGAGGATGAAGCTTTCCACAGCGGACACCACGGACTTCCCCCAGAAAAGGTAGGCTTGGGGAGAGGAGGATGGTCCGCTGTTGGTGGTGGAGAGGCCTGCCAGAACCTTTTTGGGGTCACACATTCTTCTGGCAGCCTTCTCCATGGCAAGATTGCCCCCACTCCGAGGTTGCACAAACCCATCCTGGAAGATAAGACCTGAAAACTAGCTGGGCTGTCACGTGTCCTGGGCCTGCTCACACCTTCTGTTCTTGTCCCTCCTTGTCTTGTCACCCTCTGCCTCTGCAATGCCCAGAACAAAACACTGCTGGTCTTATGAACACCACGTTTGATTTTCTTTAACTTATTCTGGGAGTTTTTCAAGACTGACCACAGTTGTGCTATAGGCATAAATGACATTTGTTGTGAATTGACAGATAAAAGGGCTAGGGGCGGCCCCTGCAGAGTAGTTTGGGAGTTGTGTGTTCTGCTGGTTTTGATAGACAAGCTCTTCTCTGCCCTGGCAGGTGTTATCAGAATTAAGCATTTGCTAAGCTAATGGTCATTCTCCTTAGATTCATCTTCACAGACCAAATATTTCTTCTTCTCTTCAGCTGAATATGTGGGTCTGCCCTCCTCACTCATGGTGTACTTTGCTGGAGGTGGGGGGACTCTTGAGTGGTTTCCAAGACTTTCCAGGTGTCTGAGATCATGCTCTCCCATCCTTTATGTCTCCGGTGGGGTGTCTCTAAGTATCTGTGCCGGAAGCTGGACAATTTGGATGAAAGGAAGATGTGTTAAGGCCATTTTTCTGTATCATTCACCCCTTCTAACCCCGGAGGCATTGGCCGCAGTAGCACCCCATTTTCAGAAGGCCCAATATGCACCAAAACCTCATCAATGGAAACTGATAAATTAGAGGGTGATTTTTCACATTACAGAAAGATTGTTAACTTTTCAAAAGGTTGCACCACAGGGTTCCTTTAATAGCAGCTCCCCCACTGAATGTAAAGTGTTTGTTTACAGATCATTAACTACTTGACAGAGAGGGTGTTGGGGGGTGGGGGGGATGCACTTAAAAGGTAAAATGTTAGCAACCCTGCCAATCTCAGATGAGCCTGGGAGGGTGGGGAGCCAAAGTTTTGTCCGCTAGCAAATGTGATTCACTTTACAGAAATTTATTTTACATGGGGCTTTCCAGGAACCCTCCATGCTGATTGAAGGCAGGGACCACAGGGTGCTGGGTCCTTGCCACCCTGGTTGGAGGTGGCTCGGGAGAGGTACTGTATGTGCTTTTGTGAGCAGCAGATGCCAGGCTCTGACATGAGGTCCAGCTTTGCTACTGGCCTTCTGGCACGGTCTGCAGAGACCTTTTCCCTTGACATTTACCCTGGGTGTGTGAGAAGTTTCTTCCTGGTTCTCTGACCTTCAGTTTCTTTGGCTCAGGACTCACCTGGGTTTCCTCTTTGAAACTCAGACAAGTGAACTTTGCAAGTCCCTACCCCAGGAGTTTGGAATGTACCATCTGGCTTACCGTCCCGGATTCAGGCATTAACATGGTTTCTGGGCCCAGGCCCCACTCTCCTATAGGTCCCTCCTAATCTGGAAGGTCGCAAGGAGTTCTGCTTCTAGCATGGCCTGAGGAGGCTCAGACTAGCATGGGAAGCAGAAGAGAAAAGTCACCCACCGGATCAGCTGTCTCTTTTTCAAGCTGAGAAGACTTAGGGGCAGAAATGGATGGGCTTTCCTCAAAGGGAGAAATAGCTGGTGAGTGCAAAGTTAGGACTGACACACCAAGGTTCCTGGCTTTCCTCCAGCAAGAGAACAGCCTGGGGAGGGGCTGCAGTCGAAGCCAGTGTGTTGTGCAAAGGCATCTTTCAAAGTACTTCCCAGATTCCCCCAAATATTCTGAAAAATGCTTCCTATAGAGAAGTGTTCCCTCCCTCCCTCCCTCCCTCCCTTGCTCCCTCCCTTCCTCTCAAGTGATCAGAGCCAAAGTAAGTCTCCCTTGTCCTCCCTATGACTTTGAATGGAAGAAAGAGAGGACATTTGGAGGGAAGGTCAGGATGGTGATGGAAGAGACAATGTGGTATAGGCAAATCTCAACATTTTTTGTACAGTCATTTGTCGAAAATGTTTCAGCAAGTACAAGCCCATCTTAAACTGGCAATGATACATCTGAAATAGATTACTTAAGCCGGGGAGGCAAAGAAGAACAGAGCTATCAACACTTGTTTGTCTGACTCAGAGGAATAAAACAGTGGATTCTGCCTTGGTAGACCACCCACCATCCATCAGGGGAAGCAAAATTTGGGTGGAGGGGTAGGGAGAGAAAAGAGGACGGATGAAGTTTCGTAGTTTTGCAGTGGTCCACGTGACTGTGTGCCTTATTTTAAGAAAATGAGGTATTTGAAAATATGAATTTGTGAAAGCTAAAGACTTCACAGAAGTCCTCAGCAGATTTATTTAGATGACCATATCCCCTGCTGTTGCCCCGATGAATGAATGCAGTGATTTGAAGATAACTGGTTGGAAAGCTCCTTTTCTCTGTACACTTTGGGCTTTGCTTCTTTCTGAACAGCTATGTTTTTTCTTTCTGTCTAGAAAGTGCTTCTCTTGGCTTCCCAAGTCTAGCTCCTAAGTTCCTTCTTCCCTAATGCCTCAGTACTCTGTAGCAAAGGGAAGTATATAGTTAGTCCTCTGTACATGGGTTCTGCATTCAAGTATTCAACCAACTTCCTTGGATTGCAAATATTTGAAAAAAAAAAAAAGCATCTATAAAGGACATGTGCAGTTTTTTGCCCTGTCATTGTTCCCTAAACAATATAACTATTTATTTAGCATTTGTATTGTTTAGATATTACAAGTCATGTAGAGATTATTTAAGTACATGGGAAGGTGTGCTATATATATATATATATATATATATATATATATATATATACATATTTGCCTTTCTATATTAGGGACTTGAGCATTTGGAGATTTGAGTATCTGAGTGGGTTCCTGGAACCCATCTCCCAAGATATACTGAGGACTCACTGTCACTTCTATTCCTTTGAATTTCCATAGCAGTTTTTTCTCTGCCTTTCTTATGACACACTTTCTACACTGGAGTAGGGCAATTTCTGCCAAGGCCTTATCTTTCTGCTTGATGAAGGCTCCTGTAGGGAAGTTGGTATTTGAATTTTCTCTGTGCTACCCACGGAGACTAGCCAATTGCTTTGGGCATTATGGGCATTCAGTAAATATTTGTTGAATGAATGCATGGAGAATGAATGAATGGAATATATCCTGGGAACACACATTTTAGATAGTGAGGTACATGGTTAAACAAACAAAAAATCGTTCTAAGACAATTTGTCTTTTTATGCAGTGGCCCTTCCAGCCTCTTAGACAGTCCCTCCATTCTATGGCAAAAGCTTAAAGTGTAATAAAAATTTATCTAATTCACGATCAAGTGAAAATACTTTGGGCCCAAAGCCAAAGAATATTATTGGAGTGAACTTTTTTCAACACCCTAAATTTAACCAGCTGGAATTCTTTTTTTAAGTACCATCCTATTCAACCTTTTGAAATGAAGGATTTGCCTTTTAGTGGGCAATCTGCATTTCAACACAAAGATGGAACACAATGTCTCTGGTTTAGTTATTCTTGAGAAAAGCAAGCTCTTTTTTTTCCCTTTGAATTATATGCTTTGCTTATGTTAAAGACACAGATTGCACAAAATTTTGTTTAGGCCTGACAGATTGGTGGCTTGCATTTTTTGCATTTTTATAGATGAAGGGCATGAAAGATGTCATCGCTCCCTCTTCCTTTATGAAAAGAAGACCTGAAACAAGAACTCTTAAAAGGTGAAATTAATAACCTATGTTTTGGATAATTATGGCTCTGAAAGGATAGAATTGGCAGAAAAGACTGTTTAAATGAGTGATCAGTTTAATTGAAGTCACTGCTGAAGTATCAAGTAGTATAAAGACCATGAACGGGCTTCGGCAAAGCCGTTCTGTGGTGTGGTGTCTAGAATCCTTGCTTACTTTCATTTTTGCAGAACACACTTTTTAAAGAGCATCTTGATTTGGTAAAAACTTAAGCCAGTAAAAAAAAAAGCAATGAAGGGAAAAAATGGCCATGGACACGCTCATCTGTAGAACAAAAGGGAATGTGATTTTGACAATATCAGAAGGTTAATGAGGAATTCTGTTAGCAGTGATAAAGCTGAAACATTTTCAGTCCAGACTGACACAACTCAAGACACAGTCATCGCTGCTTGTTCTAGAATACTTTGAAAATCAGAGGATCTCAGAAAAGAGCTGGTAGCCAAGGTAAATACAAGGTCAAGTGCTAGAAGCTGTTGACCAGAAAGGACATTTCAGGGGATTTGCTTTCCGGTTAGATAAAGAAGCTTCTAGCCCATATTAACTGCATTGTGGTTGTTTGTATGGCTTGCATCCAGCTGTGGGATTCATACTGGAATTGGTTTCTTTGGGGAACTTCACAAACATTCAGGATTTATTGTAAGCATAGTTCAGAAAAAGGTGGCTACTTGGAGGACTGGCAATTTGAGGGACTGGAAAAGGGATAGGACTGTATAAGTTTTTCCTTTTCTTGGTCTGTCATCAACATACAAATTTTTCTTGCTCATAGTGAGTTGTCAGACTTTCTCTTCTTAGAGGCTCAAGGTGAATGGGAGGTTGCAGCTTCACAAAATGGTTTGTTTCACTAGGGGACATGATTACCTAAATATATACAGAGTCCAAAAATGTGCACCAGGAAAGGAAAAACCTGGGTAAATATTTTAATATTAAATGTATTGAGAGATCATGAGGTTAATATGTTACCTTGAGCCTCTGCAATTACAAGAGGTGCTCAAAGTGGTGGCCATTAGCTTCTAGACATTTATTAGTATGGTGAACTGCTGAAGTGTGTACCTTGTTTTTGGCAGATTCTATATATTTAAGAAAAAACGAATACTTATGTATACATAGACATTTTGGTGAACAGCATGCCTCTTTGTGCTCTTGTGGAGAGGACTGGGACACTGGTGTGTGGGCGTGTACACATGTGCTGTGGATCAAACTGAGGGCCTGGCACATGCCAGGCAAATGCTCTACCACTAGCTATGTCCTCAACTCCTAGGCCTGGGATTTTAATACATGTTAGCAGTTGAGCTCCCAAAGCAGTCATTAAGTGTGTCAGACTTGATGCTTTGTTTTGGCACATTTGAAGATCAGTAGTATGGATGAGTAGAAGACAGCATGGTGGCTATGTTACATGCCCACTAGTTGAAGAAATGTATAGCATGTTGGCAGTCATGGAATCTTTGGCATATCCTTCAGGAAACTTAATTTAATGACCCTAAGTTCAGAGCTATCTCAGTGGGCTCTGGGTCAAAAGCAGGTACCTGGTGTATATAGAAATATAAAGTGACCAGTAAATAACATCAAATTAAAACCATTCCTAGATTTTTTAATGAGATCTGAAAAGTTAGACTCACTAGTTTTTATTCAACTCTCAGGAAACTTTGCAACCTAATAAAACATGAAGCGTTTCTGAGATCCCAAGTGGGATCACACTAGAGGCACCTTTATGAAACAGAACAGGTTGAAACACCTTCTGGAAGAGAAGTAAAGTCATTTGGATAGAGATGATTTCAGAGGAGGGTAGCATGTCACATTCCAGAGTCTGGAAAGGAAAACAAAACTGCAGTTCTTGGTCCACCCCTAAAGCATGCTCATTTATTTATTTATTCTGATGATATTGGGGATGGAACCAGGGCCTCACACATGCTAGACCAGTGCTCTGCCAGTACTTCCTCAGGCAAACATTTCAGCTTTTATGGAAACAGCAAAGACATTATCTGCCTAACACTGGATGTTGTCTTATGTCAGGTGAGATCCCTACTTGAAGAGACTGGGCCTGTTCAGGGATGCATGGGTAGATAGAAAGTGGATAGATGGAGGAACCCTTAGGGATTCTCCTGATCTTGACTGTTCCAGTTTTAAAGAAGTGGGGTCCTGGCAGAAGGGGTGACAGCCTCATGGCCCACAGGTCTCTGCCCAGGGAACATCAAAGCTTCAAGCTTCCTTATTTCCCCTTGCCCTAAGATGAGAGCACCAACCAAGAAATCAAGAGAGCATAACTGTACTACTACTTCACTGAGTCCATCTCTCCCATGGGAGAACAAAAAACGAGGTTAGGGAGAGAAACAGCCCTTAACCAGCACAGATCTTTTCCCCTCTTGGCCCAGGAAGGTAGAGCTGCTCGTTGAGTTTGATGTTCAGAAGCATTAATTGTGATACTTTGCTTTGCCAAAGCTGTGATGAAATAATTGAAGGCATCATAGCAAGAAGTTAAACCCTAGGGAGGCTATTAAAAATTTAGCATTGCCAGTTCGTGTGGGAATGTCAGTTCTCCTTACCAAGGAGAGTGTTATGGATGCGTTTAGTGAAAGCAGCAGAATCAGCTGAGCTCCCAACTGGCTCTGCTTTTTGACCATCTTCCTGGAAGAAGAAAAACACAAGTCCAAGTCTCTGGCACAAAGATCGTGTGCTGTTTTCTAAAGTAAACAGCTTGTTGGGCTGAGAGCAATGCTTTGTTTTTCCTCAGCAGGTTCATTCTGCAGGGGAAGCATAGGTAGAGGGTAGAAGAGTGGGGCTCAGGCCAGGAGGCTTCCATGACAGAGTGGAAGCCAAGTCAGTTCACTGGAGCCTTTTGAAAGCCACTCTTCACCCTGCTGGCTGGAATCTCCACTGAGAGATTTTCTAGTGCTGCCCAATGGGTCAGCAGAGATAGAACCAGCTCCAGGCTCTTTCTGGCCAGCAAAGAGGGTGACAGGGACAGCGGAGGGGAGAGATAGATACCTCAGGAAAGAATACAGGCCAGGAGAAGGGAGACTAACTCTAATCTTGACTTTGTGATTAGCCTCAGTTCAACTAGGAACAGACCACTTAATTTTCCTAAGGCCCTATTTTCCCAGTCTGTAAAAATGAAAGCATAAACTTCATTAAAGTTCCTTATAACTCAAAAAGCAAAACCCCAAACCAGGACCATGATGCCGACTACAGACCCTGTGGTGGGTGAGAGCTCCCTTTTTCTCCAGGTCTTGGCTGCTGCTCTGAGTGCAGCTTGTTCAGAGCTAACAGATTAGTAGACAAGCCTGCCAAGTAGAGATAATGTACATGGCGGAGGCAGGATGGGGCTAACAGTTTGCCCACTTCTTGTCTCTTCCCAAAGTGGCAGGGAACTTGAAATTAGACTTTCCCCATGCAAAGGTCTGAAGACCTGTCACCATTGTGCTGGGATCAGTTGTGTGAGTTTCTTAAGAAAAGAATTTTAGTCTCTGTGATAAATAACTGCTGAGGCAAGAACAGGTGTAAAAGTGAGTGAATTCTCAGATTTCTCCTTGTAAACTACAAGGACTAAATCTGTAGTTAATTTTATCCTAGCCTCTCAATTTATTTAACATAAATAACCAAATGTAGACTTACTTATTTCCTGAGGCCAGTCTTCCCACTTTTTGATGGTTCATTTTATGGTTTTTATTTTGTTTCAGATCAGAGAGGAAGAAATGTCTTTCCCTAGATGGTTTCAGACAAGGTCATGGCTCCCTGATGGCTTCCCTTTGCAGACCTGGCAACAACAGATTATTTATACTTTTCAGTATAACAGTATAACAGCTTTCTCCAGCCACACACTATTGTTACCCACCAGGGTCCTCATGAAAGGGAACCTTGTCCTAACTGCCCTGGCTGCACTTGGCAATGTGGCTTATACAAGAACAGGATGTATTTTACACTTGGGACTTGCTATCCTAGAGTACATCCAATGTCACTTCTAAGTGCTCTTAATATTGAGCTAATGGGAAACATACTTTGCTCACCATTTTTTCTCTCCTGCCTTCTCCAATCATCACAAACTTCAAACCTCTGTCGAGAACACAGAGTGACTCCTATTCCATCTGTCTCCCCTACCCCCATCTCAAAGTTGACATCAACACAGTTAGTTTTCAGAGATGGATTTAGAAAAGCTGGACATTTACCACAGAGACTGTGTAATCCCCAGGTCACACAAACCAAATTTCCTTTCCTGCAGCAATCTCAATGCTAGAAATGCATGATTGGCTGCTGGATTTATGAGTGTGAAAAGTCACTTTTCCTTACCAGGTGTACAGTAGAATGGGGCAAGTAGGCTCTGGTTTCTGGTTTCTGAGTGCTGCTATTATTGGGTGCTGGTTCTTTCCTTGTCATTTTATGATATGATCCCTCAGCCTCAAGGAGGAAACTTGGCCAAAGTTACTTAACTCCAGAAATCTAATCTTCATTTTCAACCACTCAGTATTGGGAGAAGGGAGGCCTGTACCGGGTACTCCATTTGATGAAATGGTAGAGTGTTTCCTGACCAAGTCCTGTAATGCCCAAGGTTCCCTATCACTGATGGCCCTATCATAAGTATGACATGGGGAGGGGCTGGGGGAGGGGGAGGTAGAGTGGGACTGTCCCATAAAAAATGGTTCACAAACCAGTTCACTTCCCACTATTATATTGTATTGCTTTTTATTTGGACTTGCCTATAAAGTAAAGCAAATATATGCATGTAAACCAGCCTTGCAGATAAACCCCATTTTTCCCAGCCTTCCCATAAGATTACCAATTTTCTCCTTGCTATTTGCACAGATTTATTATCATGAGACAATAACCAAATAACAACAGATAATCAATGAACCTAAGAACCACCCCCACCTCTACACCTGAAACAAATCTCTTTCTTTTTGTCCAAAAATTCCAAAATTAAAAACAAAACACAAACTATGGGAGACAACTCAACAGTATTCTTTTGTTGCAGACTTTGGGCCTATTAACTATCTGCAAGGCTGTTGTAATGATGCTAATCTATTTTAATGAAATTGAAATGTGATATCCTGTGGTTTACGATGCACATTGTTTATAGCTGTAGTGGTTGACTTTGGGTTTCTTTCACAGATAAACTTCTGCACTGGAGGGGCCTGTCCTCCCCTCGTTCTGCACATGGAGCTCTAATCCCCACGCCTGGGATGAGTGCAGAATATGCCCCGCAGGGTATTTGTAAGTTGAGCATTATTTCTTCTACAAATGTCCATGTGTCTAGAGGGTAGATTTTCTGGAAGTTGCCCTTACTTTTTTTTAAGTACTGAAGAGAGTTACTTCCAAAATAGATTGGCACCAGCATATGTATCATGCCATTACTCACTTGGCTCCTGCTCCTCCACTCCACTCAGCCCTGGAGTGGCAGACATGTCTTTGGCCCTTTCTTTCTTTCTTTCTTTCTTTCTTTCTTTCTTTCTTTCTTTCTTTCTTTCTTTCTTTCTTTCTTTCTCTCTCTCTCTCTCTCTCCCTTCCTTCCTTCCTTCCTTCCTTCCTTCCTTCCTTCCTTCCTTCCTTCCTTCCTTCCTTCTTGTTTTCTTTCCTCACTGAAGGCATGGAGCTCATGGCATCTTATCCCTGTGGGTCTTCTGCTCAGGGTCTCGCCTGGCTCCATGCTGGTGGCTGGATATGTCTGTGCAGTTGGATCCTACTTTATTGCTGGACATTCACTCCCACGGCCTCACTGAGGACTTGAATTTATTTCATGATATGTAGCAGAGGCCAGAGTTACAAGGAGTCCTTTTAAAGTTATTCTGGACTTTGCATGTTATCTAAGCATTTATGTATATATTTGAACATGGTATATTTATATACATGCTACATTATATATGTGCATGTATATATGCATATATATATATATATATATATATATATATATATATATATAAAAGATTTGTGCTTATTTTTCTTTAGTTTTAGAGAAAAATGCACAGCATTATACTTAAAATGTAAAGATTCTCCCACCACTGCCACCATTATCCATTTACTTGTTCAGCTCAACTTTTATAGTGGAAACCTTTTAATGAAATTTAGATATGTTCATTTATAAGAAAGTTTTCTGAAAGATGTTTTAAAAAGTAATTCGGTTCGTTTCAGTATGTAGAAACACATGATATGCATGGTTGAAATGTTGGGGGCAGAGGTTGATTCTACTTCAAACAAAAAAAGCAGTTTCAAGAAAAAAGAAGTGTGACACCTACTTTTTTTTTCAAAAGTAAACAAACAAACAAACAAACAAAAACCCCTGCTATTGGAAGGAAAAAAGAAAGGGAAAGGATCATGGAAAGAAAATAATAAAGAATAAGATATAAGAGTTAAGGCTAGGAAGGGAATTTTTTTTTTTTAAATAAAGGAGGGAAACTAGACTTACATTCAGTGAATGAAGTCTGTAGGGCATAACATGTACCCTGAGACCAAATTCTAAGTCCGTTGTTTATGTTTGCTAACTCCTAGGTAATCCAGGGTAACAAAGAGTTATTGTAGTAATTTCACAAACCCTTGGGTCCTGAGGGTTGGTGGCACAGGGGTTAAAGCACCAACCCCCAAAGCCTGGGCTAGGTCACACAGGCAGTGAGTTTAGAAGACTGGGTTCATGATTTCAAGTCCCTACATGTTGGCGGGGTGGGGAGCACTCTTCCTTTTGCTAGGGGTGCCTGGGGCACCCTGGGCGGGAAGGGAAGCAAGTGAGGTGTGGAGAGGAAGGTGGAGTTGAGAGGTTTCTGGTCAGGGAAAACAGTCCAGTCCTCAGTCTTCAGCTTGGTCTTCCTGAGGCCAGGGGGTTTGGTTGGTGGCTGGGAAAGTGGGACCCCAGTATGGAACCTCTGTCTTCTTCTACTGGCAGGACCAGTGTAGGAGTGACAAGAGCAAGGTATGTGGACATTGGTGCAGGTTCCAGCAGGCTCTAGGACAGAGCTGATGCCCACCTCACCCAGCTAGCTGCACTGTCCACCCACCTTTGGCTTTCCTAAGACCTCCCTGGTTGTGAAAGTGGAACAGTGACTTGAAATTGCCCCCTCCTGTCTCCCTAACCAGAGCCCAGGCCGAGACTGCACTTGGACCTTCCCCTGGAAGCTGTTCTGGGCATGTAATGTGGTTAGTCATTACCCCCAGTAATCAATCACGCCTGGTAGTAATGAAAACTCACAGGACTGTTGGACCTGATCGTTTACGGAGGGCTTTTATATGCTTATGTCATTAAATCGTTACAACAATTCTTTAAAGTTATTATTTTTATAATCATTTTACAGACAAGAATCTGAAGACTCAGAGAAGTTAAATGACTGTCCTATAGTTGCAAGCTAGTAACAAGAGTCAGGGATTCTGTCTCGGTCCTTACTCCAAAATTTGAGGCTTAAATCATACGACTTTTTGCATTGGTGACTCACTAGAAACGGGAGGTCATTCCTTCCCATAAAGTAAAATGAAATAAAATAAAATCTAATAGGAAGGCTAACAGCTGCTTTTAACCCTTTCAATGCTTTGAGTTCTTGTGCTTGGGGGCTGCATCTCAGTTTATTGCTTTAAATCAAAACAATCCCTGTGAATGCCCAATGAGGCTCTCAAATTGAGAAGTTGATTTTCATCAGAGTAAATGAAGAATATTATTACATTTTACACATCAATAAATCAATGTAGCCCTAATTTTGCCATGCAGGAAATCAATTCTGGTCTTTCTAAACCATCAAAGATGTTATGAACAAAGTAATTTCACAAATTATGGCAAGTAACACATTTATTGATGACTGCAGTTTAGGAATTTAGAATCTGTGAACACTGTAATATAATATGGTGCACCAGCATGAGCTGAGTGAAATACAGATTATATGGTAAAATTGTAATGCATCATTTGCTATTAGTGGACTGGTAATAATTACCAGTTTGAAAGTAGCTCTTTCCATGTAATCTTTAGTCTCAATCGTAACAGCCCTTCTCATTGACATTATGATTATACTAGCTGCCCTCATGATCTAGAATATCTAGTTGATGGGAATACTAAAATGTGATAGTGAAGTCTGTATGTTGTATGCTCATTGTAAGATAAAATGCCATTTTCTCTGACCTGCTGTATGAGAGGGGGGAGGGTAGCGTCAGTGTTAACATAGTACAGTATAGTCACAGAAGTGGCTCTGAAAAAAAATTAGGAATCTCAGGACAAAAAAAATAAAATGCGCTTTTCTTGTTTAAGCCCCTTGGAAAGGATACAAATGAGATTCTTGATGCAGTGCCGCAAGCCACAGACTTCGGCGTTTATCAGTGGCCGCATCACGGCACATGTGTGGCCGGCACCAGTAATTATGAGTCCAGTCCTGGAAGATTATAAGGGTAAAATATGATTTGAAGGCATTTGGAGTGATGAAAGTGTTAAGGGCTTGCTTCAGCTGAAAAATCTCCTTTTTACTTACCCAATTCCAATTGTCAGGCTAAACGTATGATAATAACCCAGAGTCCTAGGGAGGCACAGGAGAAAGCCACACAAGGTCACGGTAGCTGGAACCAGATAGTTTTTTTCCTGCCTATTTGGGATCCGAGTCATTGTTCAACAACAACAAAAAATTTTATGAAAATATTCTCAATGAAGCTTTTTATTTCCCTTTGAAGAGAGGAGGCAAACAAAAATAGGCAGATAATGTGATACTAATGTCAGCATTTTCTTTCAAAATCTTGCTGCCTTTTTTTCCCCCTTGCACATTAGACAAATGTTTGAAACCTAATTTTGGTATCTTACCATCTAATCTTGTTAAAGAGATTTACCCAGGAGTGGGATATATTGAGTGAGATTATAAATGCATTGTAAAGTAAATTACAAGGTCAGGGCAGGAGTCCATTATTTAGACAAGTGCTGGAGCGAACTGGCTTGTTTTGGAATATGAGTGTTTGGGGCTCCTGAGAAGATCCTGCCAGCTTTTCTTTTTGAATTGCTAAATGGAGAAATCATATAATTGATGAATTCCTCATTCCCATTCTTTAGCTCCTTGGTGAATTTTGTCCTTTTAACAAAGTTACTGACAAATGCTGGCTATGGATTTAAGGAACTCTGCTAGGCCTCTTATAACAGGGAGAAAGTTTATTGCTCAGTTATATTTTCAATCCCACTTTTTTAGAATCCCTGGGACAGCATGTATGGCTCTCATCTTTGTCCCTAGGCCACCATCACTTGTGTGCCCCTTTTTAAGGCTACAGTTGACTGGTAAACTGCTATATATATATATATATATATATATATATATATATATATTTCAATTTAGCTATCTCTAAAAACGAATGATTTTGTGAAGTCAAGCTGGCCCCCTTTCTGCCAAAGTGGCATTTACCACTCTCCGGTTCTTTTCAGCAAGCGAGAAATAATGTGACTTCAGCAGGGCCCCTCTCCAGACGGCTTGGCTACTGGCCAAAGAGTTGACTAGCTGAACTGTATCTTTCTGTTTCTTTCTCAACTGGAGCCGCGTCTCAGCCGAGGGCGCAGGATGTTGTATAATTTGGTTCACGTTGTTAGCCTCTCAAAATAATGAGGAGGAGGCTAGTGTAGCATTGCTCAGCCTGCTGCCTGTCATGATGCTGGCTGCCTGAACTGTGCCTTCTACCCGGGTAGTGTGTTTGCTGAAGTTGGCACCAGCCACTCCTAACTTCTCTAGACTTGCATTGATTGCACTGGGGGACAACCCTAAAGATTTGCTACCAGCTTTCAGTTAAATCCGAATTAAATTTTTCTTTCGAGATTTTCATAACATCCCTTGAGATTAAAAATGGATGTCCCTGCGGGGTGTTATGGAGCCAAAATTAGAACTCACTGACCTGTACACAGGCCAAGATGGGAGAAGGTTGCTAGTTTCTATTTCAATGAAGATGTTTGAGTCCCTTCTTGCTTTAACAATATCAGTGATTAGTATGTTTTAGCCTAAGCTGCTGTAGGGCCATAGAGAATTGGAGTGTGCTGACCTTCTCTTTTTTTGGTGTCTCTGGAACAATTGCATTTTAGCAAGTTCACATGCCACCCATCAGGGAATAGACAAGGACAGTAGGGTTTAAGAAGCAAAACTGTTCCTTGGGTCACTAACAGTTGAGGAAACCAAGGTACACAGAGATTAAATGGTTTGTCCCCAACTGCAGCTGATGATGAGATAAAAAAGTTCAAAGACATCTGCTGAGGTCCCTAGATTATAGGACTCCTTATCTTCTAGCTCAAATTTTTCTGCTTCTGGGATTGGATAAAGAATTCTTAGAATTGAGTTTTAGGGAGGGAAGACTGATTTGACAAGTATCTAGTGAGTACCAACCAGCCCATGTGCCACGTGCCATTTAAGCAGAGGGTTAGTAGGTGCATGAGGGGTTAAATCTTGGGGCTGAGGGTGGGTGCAGGGAAGGTTGGAGCTGGAACATAAATAAGCAGTTGCTGACGCCTGCTTGGTGATTAAACATTGATGTTGCTGTTGTATTATTTTGCAGGTAAAGATGAGCCCAGCAGCTACACATGTACAACTTGCAAACAGCCATTCACCAGTGCATGGTTTCTCTTGCAACACGCACAGAACACTCATGGATTAAGAATCTACTTAGAAAGCGAACACGGAAGTCCCCTGACCCCGCGGGTTGGTATCCCTTCAGGACTAGGTGCAGAATGTCCTTCCCAGCCACCTCTCCATGGGATTCATATTGCAGACAATAACCCCTTTAACCTGCTAAGAATACCAGGATCAGTATCCAGAGA
The DNA here is from genome assembly GCA_004027455.1 of Hydrochoerus hydrochaeris. NCBI lineage: Eukaryota > Metazoa > Chordata > Mammalia > Rodentia > Hydrochaeridae > Hydrochoerus > Hydrochoerus hydrochaeris. Next base: position 156,299 of record PVLA01001454.1, on the reverse strand, counting down.
GGCTTCCGGCCTGGCAGAAGGGCGCTTTCCACCCACTCCCCCCCTGTTTAGTCCACCACCGAGACATCATTTGGACCCCCACCGCATAGAGCGCCTGGGGGCGGAAGAGATGGCCCTGGCCACCCATCACCCGAGTGCCTTTGACAGGGTGCTGCGGTTGAATCCAATGGCTATGGAGCCTCCTGCCATGGATTTTTCTAGGAGACTTAGAGAGCTGGCAGGGAACACGTCTAGCCCACCGCTGTCCCCAGGCCGGCCCAGCCCTATGCAAAGGTTACTGCAACCATTCCAGCCAGGTAGCAAGCCGCCCTTCCTGGCGACGCCCCCCCTCCCTCCTCTGCAATCCGCCCCTCCTCCCTCCCAGCCCCCGGTCAAGTCCAAGTCATGCGAGTTCTGCGGCAAGACGTTCAAATTTCAGAGCAACCTGGTGGTGCACCGGCGCAGCCACACGGGCGAGAAGCCCTACAAGTGCAACCTGTGCGACCACGCGTGCACGCAGGCCAGCAAACTGAAGCGCCACATGAAGACGCACATGCACAAGTCGTCCCCCATGACGGTCAAATCCGACGACGGCCTGTCCACCGCCAGCTCCCCGGAACCTGGCACCAGTGACCTGGTTGGCAGCGCGAGCAGCGCGCTCAAGTCTGTGGTGGCCAAGTTCAAGAGTGAGAACGACCCCAATCTGATCCCGGAGAACGGGGACGAGGAGGAAGAGGAGGACGACGAGGAAGAGGAAGAAGAGGAGGAAGAGGAGGAGGAGGAGCTGACGGAGAGCGAAAGGGTGGACTACGGCTTCGGGCTGAGCCTGGAGGCTGCGCGCCACCACGAGAACAGCTCGCGGGGCGCGGTGGTCGGCGTGGGCGACGAGGGCCGCGCCCTGCCCGACGTCATGCAGGGCATGGTGCTCAGCTCCATGCAGCACTTCAGCGAGGCCTTCCACCAGGTCCTGGGCGAGAAGCACAAGCGCAGCCACCTAGCGGAGACCGAGGGCCATAGGGACACTTGCGACGAAGACTCGGTGGCCGGCGAGTCGGACCGCATAGACGATGGCACTGTTAACGGCCGCGGGTGCTCCCCGGGCGAGTCGGCCTCGGGAGGCCTGTCCAAAAAGCTGCTGCTAGGCAGCCCCAGCTCGCTGAGTCCCTTCTCTAAGCGCATCAAGCTGGAGAAGGAGTTCGACCTGCCCCCGGCCGCCATGCCCAACACCGAGAACGTGTACTCGCAGTGGCTCGCCGGCTACGCCGCCTCCAGGCAGCTCAAAGATCCTTTCCTTAGCTTCGGAGACTCCAGACAATCGCCTTTTGCCTCCTCGTCGGAGCACTCCTCGGAGAACGGGAGCTTGCGCTTCTCCACGCCGCCCGGGGAGCTGGACGGAGGGATCTCGGGGCGCAGCGGCACGGGAAGTGGAGGGAGCACGCCCCATATTAGTGGTCCGGGCCCGGGCAGGCCCAGCTCAAAAGAGGGCAGACGCAGCGACACTTGTGAGTACTGTGGGAAAGTCTTCAAGAACTGTAGCAATCTCACTGTCCACAGGAGAAGCCACACGGGCGAAAGGCCTTATAAATGCGAGCTGTGCAACTATGCCTGTGCCCAGAGTAGCAAGCTCACCAGGCACATGAAAACGCATGGCCAGGTGGGGAAGGACGTTTACAAATGTGAAATTTGTAAGATGCCTTTTAGCGTGTACAGTACCCTGGAGAAACACATGAAAAAATGGCACAGTGATCGAGTGTTGAATAATGATATAAAAACTGAATAGAGGTATATTAATACCCCTCCCTCGCTCCCCCCTGACACCTCCCTTCTCACCACCCCACCTCCCCAGGGCCCTCCAGCCCCACTCCCTGTAGGATTTTTTTCTAGTCCCATGTGATTGAAACAAACAAAAAAACAAACAAACAGAAGTAATGGAAGCTAAGACTATGAGAGTGCTTGTCACCAGCACACCTGTTTTTTTCTTTCTTTTCCTTTTTTCTTTTTCTTTTCTTTTTCTTTTAAAAAGTTTTTTTTCCTTTATGTTCTCACCGTTTGAATGCATGATCTGTATGGGGCAATACTATTGCATTTTACGCAAACTTTGAGCCTTTCTCTTGTGCAATAATTTACATGTTGTGTATGTTTTTTTTTTTAAACTTAGACAGCATGTATGGTATGTTATGGCTATTTTAAATTGTCCCCAATTCGTTACTGAGCAAACATGAGCAAACATGTTGCCGTTTCCAGTTCCGTTCTGAGAGAAAAAGAGAGAGAGAGAGAAAAAAAGACCATGCTGCATACATTCTGTAATACATATCATGTACAGTTTTGTTTTTTTTTTAATAATGTGAGGAGATAGAGCAGTTTTTGGGTTAACCCTCTATAGACAGAACATGTAGCACTGAAGAAAATTTCTGAGCTGAATGTCTGTCTTTAAAGGGTTAAATGTATCAGTTGGAGAGGAAAGAAAAAAAGGCCTTGAATTGACAAATTAATAGAAGAACAGAACAAGTTTATTCTGTCATTTGGTTTTAAAATATGAGTGCCTTGGATCTGTTAAAACCACTGATGGTTCTTTCTACTTGTTATAAACTCGTAGCTTAATTCAGCATTGGGTAAGGTGATCGACCTTAGGACCTAGCGCATAATTCCATATTGTATTTCTCACAACAATGGCTACCTAAAAATATGACCCATTATGTCCTAGTTAATCATCATTTCCCTTTAGTTTAACTTTATGAACAAAAACTGATTTTACCAGTATAAAAAACTACTTTGCTCCTAATGAGAGCTTAAAAGAAATGGGCTGTTTTGTCCAGTTTTATTTTTTTTTTAAACAATGATGAAATTGAATGTGTAATGTGCAAAAGCCCTGGCACATGATTAAATACATTAGTAAGGAGTTCATTTTATGAGGACACTTATTATAAAAGGTATCTTAAAATTCAAGCATCAAAAGAAATAGATCCAGATCCACTTGGTTGTCAAATGGACAATCAAATGATAAACTTAAGACCTTGGCCTTGTATATCATACTAAAACGAGGAGGCTGACAATGAGGTTTGACAGAGGGGAAGAGAGGAAAAAAGTGTTTTATTAGCACAATGTGGTGTTATTTGCCATTTAAACTAGAACAGGTGAATAAGCTAGTACTGATACAATGATGATTAACTATGAATTCTTAAGACTTTTGTTTAAATGTGACATTCTTAAAAAAAAGAAGAGAATTTTAAGAGTAGCAGTATATATGTCTGTGCTCCCTAAAAGTTGTATTTCATTTCTTTTCCATACACTGTGTGCTATTTGTGTTAACATGGAAGAGGATTCATTGTTTTATTTTATTTTTTTAAGTTTTTCTTTTTTATTAAGCTAGCATCTGCCCCAGTTGGTGTTCAAATAGCACTTGACTCTGCCTGTGATACCTGTATCTTTTCTCTAATCAGAGATACAGAGGTTGAGTATAAAATAAACCTGCTCAGATAGGACAATTAAGTGCACTGTACAATTTTCCCAGTTTACAGGTCTATACTTAAGGGAAAAGTTGCAAGAATGCTGAAAAAAAAATTGAAAACAATCTCATTGATGAGCATTTAAAAAAAAAAATCTAAAAGAACTTTGCCAGCCATTTACTTGACTAATGAGCTTACTTGGACGCAACATTGCAAGCGCTGTCAATGGAAACAGAATACACTTAACATAGAAATGAATGATTGCTTTCGCTTCTACAGTGCAAGGAGTTTTTTGTACAAAACTTTTTAAAATATAAATGTTAAGAAAAAAATTTTTTAAAAACTTCATTATGTTTAGGGGGGAACTGCATTTTAGGGTTCCATTGTCTTGGTGGTGTTACAAGACTTGTTATCCATTTAAAAATGGTAGTGAAAATTCTATGCCTTGGATTACACACCGCTCTTCAGGTTGTAAAAAAAAATAACATTGGGGAAAGGTTTAAGATTATATAGTACTTAAATATAGGAAAATGCACACTCATGTTGATTCCTATGCTAAAACACATTTATGGTCTTTTTTCTGTATTTCTAGAATGGTATTTGAATTAAATGTTCATCTAGTGTTAGGCATTATAGTATTTATATTGAAGCTTGTATTTTTAACTGTTGCTTGTTCTCTTAAAAGGTATCAATGTACCTTTTTTGGTAGTGGAAATAAAAAAGACAGGCTGCCACAGTATATTTTTTTAATTTGGCAGGATAATATAGTGAAAATTATTTGTATGCTTCAAAAAAAAGAGAAACAAAAAAAAAAGTGTGACATTGTACAGATGAGAAGCCATATAATGGCGGTTTGGGGGAGCCTGCTAGAATGTCACACGGATGGCTGTCATAAGGGTTGTACATATCCTTTTTTGTTCCTTTTTCCTGCTGCCATACTGTATGCAGTACTGCAAGCGAATAACGTTGGTTTGTTATGTAGTGTGCTTTTTGTCCCTTTCCTTCTATCACCCCACATTCCAGCATCTTACCTTCATATGCAGTAAAAGAAAGAAAGAAAAAAAAAAAAGAAAAAAAAAACAATGTTTTGCAGTTTTTTTCATTGCCAAAAACTAAATGGTGCTTTATATTTAGATTGGAAAGAATTTCATATGCAAAGCATATTAAAGAGAAAGCCCGCTTTAGTCAATACTTTTTTGTAAATGGCAATGCAGAATATTTTGTTATTGGCCTTTTCTATTCCTGTAATGAAAGCTGTTTGTCGTAACTTGAAATTTTATCTTTTACTATGGGAGTCACTATTTATTATTGCTTGTGCCCTGTTCAAAACAGAGGCACTTAATTTGATCTTTTATTTTTCTTTGTTTTTATTTTTTTTATTTGGATGACCAAAGGTCATTACAACCTGGCTTTTTATTGTATTTGTTTCTGGTCTTTGTTAAGTTCTATTGGAAAAACCACTGTCTGTGTTTTTTTGGCAGTTGTCTGCATTAACCTGTTCATACACCCATTTTGTCCCTTTATTGAAAAAAATAAAAAAAATTAAAGTACACAATGTAAGCTTCTTGTGTCCTCATTTGACACACTCTGTAAATTACTTTCAAGAAAATAACAGGTTTTAAGAGAAGGCCAGTCAGTCTTTTTCAGGATTATTTCTATGGGCATTTTGATGCGTGTATTATACCCTAACAGAACATAAAGTACTTATTAAAATAGACATATCTCAAACCATGGACGTGATTTTTAGGCTTTACAGTTCTAGAATAATTTTCAAGAAATGGAAGGCGTTTCCAGTCTGATGTTAAAAACTTGCTCCATCTCTTAAGAGAAATTCATTCAGATATAAGTGGTAAACGCGCTGGTAATAGCATTTGAAACTTTCATTTCTTTTGGATTTTTTGCTGTTCTTGTTGTCTAAAAGTTCTCTTCTATTCTCTCATCACTGCCCTAGCTTAGAACATAAGTAAAAAGGTTTTTTTTTTTAAATCAGTTTTTAGTTTCTACATAACAGTCTTTTCCACATAACAAAAATGATCCTACCCCTCAAACCTAAAAATCCAGAGACAAAGGCATTAGGTTGAAAAAAATAAATAAAAAAGAGGAAGGGAAGAAAATGTATAGGAAGCAGTAAGCAGGTTAGCCAGACACAGCCAGTTTCTGGGATTGGCTGCTGTTTCCTGAGTTGTGGTAGCTTGCCTAGGAACTATAGATGCTACAAACTATTTTAGGTATTTCTGTAGGTTCGACAGGCTGACAGCAAGAGAGGGTAGGGTCCCCTTCTGTTATATTTTGACCAACCAACAGATTTATGAAATATCAAGTTAGGTCTAATTAGAAAAAAACAAAACAAAACAAAACCTTCCTTGGAAATCTGTGTTGTCAGTTTTGCAAATACCGCGTGTTGCAGCCTCAATTTGCTTTATGAATACCCATGCCTCTGTGATACTGTCTCCCTGTGCCCAGTGTAGACCAGTGGATCTGACATTGTTCTTATTTTTGTACAAACCCAAACAAAAGCTGTTCTGTTGTCTTCTTGTGGTAACATTTTTGTTGCTCAGTACTTAGGCCCTAATGCCAGCAAGGTGGCCTTTTCATGCAATGCCTTTTATTGGAGGCAAGAAGAATTTTATTATTTTAAAGTATAGAGAGAGTTGGTACTTTTTAAAAGAACAGTGTGGGTGGGAAACAGGAATCCAAGGAAGTAGTGACGAACACGGCATGGGAGCTGAGCTGGGGTGGGGTTGGGGTACCTTGGAGAATTTGATGTTTGTCAGCGAACTGCAAAAATATAAGTGTGTTTTAGAATAGATGACTCCAAAACTGAATGCAAAATGCTGTTCAGACAGATAGAAATATTCCCCAGTGCCACGATGGTTTTAGATGTGGTAATTTCTGCTTTACCATATTAAATGTCCATAAAACTTCTGTGTGTCCCTATTGCTCTTGTATTAGGAGCTCTTAGTACAGCTGTGGAGGTTTTACATACAGTATTCATTTTAATTTCTCAGTATATGATGCTGTTACTGTAATTAGGTTTTGCATCCTGACAGAATTAATGGTGGATACAGTATACTCGCATGTTTAGATTTCTTAAGTCAAACAGAAAGGGGACGGGAGAGAACAGCTGGTGATAAATCACAGATTATGTTTGATTTATGTGACCCCACATTTAAATAAACTTATTGGGAGACAGACTTTAAGGTTACTTTGTCTCCTGACTTCTGATAAAATATTTCTGAAGCTGAGTGAACAATTAAGAGTATGAAAACAGCCAATGAGAGTATAATTTAGAAATAAGATTTTGAATCTGGAATCCTAAAATTTAAAATCCTACCCTAAGATAGCATTTAAAAAAGTCTCACAAAAAGATGAATTCCTGATATATTTTAAAAATGAGAAAATACTAAGAACATGACTGTCTCTCAAATTGCTCAGTTGTTTTTGTAACACTCTTGAGGTGCTGATGGAACATTCTTGATGTACCTGAGCTCCTGACAAAATGTTCCTTTTGACTTATATTTTGAGATCAAGCTAATAAACAGGAATACAGCAAATACTATTCTCACAGATTTAAATCCAGAAATTTCTCAAGTACAAGTATAGTACTACCTCTTTCCCAAGACCATTTGCTATTCTCTAGTTGTTTAGGACCTACAAAAAGACTGAAACCAACACGTTCTAAAGGTTGCTAAGAAATGGGGTGAACATGTTCATCATGTGTACAGCCGTGGCAGAAAGTGTGAAGTAGTTGAGTTTTTCCCAGGGCACTCTGTGAAGAGAACTGTTTATTTAAATACCATTTGTTGTATATGCAATAAGTCCATATTGTACATATTCATAACGCTTGCAGTGCTGGAGGGAGCAGTGGATTAGATACCATTTCAACTGAAGAAATAAGGAAATGAGGCGGTTTATTCATAGACACTAGAAGTTTGCTGAAATGTACTGGGATTATTTGGGGCCACTCTGAAAAGGAATTAGAAGCTGCAGGCCCCATCCTGTTCTGCTTCTAGGACTTTACTCAGAGAGTAAGGGAAGAAATACTGGGTTTTCCTAACCACCTCCTAAACACACCTGCGTGCGCGCGCGCGCACACACACACACACACACACACACACACACACATGCAGAACTGAGGGTGATCGTTACAATTGTATGTTTCTCAGGATGAATGTCATTGTCCCTGGCCCTCATGTGTTCAAAAATGTATCCATCCCATTCTTTTTTTTTTTTTTTAGGCAACTTTCCTTAAAAAAAAAAAAGGATGGAATTGGCAGTATTCTTTAAACCTGCATAGAAGATTTTTTTAAAGACTGCTAACTTTTAAAAGGCATGAGCGTCTTAGCAAATTTTCTGCAGTGTCTCCTGAGGTCCTGTAGCTTTCCCAATGGAGAGTAAATGAACCCATTTTTAGAGAAATGGACACTAGAACACAGAGATGGGTTGGGATTCTATACATTTCCTTCAAGGCCATTCCAGTGGCAAGTTGTAGACATGGGCATTTTTGCTTGCCAGAGTCTCTGTGTTTAGTTTACTACAGCACATGGCCAAGGAACCCACCTTCAGGAGGATGGGCCTGTTTGTGTCTCTCTGTTTCCCAGTGTCACCTGTGATTATGGGATGTAATTAGTTCCTTCCTCCCAAATGGGAAAGGAGATGAACACAGTTCATGTGGGTCATCTTACGTTAGTATCTAAATTTGATGGAACACAGCTAAATGATTGATCCCAATACTGTTCTAATAGGTCTTTCATAAAGATAGCAGAAAAGGCAAATTAAGCAGTTTAATCCCAAAGTTTCTTCTAAAGCAGGAGCCCCCAGATGCACCAGGCCTGTAACTATCAGCGGCAGATCAGACAAAGGGTTTAACAGGGGTGTCAGCTAACTGGAACTCAACGACAGTGTCTAGCGCTGGACTGAGAGTGGGAGTCCCCAGAGCCCACCTGGACACAGCAGGCCCCTCAGCCCAGGCCTCCACTGCTCAAGGGGGTTAGCAGCAGAGCAGCTGGGCTCCAGACCCCCAGCCTTCTGCAGCGTTGAGTCAGGGGAGAGAAGGCCCCAGGCCCCAGCTTCGGGTCGCCATGGCAACGAGCCTGGAATGCCACAGTGGTAGCCCTCCTCTGCACGTCTGGACTCCCAGTTCTGCTTCAAGTCAATGTCCACAGAAAGGGAGGAGCCCCGATGAAAATGACCACTCCCTTCTTCCCTTCACCAGGGTGTCACCCCCCTGACAAAAAAGAAAAGAAAGAAAGAAAGAAAGAAAGAAAGAAAAAAGAAAGAAAGCAAAGCAAAGCAAAGAAAAACCTGCATGTTTGAAAGAAACTACAGGCAGTTTTGGTGCAATTTGAGAGCAACTATTTTGGGTTCTGATTTTCTCTTCAGAGATTTGTTCGCCTCTTGTAAATCGTTGGCTGCTTTGACGTTGAACTTGATGACATTTCATGTTTTTGTTGTGCTGCTTTCACATCAATTTTTTTTGTTTCTTTATAATTTTATTATTATTTTAAGAATATGACCCCTTCCCTGTCCCCTCCCCTGCTCTCCTCAACCAAAGGACTGTTTCCTACTAAGCTTTCTTAGTCCAAAGGGAAAGTGTTTCCTTCCAGGTGTGCCCCAATTCTAGTAGGACTATCGTGTGACTGGGGGGGGATCTGGTCCCTTGGGGGACGGAGGGGGAGAGGGTACGGGAAAATCATTCAAAGGTCAGGTATCTGGGGAGGGGAGGTAGTGTTGGAAATCAAGCTTAAGATACAGTGGCTCAACCTGTGGTTGATTTAAATCATAATGTAAAATGCTAGTGAGAGAAGAGAAAATCACTGGGCCAAGTCACACCTGTACTTTTTTTTCCCTCCCTCCTCTGTCTCCAACCTCTTTCTAGGTTCTTCACACACCCCCATTCGGCGTAGTACCCAGAGAGCTCAAGATGTGTGGCAGTTTTCGGATGGAAGCTCGAGAGCCCTTAAGTTCTGAGAAAATTTGAAGCCCCCAGGGGCCGGGTGGACACATGCCGCCCAGCCGATGTCAGCGTGGTCCGTCATCCTGCTAGTTTGTGATGTTTTCTGACAGTAGCCTCCAAGAAGCCGTTGTGCGAAGACAGAGTCCTGCGGAGTCCTTCCAGCCTGGGCCTGCAGTGCCATTTTATTTATATTTTTTAATAAAAAGTAAAAACAAAAAAACAAACCCACATTGGAACAGTGAATCAGTCCCATATAGAGGGCCCTTGGACCACCGCTGCCCTGAGCTGTGTCCAGCCCTTTTGAAACCAGCCAACCTAATGACCCATATTGTGGAAATGAGCATGAGCCCCCGACCCTTTGTTTCTATACATTCTATGTTGTCTTTTAAAAAGTGTGCTTAACATTGACACAATAAATGTTGGAGCTTTAGGTGGTGTTGGCTTCTTCTTTAATTTTTAGTGCTCAGGAGACAATGCAACTGCTTATGACTTCATATTTCTGTACTAGTTACCTGTAGATGCCCACTGAATGGGTAGGAGGAACAGATTCAAGGAAAGGGTAGGAGATGTAGAATGGGAAACAGGTTATCACTTGTCAGATGGTATGCATTTGGAAGGGAAGGCAGAATGCAAAACTTGGGAACAAGTCACAGCAATAGCATAATGAATGTAATAGTGTTGCTGTTTATTAGTGCTAACGTGGCTTTTCTGTCTGACTTATGATTTGCATATCATTAAATAACACATAATATGGCATTCTGAATCCTGTGTTTCAAATACATGTTTTTGATGACTACCATGCAGGATTCAAATTTGTCTTTTAATTTAGATGGACAATGATAATGTCATTGGGTGTATGGTAAATCCTAAAGAAGTTAATAAATGTTAGTAGTTTATTAAATATTCTATTTTTAGGATTCTAAACCTTCAGCAAATGTATCATAATTCAGAAAAACAAACAAACAAATTAAAACTTTAGTACTTCCAGCATGAAATTTGGAGCAGGTTTTTTTTGGGAAAAATTATAGGAGGATAGAAGGCCATATTAGAATAGACCATTGTAATTATAGTAATACTTCATTCCTTAGGAATTATTGACACAAATAAGTGAGATGTACAAATATGTGACAAAAATTCCTTCTGGTCTAATTAATTTGCCAAGAAATTTTCTCAATTTGGTATTTTCTACTGCCTAGAGATATAAAAAAGAATTAGCACATTTTAGCATTTAAAATAGGTTTATAAATAATAGAACAAAGACACTGTGTTATAGACTTACATATTGGCTGTGAATATAAGTAAGGAAAATTTTTTACTCAACCTCTGATAGTTTACCTTACCTAGTAACAGCAAAACAATCGGCATCTGAATTCTTTCCTGCTTCTTTATCATGGGTAATATTGTCTTATCTTGTACTTACATACTGCTTTCATGGGCATTGTTTCTTCTGATCCTCACTGGGACAGATGTCACTGCATGAACAAGATGGCCAAGGCTCACCAAGTTTACGGGACTTGCAGGAGGCCACATCAGTAAGAAGGAGAGCAGACAAGCCACGCTTTCTGGTTTCTAGTCTGGAGAATTAGGTGCATTCTGTTTAACTGATCAATGGGAATGTTTCTCCTTAGGGTGCTTCTCCTTCTATTAGTGCAAGGCACACACATTCACACACCCATGTGAGTGGCTTATGCACATGGAGACTAAGGAATTCCATTGGCAGAGAGGCTGTTTACAATAGCTGTGTACACTGCAGTGAGAGCTCGTACACCTCCTTGTCACCAGTGGCTTTTCCGTGACACATAACCCCAAGGTACAGGTTTCCCTATGGGTTGTTAAGAGTGAAGCCAGGACTACCAGACAAGAAGTTACTTCAGCAAAAGATTCTCTTTCAGCCCCACGCTCTACCTCTGTGTTGTTGAGACCTAACGTGATGAGGGATTTTGTGACAGCACCCTCCCCAAATGTGCCCGGCTCCTTGTGGGTAGCTGGAAAGAGTGGGGATGATTCCAAAGGAGACTCATCTAAACAGAACAGTCGTGAGTTTGAAAGAACTTCAGGCTTGGAAGCTGCCCTTGGTATTCTCTGTGTCATTTCTTCTCAAGGGTCAGCTCTAAATCGAGGGTATATTTAGCAATGATCTTATTATTTTTCGGATGGGAGGAAACAAAAATGGATAACTGTTACCTTTCCCCCCCTTCCTCCTTTGAAGAAGAAAGGCCCTTCACTAAACACAAGCAAACAATACTCTTCCTGTCTTCCTTCATACCTTTTTTAGTCTAATGAAAATAAGAATTCTTTTACGGGATCTGTTATGAAATGGTGCTATGTAAGGGCTAGAACTTTTGAAACCCCACAGAAGATTGACAATTGGGGAAATCAGCTTTCTATGCAACATGATGAGGTCGTGGTTATCGAGACTCATAGACGCAGGGCAAGGAGCTGACAGATCTGACTGGGGTCCTCACAGCGCCCTCTCTGGAGGGAGGAACTTCAAACTGCAGGGAGATTAACCGGTTGCTTGGCACACTCTGAGCCAGATTAGAGGAGACAGTTCTGGCGGCTGGAATGACAGGGATGAAACAGGCATTGTTCTTAGCCTCATAATCCTGGTCTATGTACATTAGTTTTGTCTACCCAAGTTGTCACACACCAAAAAAGGTCAAGGGTAGCAGGCACTCGAGTGACTCAAAATCTTACAGCACCAAGTACCAGCCTACTGAATATTAAGACAAAATTGATCAAAATCCAGTGAGTTTAAAGAAGAATCTTAGAGAAAGTGAACAAACTGAGATTCTCCTGAGGCCTAGTAGAGTGCCCAGACAAAATATTCGCGGAGCACTTTTGCTTGGAGTTTTCAAGAGCATTTGGGTTACTGCCAACACCTTCAAGTGGTTAGGTTTTATATTTGTTTATTTATTTAAGATAGATAGTGAAGTCAATATTGAAGGAAATAATTTTTAGTATAAGCTTTTAAAACCAGTATTAATATGTATTTCTATAAAAAAAATTCCTTTTTCCCAAACAGTGTACTGAAAGTCGTGGAAGAAAGGATTAGAGTTGCAGTATTTTGTAGGCTGTTGATTCACTGTGGGTGTGGTGTTAAGGAAATAGACTTGAGGAGCTGTGAGCTTGGTAGAAGTTTTGAAACAATACGTGTTGCCAGTATACTTTCCTTCTTCAAGAATTCATCTTGTCTGAGGGAAATATGAGCACCAGAATCCTTTCCTTCGACTCCCTGGTGGAGACACACTCATCAGCTAATATGTACCACTGGGTTACATCAAACCAAAGAATTCACTTCAACAAAATCTAGAAGGAGTGATTATTTTTCCTTGCTATCTTAGTGCAAATAAGATACCTTATTGCTAGCCACTTACCTTTCCACTTGTGTATAGTTTTTTAAATGTTCCTAGGAAATACTTATGTTTTAAGTATTACAGAACAATTTGTGTACATGATAGAGCCAATTTTCTTTGTGAATCTATAAACTAGTTAGGAAAATAATAAACTAAAGCTGAAAGGAACCATAGCAATCATTCAATTTGTAGATCAGGGATTAGAAGTCCAAAGATGAAGGAAGTACCTAGATCACATGGTATGGGGGAAAAAGAGTCAAGCAGAAATCACCATAGTACCTTAGTGATTGAGCCAGAAATCAAATCCAGATCTCTCATCTCATGTCCAAAGGAACTGAAGTGATGAATCTCTCCTTGGTGACTCACTAGATTCAGAAGCAAGAATAGCAGAAAAGTGTGCATCTCAGAAGGATTTAAGAATAAAATCAAAGGTTTGCTTGGTGGTGCCAGGCCTAGTAAGAGAGCGTGTGAACCTGCCCCATATTTCAAGGGCTTCTAAGTAGTATCCTTATGACAGGGAACACTTAAGTCACTACCTGGAAGGATTATGCTTTAATTCACTTCTCCAATGATAGAAATAAACTTATAGAACAAGAACTGCTGAGAGAAGGCTTTTAAAGTTAAAAGGGCATAAAAAAGAGCTACTCATCAAACCAAATTCATCTCAAACGACTTAAATAGATCTCACAATCTGTTCCATTCTCTAGTCAGGATTTAAGAGAAACACCCACTTAATTTGAATTTCCAGGCCACATCACATCCTGTTAGGGAATCCAAAGAGCCAATAGCATGACCTGAATCTTGTTACGGGGCTATTTAATTAAGAGTTCAAAGGTAGAGAAATAGGTTGATGGAAATTGCCTCTAACTCTGAGTGGTGAGGATGGTCCTGCTTACTGAGCTATTTATGCCTCACATTCTTTCTCTGTGCACAATGAAATGTTCTTCGTCTTCCTCTTGAATGGGGACCCCTGGCTCCCTTTAGGGATGTCTATGTTCTCCCTCCCCATTTCTTTAATTTGCCAAGTTCAGCCCTTCTGCTGTCATTTCTCTTTTTGCCAGCCACCCTTTGATTCACGTTCACTTCTTGAAGAGGACACGGTGGACTTTGGATGTCTCAGGCCAGAGCGGCTGCAGTTGCTGTGTGCTGCAGCTTTTAGGGCCTGCACAGGCCAAACCAGTCCTGCAATTGGATCCAGACAGCGAGCAGCCTCGGCAGCTCAGAGCAGAGCAAATCAAAAGTCCCTGCTGAGGATGGTCAGAGAGGGTGTAATTTGTCTGTCTTTCCCCAGGTGGTTATTCCCTGAATTTCCTTACATGGTGATGCAAATAGGCATTCCCTGATGCCAATTGGTCCCTTCTGCCTTCTCTCTGTGTTGGTTTATGCTCTCACTTCAGATAAGGAGAAAGCCAACCAGAGGTACCTGAGATGGTCTTCTTTCCTTTCCTTCTTTCCTTCCTTCCTTCCTTTCTGCTCTGTGATTTGCAGAGAGTCACTCATGCCTTTGTTTCAAAGTGGCTGATTTTGCCTGTTGCTTGCTTTGCCACACAAAAGGGGAAAACCAAAATGCAAATAGTCCTCTTCAGAGACTCACCCAAAGCTCAGAACTCAGGCGCATAAGAAATTTTCCTTTAAAGCGGTTCCCTTTGTGTGGATTTGCCTGCAGCCACTATGCCTTACTTGTGGTGCTCTTTTTAGTTTTCAGCTTCTCTGAGTATGGTTTTCTTTTCCCTCTGACACAGGCTGATGTGCCAGGGGTGGCCTGCTGTGCTTTTTGGTCCACACTGGTGAGTGAGGATGGTCTCTGAGCCGGCGGCTTGGGGGTGCAATCAGGGCATCGTCATTGCCTTGCTGAATTGACTGGTGTCCCATCTTTCTGTTCTCAACCACATTCAAAGTCTGTCCCTCCCCTTCATCTACTCTTTCCTGCAGCACATGGCGGTCACAGCAGTGTAGAACATTCAGCTTACTGGACTCTGTCAATAGTCCTGAGCCATCAGTCTTGATGGTTATGGGGCAAATGCAGCAGTGGCACACATCCTTTGGTAGTGGGTTTTTCTTTGTGTTTGGCTAGTAAACCTGTATTATGAATTCATGTCATAGGAAAAAAAGAGCAGTGATTTTTGTTTGGAACTTGAAGCTGTCATCATGTTGACTTTGTTCTGAAGGAGGGGAGTAGTACTGGGGAGTAAACCCAGTATGCAGCTTCTCACTGAGCTACATCCCAGCTCTTTTTTATTTTGAGACAGGGTCTTGCTAAGTTACTAAATTGCCCAGACTGGTCTCAAATTTGTGATTCTCTTGGCTTAGCTTTCTAAAGTGCTATAGGCATGCACTACTGCACCCAGTTCATGCTGACATTTAAGGAAAATGGCTCCAACTACATCTGCTTGGGATGCCCTGAATTGCCCTGGCTACTCTAAGGTGGTGGATTTCTCTCTGGCCCTTGCCTTGCTGGTAGTTCTGGAGGCAGACCTTTCCCTCAGGGCCTTGAGCATCTATCTCTCGGAGGGAGCCGAGTACCACATATCTTTTACTGCTTGGAGATCAAGGGCCCGAATGTGTCCACAATGCTGTGATGGAGAATTTAACCTATCTCATTCTTGGCTGGTTTATTACCCAGTAAAAGGAAAACATAGGAGAAAACAGAAATAATAATAATATTGGCCAATGTTGGCTGTGAATGCTATGGGTTCTAAGCACAGTGTTACAAGTTCTCTGTGCATGTTCTTTCAATTTTTCATAACAGTCTTTCAGAGTGGGTACTATCATTCCAATTCTACTGAAGTATAGAGAGCTAAAGACATATTTGAGAGTGTGCACATAGTATTGCTATGATGACAGGACTCCAGAATCCTCGCTCTTAATCTCTATATACTAAATCTCAATAGCATACGATGGGTCACATTCTAGAATTTTGTCAGGCTGAGGGTACCAAATTAAAAATAGTAGCAGTAGTGTTGATTAAACTGATCAAGAAGCATATTCAAAATGGTTTGGTTTTGAGGGTTTGGTCCTATGGACGATGGAGCCAGGCTGTGCCATTATTTACCATGGCCCTTGCATTTCTGCCCATTTTCATGCTAAGAGGACCAGTCTGATTTTGGGAATCATATCTGAAGAACTCACCCATGAATCTTTTCCATCTGCAGCAAAGCTCATTCACTTGTTCAATCAACAAATATTTATTAGGTCTCTGCAACCTACTGAGTTAAGTGCTGGGGAAGGAATGCAAAGAGGTAAAAGGCATAGTCATTGCCCATCAGAAATTGCCACCAGTGGAGAATTAAATTAATTAGAATCCTACTAAATAACTGGTCTCAGTTAAACTGATGGGGTGAGAACAGTGGGCCTTTCAAAATGCTAATATATAATTCACTTTGTCAGTGCAGACAGCAGTCCCAGGCAAGGGGTTTCAGTGCTCTGGAATGAATGACAATGTTACTCTTTATATACTGACAGTAGGATGTGCATTTAAAAGTTTCTTTTAAAAGGGCAGGGATGACTCTACACTGATGCTTTCCCATGTGTTTGGCTCAGTCTTTCTTGTAAATAATAACAATGGATAATTGAGAAGAAGGGAAATGATAGGAACATAGTCTTTGTCCTGTGATTAAAGATAAGTGACCAATGTAGGAGATAAGTCCATGTATTTTAACCTTCTGAGATGACCTGGTGACCTGTCATTAACTCATTCTAATGGAACACAACAGAAATTTGTACTACTGCCATGTGAAGTGTTATAAACTTTCTCAGAACATCAGCATTTGTGATGCCCTTTCTTCTACCCTGTATTGTGTAAAGTGTATCCTTGGCACTTTGGGGAACTATTAGGAGATATTCCTTTTCTCAAAGGAATTATAGTTGATTATACAAGAAAGGTAACTTTGTAGACATTAAAACACACAAAACCTAGGTGTGGTGGTACATTCCCATCAATCTAGCACTCAGAGCACTGGAGCAAGTGGATCACAAGTTCAAGGCCAGCCTAGGCTATATAGAAAGTTCTAGGACAACCTGGTTTACCTAGTTAGACCCTGTATTAAAAAACAAACAGTTAGGCTTGGTGGTGCATGCCTATAATCCCAGCACTTGGAGGCGGAGGCAGGAGGATTGCTGCAAATATGAGGCCAGCCTGAGCTCCATAGTGAGTTCAAGGCCAGCCCGAACTACATAGCAAGACTTTGTCTCACAAACAAACAAACAACAGAAACACATGACCATGGAGAAGTGTAATATGATTAATTTTGTAAATAAGAGACAAACTGGAAGAATGTAGAGAAAGATCATTCTTTGGCACCCACAGAGATGCTGAGCTGGTCCTCAAAATTTAGCTAGGATTTAGACAACAACGATAAAGAAAGAAGATAAAATAGGCCAAAAAAAATGTTCTGGTGATTGGTGAGCAGTGTGGCAGCAAGAGATGTTTCTATAACAATATTGGAAGAGAACGCTAAAAATTAAGTTGGGACCATGTTATGAAGGTTTTTTAATTATATATTTTGGGGTTTGTATTTTATCTTATAGTCAAAAAAATTTTTAAAAAATATTTTAGCCAATAAATGGTTTTTCACAATTGACTTCATAGAAAAGTTTTAGAGCAAATGTAGCAGAGCATGAAATAGAGTGAAGGAGAACTCAAAGAAACCGGGAGACCAGTGGGAGGCGAATCCTCGAAAGTGTTGGCCTGTGCTAGAGGAAACTTTGCTGTAAGGATAGTTTTTGGGGCTATTTAGCCATCTCAACGTTCAAATAGACAGTGTCCTATCATTGCTGCATGGTGTGTTTGTGTGTACAGTTCTAGGTTTAAAGCTCAAACTGGCTTTAGAAACCAACAAAACATCATCCTCACTGATTGACTGTAGGTGGAAGCCCACACAAAAAGTAGCCTCAGGATACAGACCTGGAGGCCAACAGGGGAATTAGTTCCTTGAGATTGACAATTTTTTATGGTTATAATTATGTTTTGTCAAGGTTTTTAACACTTTAACATCATGTCTTAAAGCAAAATGGTAAGCCCAACTGGAAAAAGAATAGGAAGCTATATGATTTTTGTAGGTCAGTGAGCTCTGAAGGACTTCCAGGAAGATTTAAGAACTGTTTTGATTTTCTTATTAGTAGAAGTTGTGTTATGCTGCTTTTTCCTTGCAATGTGCTTGTTGGTACCGATCATGCCCTGTGATAATATCAGTTTCTTGTCATTTGTCCATAGCATTAGACCGCTTTCATAATGAAAGAAAGGTTAGGAAGTGAGCAGACATGCTTGAACGCAATCACAGAAGTATACTTTGCACTAAAGAAGAGAGAGCAGGCTGGAGCTTCCTTCTCTGGGAGCTTACATTTCAAAAATAGAGCTCTTGTATTTTTGCACAGCAGTCATGTGTTATATCATCTGGTGTCCTTCCATACCCCCTCCCTCTGCCTATTGCCCTGGTCCTCCTGGAAGCAGAGCTGGCCTACATCTGCCCTGTGTCATTAAGTCAGGATATTTAAAGTGTATTAAGAATTTGTTTTTGAAGCTGAACCACAAACTCTCCATCTCATCTAGAGTTTCTCTCAGAATCTCCTCACCATTCTAGTGGTCTGGCCATGGCTATATGTTCTAAAAATGGCCCTATCCCATAAGATGGAAGCCCAGGGGCAAGGATGTAAATACATTTTTTAGGATCAGTCATAAGTGAATGGTTGGAAGTCACCTGAGAGGTTCAACACAAAGGAATATTTCCCTGAAACATGAAAACACTTTGATATTACCAGGACGGCCCCAATTTTCTCTTCTGATCAAACACAGGAAAGTATAACTGAAAAAGGTAAGTATTCACTATAGACCTCAGTAGGGCACAGAAGGAGGCTTCCGAGATGAAGGCTGGGGGCAGAAGGTAGATTTCCTTCACTAATGAAGCAAGCCCCTTCCGTGTCAGCACAGGGCTCAATCCATTCTTCTGCAACATCACAATTACTCAAGTCATGTGTTTGGATTGGGAAACAAAAGTTTGCCTTCCAGGGGTCTGTTTGCGTATAAGCTCACTTTCCATTTTCCAATGAGTTGGCATCATGGTATAGGTACAGAAAGTATGCATATGTATCCACAGTTACATATTTAATTCCTTATGTATACTCTTATTTACAGGACACACATATTCATGTCCTATTGTCACACACACACACACACACACACACACACACACACCCTGGACAGGAGATCATACTTCACCCCCCTTTTTCACAGAATCTTCCCCTCAGATACTATACCCACTGTAGACTCTCACTCTTCTTTTCCAGGAGTTAAAGCTCAAGGCTAGAAAGTCAGGCTGGAGAAGACTAGCTTACCCTTTCCCAGCCCGAGGAGTCACTGTGTCTACAGAACAGATGTAGGATGGGCAGGAATGGAGTAAAGCTATCCCCTCTCCTACTGGAAATCACATTTAATTCTGACCCAAGGGGCCGCTGTGTTGCAAATGGAGAGGTAATTAAGCTACCAGACTCTAGGCTTTTGAGGGGAGAGGGCTTAGTTTTTCACATCCAGCCTATTTTTTGAAGAGCCGGGGGTGGAGGTCAGAGAGACATCGGAAGCCTTGCAAAGAACAGAAACAAGATGACAGGTGTTGGGTGTATTGCCGTAGGTGACATGAATCAACAGCAAACATAGTTAAAAATTAATTTAAGCTTTAAAAAGCTCTATGAATTCAGCCAGCATTCTTGATGATGTGACAGAAGAATGGGGTCACCAATGTGCCCAGTGAGAGCTGATGGGAACAAGGGTGGGTTGGCATGCTCCTCCTACTGTAATTATTTCTTAAAACATGACTATTGAGAAGGGAACGTTCTATCTGTAGAGATCTGGAGTGAGACCTTGAAGGATAGGAGTCTTCCACAGGCAATGACATTTGGTTGTCAACCAGCACAGCCCGAGAAAGGACAGAGTCTGGTACCTAGAGGGAGGTGGTAGAGGAAACCTGTCCTCAGGAGCTGTCCCTCAGGAATGATGGTCCCATTTCAGCCTCTGTCAGAAAGGAATATTCCACTTGTTGCTACACTGTGTTGACTTAGGTGATCTCTCCTGGGTGTCTGCTTATGGTAGTGTTTGGAAAATCTGAAGCATGGTAGAGGATTGGAGATTTCCATTTAGAAACTTGGATACCTTATGTGTCCAAAGGGCATCGTGTATGTGTGCAAATGTGTGTGCATGCATACACATATGCCTGCCTGTGCATGTGTGTGTTGAACCATTACAAGTGTAGGAATCCACCCCTTTCCTCCCACTCAGCCATGTGAGGCCTGGAAGTAGGAAATGTACCCCATGCATCGCTCAGCCCCTCTTTCTGTCACCCCCCCTTTGGAGCCAAGCTGAGAGAACTCTTTAGCATGGGCACCCTTAGATTTTTTTTTTTCTGTTGGGCCAAGCTTACAGTTTTCAAAGTGCTATGACAGGATGGTTGCAAAAATAAAAAGCTAGTGAAAGCTTAGTCACAATATTTCTATAGCTGGCAATCAAAAGATCATATTGCATGCAACTGGCAAAATCATCATAGGGAAATTATGCATTTTCCAGAATACCTTATTCCCTTCTGTGTATTAAACATTACTTTAATATTCTGGTGACAATGTTTTATAATTAATCTAAATGTAAGGGAATGAACACACCAGAGATTATGGCTCAGTGCAAAGAGGTGAAAAAGGCTGCTTGGCTGTGGCAGACTGGATTACTGACTTGACTTCTTTCACTTCCAAGCAACCACGGAGATCACTGAGGGCCAATATCCCACTACATCCTTGGCGAGTGCAAACATTCTGTACACTTTGGGGAGTAAAACCCTTTCACTCATAAGGGTGTTAATGTTAACACAGAAGAAAAGTGTTTTAAAAATTGCATTAGTTCATAGACTTATATTGAACTCATGAGGGGGAATCTAGCCCCAGAGAGATAAAAACTAAAGAGCTGAGCCATAAACCAGTATGATAACATCCTTATTATAAGATGCAAATTGAGGGACCCAATTCACTAAAACACATGTTACTGGTATTGAATTTTGCTTGTGGGAATATATCAGAAGCTGGCCTATGCCTTATGCACAATGTACTTAAAACGAGGGCGAGTAACTTTAGCTATAAAAAAAAAGTGATAAAGAAGCGCAGGGCAAGCCAGAATTGAGAGATAATTGCAAGGATCTAATTTAAGTGTCAGTGTACACAGCTTGCTTTCCTGGCTTCAGCTTGTAGGCACAGCATTGGTGTGCTGAAGGCAAGTGGAGCTCGGCTCTGGATGGGAGGCTGGGGTCCTGGGGCAGGCAGAGGCTCTGCCTAATGGTCCAGGAAGGAGCCCCTCTGGGTGGGGGGCACAAGAGGCAGGCTTACCCCCAGTGGCCACTGCAGGATCTTCAGTCCAGTTCCTGAGCTTAGGAGTCTGTGGTTTCTCAAACAGAATATGCACTTCCCCATGAGAAAGAGGCCAGTTCCTCTTTCCTGGGTGGGCACAAACAGCCTGTGTGTGTGGGATGTACTCGGGCTTCCTGCCACGGCATGCACCCTGAGCAGGTGAGTTATGCTTCCCTCTTGGGGTGAATGTACCCCATGTTTTTCCAGGTGGTTGTCCCTGTGGGGCTCAACAGATGGGGAGACTGTCTCTCTCTCACCTCCTCTCAGAAGCCTTCTCTACCCTAGGTCTCTGGGATCTCCTCTCTGAGGTGCCATCTGTAGACCACAGAACCACAGCGTGTCCCCTGGAAACTTGCTAGAAATGCTCAACTTGCAGCCTCTCCCCAGAACAACTGAGTCATGCTCTGAGTTTTAATTTGAGAAGGGCATCTAACCCTGCTCTCAGAGCGACTGCGTAAGCCTTCATCTGGAGTGTATCATCCAGAGTTCGTAGAATTTGGATAATTGAGGAGGCTTCCTAAATATCTGTTTTTAAAATTTGGTCAAAACTTTGTAACTAGAAGGAACAAACTTTACAGGGAGCATCATGATGCACTGGAGATCATTAGGACACAAGCATGAAACCTCGTCAAACACTACCTTAAGTAACATCAGGACCACCTTGAAGAGGGCTGAGGAAGGAAGTGGTAGCCACTGCTTGGGGACTTTGAGGCCTGTCAAAGGCTTATATTTGCTTAGATAGTGAGTTGGCCCTAATCCAAGATGCTACAGATGCAAAGGTGAAGTGTCCCTGCCTAGTCCCAGAAATAGGCAGCTACCTCCTTGAGAGTGGTCCAGTTTTAGAGAGCAGGGTGAAAGCCATGGGGGTGGGGGTACAGGGACCTTAGGCCACCTTGGATGCTAAAACATGGTTGAGTTAGCTTGCAGTGATTTTGAGGGTCCTTGAACTAATGCTGTCCCCCAAACTGCCACTACCTAAAATTCCTCTAATAAGATGAAAATTCCCCCAGAGCATAATTAAAGGCTTCTAAGAGAGGGTTCTAGAGCTGGGTGGAGGTAACACTCAAGTGTGATGAGCAACAGAGTACACAGCCAATCTACCACCGAGTCTCAAAGACTGGGTGAGCAAGCCCCATTCTGCTTTTGCTAGGTGAACTGGGCAAGGAAGCTTCATCTCTGAGGCAGGAAATGAATAGGATGACCCGGAGGGGCTGGGTGCGCCATGTGAATTCTGGGGCTTCTCCTCTCGGCCATGTGTCAGGTTCAGTTTACTTCACGCTGAGTAGGAGAGGACATATCCAACCATAGATTTTAGTCTCACAGCTGCAAAGATCAAAGCTCAACTTTGCATTATTCAGTGAAGGTTTTGGATTTTTGTTTTCAAGCCCAGGTTATTTTGTACACAGGAGTGTGTCCCCTAGTGCTTCATGAATTGGAACGTTAGTTTTAAATGTCTTATTTCTCCCCCTGGCCTGCCCCACACTTTGTGGCTTACCCTACAGCAAGCCCAATGCCTTGCACATAATTCCCGAGTGATTATGTACCAATAAAAATTAAAATAAAAAAATTCCTGAGTGATGCATAACTTCTATAGCAGCCTTGGAAGGACTGACAAAGTTCTGGTGAGATAGTTTTCTATCCCAGGAAGAATTTTTACTCATTGTCTTGTCGCCAGAATAACACATGCCTCCAGGTTTCTAAAATAACTTACTTTTTTTCTTCTATGTTTACAAAGCAGAGTGGACATTTTTTCTTGAGGCTCCTGGTGTTCAAATCCCACCTTCAGGTTGATCTAGGTGCAGAAGAACCAAGATGAGCGGAGTGGGGTTGTAGTTAACATTTTCCAGCGTGCGGGCTGAAATATGCTGCTTTCCCAGGGGGTGCTGATCTCAGTTTCCCGTCTGATCTGTGCAAGTCATCTCCCCAGGTGCCTCTGTGGGAGTAAGAGCTCTAGATGCCTCCCTCTGAGGCAGGACCTTGCTCCAGCTGCACTTGACCCTGCCACATGGGACCCTGACGAGCAATCTGGGAGACTCAGAGAAATGCCCAAGTGGCAGCTTTTTACTGCCAGTGAAGGAAGCAGCCACTGGTTTTGGGAAGATGCAGGAGAAGCTCCCAGCCTCCCAGCTATTGTCTTATTACTGCCATTCCCTGCACTTGTGAACTAACTCTCCACTTACAACACAACCCCCAGCACTCTCTCGTCTGGTGCTCACTGCAGCACTGTGGTACAGCACATGCAGGGCAGGTGCTGTGCCCTCTTCTCAGTGTTTGGGAAAGTGAGACTCCAAGTGGTTTGGGGTTCTCCTGAGATCACACAACCGGTGAGAGGTCAAGTCAGGCCTCTGGGGCAGATGTACTAGTCTTGTGTCGGGATAGCAGAAAATGAAATCTTCAGACCACTTATTTTCTCCAACAAGTTCAGGTCCTCGGCTTTGCTCTTCTTTCCACCAAGTAAGTCCGATGCCCTATCCTAGGGCAGACTTGGGAAGCGTCTCATCAGTGGAAAGCATCAGTGACACTGCTGACTTTCTTCACAGCCAACACAACGAGGGCTGAAGGCCTGGGGTTTGGTTATGGTTTGGGACGAATGCTACCCTAATCCCCAACCTCCTTCAAGCAAGCAAACACCATTTCATGCCCACTGAAATGGCTTTCAAACAAACAAGCAAATAAACAAAGACAACGGGACACACTCAGCTGCTGGCTAGGATGTGGCAGAAATGGGGATCCTCACACATTGATGGTGGAATGTAAAATTATGGAGCCACCACGGAAAACATTTTGGAAATTCCTCAAAAAGTTAAACATAGAACTTACCATACGATCCAGAAATTCCACTAGGTATATATCAAAAGAACTGAAACTAAGAGCAGCCTTATTTATGATAATAGAAAAGTGGAAACAACTCAAGTGTCTATCAGTAGAAGAATGGATAAACAAAACATGAAGTATACGTACAACAGAATAATATTCAACCATAGAAAGAATGAAACTCTGACATATGCCACAACATAGATAGACACAGAAAACATGTCAAGCAAAGTAACCAGATATGGAAGGACCAATATTGTGCAACTCTACTTAGATGAGAGCCCTATGCTAGGTAGTTCCATTGAGACAGAAAGAAACATAGAGATTGCCAAGGGCTAAGAGAAGGGGGAGTTACTGTTTAGTGGATACATAATTTACATTGTGATGTTGGAACGCTCTGGAGATGGCTAGAATGGTAAATATTAATTTATATATATATTTTACCACAATAATGAAAATGTTTTAAAAAGCAAGCAAACAAGTGCAAGTAGGAAACAACAAACAGTAACAAGAGTACCACAAGTGAAAACAAGAGGAGACACAAGGCAGAGGGCACAAAGCCAGGACAGTGGTTGGTACGGAATAGACAACAGCACTGCTCATGAAAAGGAAGAGAAAAGGAAAGGATGGCTGTGCCCTGGGTCCAGGAAGTGCCCTCCCTGTGGCTCCACAAGCCCCAGGGGTCCTCCCTGCTGCCACTCGCTCCTGTGCGGAGACTGTCCCTGAGTTAGCCAGAGGAGGGCTGACTTCTTTTACTACTTGGCAGCAACCTGGAGCCCCAGGGCAGGATCATCTCCCCAGGGCAGGAGAAGTGTCCATTTCCAGTTTATTTATGTGTTTTATCCCAAGAGTGGGATAAATGACTGTGAAGCTGACCTGGTATTTATGTCCACTTTAGGGCCGGTGGTTTGACATGAGTGCTTTCTCTCTGAACTGTGCCCTAAGAGCCATTTACTTTAGGAGGAGGTTTCTGTTGAGGAGGAGATTGGGAAAAGTCATCAAATCCTGTGGCTGCTGCTTCATCTGATTATGTTCTCACTTTCAATAATTTCTGAGCACTTATGAAGAGCAAGAAGTCGAGCTCTTTGAGATTACCGGAACATTCCCACGATAGCCAAAATGTTCCCTATGCTCCACCGACTCTTTGCTGTTAGTTTATGAAATCTCCTTTCGTCTTCTACAAGTTTGGTGTTGTCACACTGCCTGTAGGAGCAGTGGATCACCTGGCTTTCGAACATGCCTTTGGGTTGGACCAGAGAAGACAAAGCCTCGGTGGTGTCTGTGCTCACTTGGTGGTCAGGCCTTGCTTGCTTAGACTTGGGTCCTCGCTTCTGCCTTCTTAAGGGAGAAGGCGGTGTAATCACAGTCTCTGCCTGCACATCTCGCTTTGTCCAAGCCTGAAGGTTACAATCTGTAGATAGAAGGGGACTGGAATGCAAGGAGCGAACACGGGTAAAATAATGTAGGCAAATGCTTTGTCTGGTCAGCATCAGGCTTTAGAGTGGAATGAGAAACTGGCCTCCAAAGTAGAGGTGCGTGAGACTTGAAGTTTCATTCTAGGACCATCCCAAAGTGTTCAGCTCCATGAGGTGCTGTCAGGCCGGGTTGGGCATGTGTTTGCTGGTGACGGAAGCAGATGATTTGCATAAGTGTTGTCACCAAATGATTTTGTTTTCTGAGTTCTCAGAAATGAACCTGGCCAAGTCTTCTCTTGTAACCTTACATTTAAAAAAAATTTAATTAGCATGAGCGAGGATTAACTGCAAAGGAATTTAGGTAGGAGGAGAAGCTGATTCTCCTAAGATACTTGATAAATGGAAGGATTCTGAGTAAGTGTTTGGGAGGGACAAGCAAGTGATCATATTATTACTAATAATGTAATGAGGTGATTCTATCTTGGACAAAGATTTCTAACTTTGTTGAAGTTTTTTATTTTCTCATTTTATCTCTATGAATTGCCATTGACCTCATTTCTCAGATGAGTAAACTGAAGCACAGAGCAGTCAGTGGTTTGTTGGAGGTCAGACAGCTAGTTAGAAGGAGGTAGGAATAAAGATCCAGGTATCCTGACTTGTCCAGCAGATTTTCCTTAGGGTTTTTACTTTTGTGCTGACATGGCCACTTCTGGTTTAGAACCACGCTGGGTGCCAGGCAAGGAAGTGATGGATGTGAGTGTGATGAGTGGGGGTGGAGGGTGGATTTGAGGATGCCAATGTGCTCAGTCTGGAGCTGGTCCTAACCCTGCCATAGGAAGGGTGGGGAATTGAGGATGGACCCTTTCTGCAAGGGAGGAGTAGGTGTGCTCATGATACTGATGTTTGGTTCTTCGTCCAAGCTACAAAAGCAAGTAGATCTGGCTACCTTCCTTCTCTGGCCCACATCTGAGCCTGACCAGTTTCTATGCCTAAGGGGATAACTCTCTTATCACCCTGCAAATTAAATGCTTTCTTTTAAAGTTACTGTTTGGCTGGGATAACAAAGGCATATCCTTCAGAACAACCTTAAGTTATCTGGGAGGAGTCTTGAGTCTCTTCTCTTCAGATAGGTTAGTTTGCAGAATCTCACTTTGGGTGTTCTGGAAGCCAAGAGTCTGAATTTCAGGGGATGGGGTGCAGGAAGTCAGCAAAGGCAAGACTGGAACTGGCAGGGCAACAGGAGGGAGAATGGCAGTCTCAGGAGCAGATCCAGGTAGATGTCTTGGGGACCAAGTTGGAGGCCATGAAAAGAACTCTTCCATTTCACCAGGGAGCTGGTGGGAATGGGAGCCAGGGAAGGGGGCTGAGGGCAGCTTTGGACCAGGTGCACGATGAGTGTGGCATTGGATTCAGAAGCAAGGTGTAGTTTAGCCCTTGTTGTTTTAGTGCGTTTTCTTTTCTGGGCCTTAGTTGCTTCTCTGTAAGATAGGTAGGTGAATTCCAAGGTCACTTCTAACCTGTGTGTAAGATTCTGTATGGTTTTCTCTGGAAGAAAGAACTAGGAAGGGCATCTGTGAGACCATGGCTCCTCTGTGGCTAGGTAGGAAGCCACCAGACACAGCACAGAGGGGTCTGTGAGTCGCTGGAGTCATTGGTCACAGCAGTATTGAGGAGAAGTAGGCACAGGCCAGTCAGGGAATGAAGGTGACCATTAAAAATGCCAGGGACCTTTGTAAGTTTAGAAGGAGGTGTGGCCTAAGCTACAGGCAAGTAGGTGCTAGTGGCAAACAAACCAGCTCAGGGTCTCAGCTTGGTCAGGAATGGAATGCTGTTTTATTTTATTTTTAAGGAAATAAATCCAGTCAGGTCTTTTATCTTGTTTAGAAATCATAAATTTAACATGTATTGGGGCTTCTTGGGGGCATGAGTTCAATAGGCCAGGAGTATTTATGAGGAAGAGTTTAAAGGGCACTGCACAACAGTTTGTGGCCCAGCACTGTTTGGGTTGCAGCTATGGGGCAGCCTTCAGAGTTCTCTTTTGGAGCCCTGTTTGTTGAAATATAGTTTAGAACACAAAGAACTTTTGAAAATATTTTTCTCCTACTCTAACCAGTTAAAGTCTCAATACTTTTGAGTCCTGGCCATGATTCACTTTGCGGTCTTGTGACTCAGGTGTTTTGAGGGAAACAACAGTGAGTTATGCTAGAGCCATAGGAGGTGACTCAAAAAACATTTTCTGAATTGTGATACGTTTTGGGAATTTTTTAGATAAGAAAGTGCATCAAGACACATCTGTATGCTGACTTCTGTGTTGATTTTTTTTCCCCCAGCAGGGCGTGGTGTTGGTTCTTGGGAACTTTTCACAACTCATAGATCAAGCTTTGTCCTATTCAAATGTGGTAGACATGTCTCAGAATGTGCACTATGTTTTTAAAGACTCTGGAATACAAACTGGTTAGACAGTCTGTAAATGAATGCCTTTTCATCGGGTACTTGGTGAGGAAAAGGACATTGTTATGGTTTGTATCTAGATGTCTCCTCAAAGCCCATGTGATCATAGGGGTTTTTTTGGAGGTGAATGAATCTAGAGTGTGTGATTGATTCCTAGGGTAGTAATGCTGGGATAAAGGGTGCTGGAGTTAAGGGTGGGGGATCGATGGATTTGTCCCCTGATTGGATTGACACCATCCTAATCCCTGTAGACTGAATACAATATGAGGGCCAGAAAGAGGCTTATCTCCCTCTGTTTTGTTGCTTTAGCTGTCTCCTATGGCCACAAACTGGTTCTTCCACTATGTGCCACTCTTCCTTGCAACCAGCTGATTGTAGACTGAAACTTCTACAAACTGCAAACTAAGTAAAATTTCCTCCTTTAACTTTGAGTGTTGAGTATTTTGTTTCAGCAACAAGAAAAGTAAGATAATCATGCTCTGGTATTTTATTTGTTTTGTTTTGTTTTGCCTTAGGGTCTCACTTTGCAGTTCAGGCTGGTCTTGAACTTGTGGTCGTCCTCCTCTTCATTCTCCTAAGTGCTGGGATGATAGGCATGTGCCACCATGCCCAGTCATGCTCTGTTCTTGAGTGTCTGTTAAGTGTATTTCATTTTTTCCTCTGAGACAGGTGGTATTAGAGCCATATTTTTAGATAAACTGAGATTTAAACTACTTAAGTAACTTGATAAAAGTCATCTAGCTGATAAGAGGTGAAGTCAGGTCTTTCTGACTCAAAAATTCATCTTATTCATTTATTTAGCAAATGTAGTTGAGCTTTTCTAACCAAAACTGCTGCCCCCACATGGGGCGTCCTGTGGACTGTAAAGGACACAAATCAAACAATCAGGAAATAGCATAAAATATCATATTTTGTAATTAAGGATTATTTTAAGAGCTACAGAAATCGGGGGAGGGAGAATGATGCAGGCTGCAGGGGCCTGGCACGATGTCTTGGGAGGAGAGACAGAGAGGAGCAAAAGAACAGGGAGCTTCTGGGCGCCCAGCACACTGCAGTGGGAAACCGAGCAGGTGCTTTCGCTTTGCAGCGTCTCATTCTTTGGGGTTGAAATATGCCTAACTGGAGTGGTTTCTCATCCCTCAGTACTGGAAAAGAGGTAAGTAATTTTCACTGTCTTACTACCATGTTCATCTGGCTTAATAGTGGTTATCCCTCCATCCAGAAAGAGAGCGCAATGGGGGAGAAAATATAATGCTACTCACTGATGGCAATTTTCACATGCTTCTTAAAACAATACTCAACACAAGCAATCTTCTTCAGGTAAATCCATACAAGTGATGTTTAATAAACTTAAAATAATAATGAAAGAAGTGATAAAAGTAGAGGATTTGAAATCTCTATGTCCCCAAGAGCTGAATATCCCCAGTTGCCAAGTACTCCTTTCTGTGTATGATCCAAATTATTATTATTTTTCTCCGTTTAAAAATAATACCCTTGTAAATAAGTTCTTCATTGGTTGAAGAAGTTGTTACTTGGCTGTTGGCTTGCTTTTCAGAGAACATAAAAGATGTTTAATTCGGCTTCTCAAAAGTTGCCAAAAGTTGCTTTACTTAAAGCAATTCTCAAAGGAGGCTGTTGGGGGTGATTCTTATTTACTGCAACCTATGCTCATTCTTTTCTCTTTGGTCTTTTTTCCCAGTTCTATATAAGTATGAAGAATACAAGAGGAAAGAGTTGTACAATGACTTGGAGTTGTGCAGAGAGAGCAGCTGTCAGTTGTGGTATGGAGTTCCAGAAAATCATGGGTGTTTGGTGGTGTGGTGTGACACTACAACCATCACCTGGGTCTCCCCAAGGGGACACTATTGCTGCCATCCATTCCTTTGCCACTGTTGGTGACTATTGGGAGCATTTCTCCTAGGATTTGGGATGGATGTCCAGGTCATCTCTCGGGGCCTATTAATTTTGTTGTTTGGTCACTCTGGTGATGAATTCATGCAGTGTGATGGAAAGAGCAAAAGATTAAAAAGATGCTGTGGCCCTACATATTCTGCAGTGGAGCCTTGAGTGAGTTCTTTATGGTTTCCCCATCTCAGTTTCTTTATTTGCTATATGAATGCTGATACTAGGTGATCTCCAAGTTTCCTTCCAAATCTGTGACTAGAGACCAAAGTCACAAATGCCATCTTCTCATGGGGAGGCAGTGCTGTTTTGTGCTGGAGTCACAGACTGTCCTTGTCTTGACCTCTTGTCTTGGATGAGAATGTCAATGGTTCAGACCAACTAAATCCCTTGGCATTTTGCATGTATCTGTCCCAGTTGAGTCTATCTGCAAAATTTTGTGGGTGATGCAGCAGGTCCCACCATGCTGGTTTGTCTGAGAATGAGGGCTTTCTCTGTTTTAAGAATGGAAAAGTTTTGGGCAAGCAGGGATGAAGGGGTCACTCTGAGAAGAGAAGTGCCCATCAATTTAGTGGTAAGGTTTTTGCTCAATTAGAATAAATAAAGGTATGGTTAAGAGATATTAAAAAATTCTAGAATGTTCCAATGTCTCTTAGTAATTATTTTCTTGAAAGCCTCTTCAGGTCTCTCTGTTAGATGGGTTTTGAAATTTACATGATGAAAGTCTTTCTTCCCTGGACTCCCAGACCAATGTTACTAAGATGCTTCCTGTCCCAGAGGCTAGGTTGATCTAACCAACCTTGTCCCAGATGTTCCTGAAACCCTGTTCTACTCCCAGGGTCCACCTGTCTTAAGTTTAGCAGATACAAGGAGTTGGCAGAGGGAGGTTTTGCAGTAGGTCTTACACATCCTCTAACTCTCATCTCCTGCTGGAGAAATGAGCAGTTTCTCTGAAACACATCCTCTGCCTGGGCTGCTGAATATGAAATGTGCGACCACACTGGGACAGAGCTGTGAGAGATAAGGGTGGCTGTGTCTTGCCTATGAAAGCAAGATGCCTGGTTTGGCTGATTTGTTCCTGGAGGGAGGGCTCTGGGTGTGGCTGAAGAATACTAAGAACCCATGTTGGCACAACCTGCCCCTATCGTTACTAGCTGCTCTTCATGGGGTGTGGCAGCTTCTTCCTGCTCCTTGGACTCAGTTTCTCCTTTCCTCTTTTGAATTGGGGAGCAATATGCAATGGTTCTTTAGGTCTCTGCCATTTCCTCCAATGCTCCTTCTACCCCAGCTCTGCTGATGGAGTTGCTTTCTGTATTCTCTGAAGGCACAGAATACAGAGGGGTCCACTGTATAATTTCTAAATCTATTTGAACTATGTGATTTACGCACACACATTTTTATAGTACGTAAGGGGACCAAGAGATGGAGGGAGGAAGGAAGAAGGAGAGGGGAAGTGGCCAGAAAATAATGAAGATGTGTCATGTCCATGTACCAGCTTCCCATGATAAATGGAATCACCACGTACTGCAAAACACGTACTAATAAAAATTAAAAGCAAAAATCTAACATTTTGTCAGTTCAGTAGGTAAGGGTAGGTTCTTCATTTAATTCACCTTTCCCTGGGCTCCTGAACATCTGGGTGGAGCGCGCCCTCCTTTACCTCCCACCCCTGGCTGGTCTGCATGGGGCTGTGATGTAAGTAGGAAGCCAAGCTGGGTGGAGTTAAGCCATAGAAACTGGGGTTGGTTGTTCCAGCCACTGGCCTATCCTGATCCATTCAGGGTATTTCAAATAATGGCAGAATATAGAAACCTTTTGGCGCCTTAAAACCATACCATGAAGATCCTGCTCTGCTTGCCCTGGGTGTGAAGTAAACTTTGGTTTCTTAATGGTTTAAAAGCCTACATAACTACGGAGAATTAAACAGTCTTCTCTTCTTCTGCCATCTGTCCCCGGCATTCTTCTGTGGTTTTTTGAATATTTTTTCCCAGCTTTCCCTCTTTTGTTCTGACAATTAGTAAAAATAAAATGGAATTGTCCAGTGAGTAATGGAATTGTCCAATTAGTAAAAATAAAATAGGCCAGTGAGGGCTGGGGATTTAGCTCAGCGGCTTAAAGGCCTGCCTGGCAAGCACAAGGTTGTGACTTCGATCCCCAGTACCAAAAAAAAAATAAAATAAAAAATAAAAAAAGGCCAATGAGCTGTGCATGGTGGCACCTGCCTGTAATCCCAGCACTCAGAGGCTGAAGCAGAAGGATCACTGCGAGTTTGAGACCAACCTGGGCTACAAAGTGAGACCAAGGCCAATCTGAACTGCGTAGTGAGACCCTGTCTCAAAAGAAGACAAAAAACCCAACCCAAAACAAAACAAAAACAACCCCCCAAAACAAAACAAAAGGCCAATGATTTTGGGGCTGTTAATGCATAACAAGTTGGGGTAGGAAATTTTAGCAATCAAAAAAAAAAATCATTCTAACTCTTCCTTTGACCCTAAGTATTATCTGGAACATTATTGTCTGAGTGGTATCTTTTCTCCTTTCTTTATTGGGTGACTAAATATTTGTACCCCATCCCCTTCTCTTTGTGTATGTGTATAGAAATAATTTCAATGCCCCAACTTAAGCACTGGTGGTGAAAAATATCCTTTTCCCCTTGGAGAAGGTCATCCAATTCTGGAAAAGCTGCCTCGAGAAAGACCCATATACACATTTTGTAAAAGCATGATTATTAAGTTCCAGGTTTATTATCATGCAAATGCTTCCATCTCCCCTCTTACCCCACCCAATCCCCTCCTACAACTGTGATAAAATGACATCAGGGACGTTGGGAATTTAACCAGTCAGTGAAGAAGGCTGAACAATGTTTCCTCAGTCGGTGGTTCACAGAGGGCCTCAGAGGGCTTTTGCAGGGCGAACTTAGGAGTTGTTCCTTTAAACAAGGTGCCAGCTTATCTCACACTTTTAAACTCCCTTTGCTTTCAAAGTTAAGTGTTTATCTCTTTGGGAATATGAGTTGGCACAATCTTTCTGGGAAGCAATTTGGCGACATGTATCAGGAAACCTTTAAAAAACGTTCACTTATATGACCTGGTGGTCTCACTTCTAGTACTTCTGCCCTAAGAAAATAATCAGTGATGTGATCACAGATGTATGTATAAGAGTGTGGATCACAGAGTGATTTGTAGCAGGCGACTACCTGGAAATAACCCAAATGCTGAATAGTAAGAGTAGGAGAAATCAATCTACTCAATAATGGACTATTATGCAGCCTTTAAAAGTAGCAGTTTAATTTTTAAATTTTTTTTTCTTTAAAGAAACTTTATTAAGAAAGATTTTAGACAAATCAAGTAGCATACTGAACCCTCACACTTCTGTCATCATATTGTCTCAAATAATGAACTCTTTCATTTCATCTAAATTCTCCATTTTCTTCTTCTATTTTGAAGCAAATCCAGGCATCATACATTTCATCCATAAATATCTAATATAGTAACTCTCTCTAGAAAAAGGATATGTCTTTAAAATATCTGTAACAATATTATCATATCTGAAAATATTAGCAATATTCTTTAGTATCATCAAATGCCGAGTTAGCCTTTACATTTCCAATTGTTTCACAAATATCTCTCTGCTTTTATAGTTTATTTGAATGACTATCCAAGTGAGAGTCACACACTGTGGTTTTTTTTGATATATCTTTGAAGTCATTCTATTTATAAGTCTTTCTCTTTTCTCTGTCTTTCCATACAGTGTGGTTTATGCATTGAACACAGGATTACTCAGCCTGGGAGTTTCCATAGTCCAGGTGGTTTTGTTTTGTTTTGTTTTTAGGGGTTAAATCGAGGGCCTCTTCACTGAGTTACCTCCGCAAACCTTTTATTGTTGATTTGGAGGCAAGGTCTTGCCAAGTGACTAAGTTGCCCTAGGCAAGCTAACAGAATATTTAACGACATAGGAAAATGTTCCTGCTAAATGCTCAGTGTTAGGTGGGGAAAAAAGCAAACAAAACAAAGTCATTGTATTATTAACAATAATAATTTATTTAGAAACACACATAAAAGACAAGTAAAAAGCAAACACAATCAAGAACAATTTGGTTCTAAGTCCACCCTGCTGGCTTCTAACTGCTTACCGGGGAGCAAGGGATTCAGACTCACTGAATTTTCCCAGAGTTATAGAGAGAATAATAATAATAATAATAAATTTGCAAAGCTCCTGGCACATCATAGTTGCTCAATAAATGATAGTGACTGCTAGTGCTATCACTAGTGGTATGAGTTTGCCAGAGACAGAAGCATTAGTTTAGTGGAAACGGCCTTCCTGTTTCTGTCAGCTCACTCCCTGGCTTCTGTGAGGTGGTCTAACCCACAACCTAGGCACACTGAATCCAAGCTGTAAGGAAAAACAGGGATTGTGACAGGTATACAACCTGCAGGAAAGCACATGGATGGAGGATTCTAGGAGAGAGCAGATCCTCCTCGGGCCATCTAGAAGCAGGCTTTGCATTTAAGAGTGTGACCAAAATTCACTGGGTTGAAAGCAAATGATGATCTACATCTGTGCAGTTCTTCACTATTTAAAACCCTACTACTTCACTGGAGAAAACTCTGTAAAGTAGTTTGTATGGCTTTAGCTCCTTAAAACACTGCAAATAGTATCAGTTACTGTTACCTAATGCACTACCCTCCCCCACTTAACTCTTAATCAACACCCATATATGCCCAGTAGGTTCTACAGAGCAGGAATATTGATGCATCTTGGTGGAGTTTGAGCAGTGTGCTGGTCAGAGCTGCAGTTATCTCCAAGCTCAGCTGGGTAAGGTCCACTTCCGGTTGACTCAGATGCTGTTCTTGGGATTTGGTTCCTTGTAGGTCATTGAAATGAGGGCCTCAGTTCTTCAGTGGCTGTTGCCTAGAGGCTGCCTGAGGTTCCTCCCTACACGGTTCTCTGTAGAGTAATGTGCAATATGGCAGCTGACTTCTTCAGAGTAAACAAGGAGACATAGGGAATTAGGGAGATGGGAAAGGAGAGAGGAAGGGAGAGGAAGAGAGAGAGGGAGAGAGCCAGTCTTTTGTAACCTATTTTGGCATTGGCATCAGTCAGTTTTCCTTGAATTCTTCCTGTTAGAAGTGAATGAGTAGGTCCATTCCCCACTCAAAGGGAGGGGGTGACACAAAGGTGTGGATATCAAAGTGGGGTATTCTAGAAGGCCACCTATCACATCCCCCTTTACAGAAGAGGAAACCAAGGCTCAGCAAGGGCATGAGACTTTCCCCAAATCATCCACAGAAGAAGCCTCTAACTAGTGTTGTTATTTTGTCCACTCTATTGTGCAAACCCTGCTGTCCTACTCCAAGGTCATCCTCATGCAAAAGGGCCTGCACCACGTAAATTACTGAGTGAGCATTTTCACATAATAAAACATCTTTAGATAGCTACAGCAATTTATGGTATTCTACGATGGGGCACGTTTTGGAAATAGAAAAATGTAATGATAATTAGAAAAATATACAGAGGCTCCATTACCTACAAATGCCACGTACTGCATAGTTTTTGCAGAAGTGGCCCTGGAAAATAGTCCTTAGGCCATTCAGGGTAACAGCGATGATTAATTCCAAGCTGTTAACGCATTTTATTATGCAAATACTCCATCAACTCAGCCATGGAGAAAGTGCGGGCACCGCCTCCACCCCATTCACTCTGGACACTTGATTTGCATGGAAATGTGGCACTCGCTGGAGACCAGACAGTAGGCTCTCCTTGGCAGGGAGGGGCAATGGCGTATGTGGGGGTATTGGGGTGTGTGTATGGGGTGTCTGGAGGAAGATCCAGCCGGCTATTAGTAAGTGACAAGGATCATTTTAATGTTATTTGCGGTTAAAAAAACAATGGTATTACCTTAATTTAGTAATTAAATTGCTCAAAGCAGGAGAGATAAGTAGACCTTAGGGTCAATTCCAGTTGCACTGAGTTTTGGGCCTTCTGGGAGCTGGAGTTGAATCCTGAATCATTAAAAAGAAGGCTCTTTGCATGAAAGCACTGTTCAGCCCCGGTGGAGATGGAAGATCTTTTTTCTGGAGAGCCAAAGGTAAGCAAAAGGAATGTGTCTCTGGGAACCAGATGGGGTTTGATCAGTCTGTGAATTTTTAGAACGGTCAGAGTTTGGTCTCAGGGAGTGATCGCTGCGGGCCCTTCTGGGCCTTCATACTTAGTAACTCTTATGTGGGCTCAAAGCTCTGCTAAGTGAACATCCAGCCTTAGTGTGAGCTGCAGACTTATGAGGGCTTTAACCCTGGACTGTCTAGCATAGCCATTAAGAAGGAAACTCAGAGCTGCCTAAGACACCTCTCAGGCGCTGGCCCGGGTCACTCACAGGCTGACGTGAAGGTAAAGGGTTGTTGCAAGTTTTGGGTTCCAGCAGCCCAGTTATTGGAGCTTGTGGGATTCCCAAGACCACAGGAAAGAGGACCTTAAACCTCACCCTGAAGGCCCCATTTCTAGAAAGAGAGATGGAGTTGGAGATATTGGCAGTGAGTTGGGATGTCACTTCCCTATACATACAAGTCCCCAAATACACCCCGTGGGAATAAAAAAGCGGAATTGGTCTTTCCCACCAGGAACTTCATCTGCAGGGGGACAGTATACATCCAGACATGCCCCCAAACTGCTCTGAAACTCCTGATTCTGCCAGTGAGTGTTCAGAGGAAGTTTGGTTTTGGAGTATATTTTTCTTCATGTGCTGCCTTACAGATATTTGAAGGCGCTTCTGCTCTGTTTTCCTTATGCTCTCATAAGCCTTCAAGCAGACAGGATAAGTGTTACTATCCTCATCTGGTAGAAGGGAAAAACCATGGTTGGAGTTCAGTGATTACCCTGAGTAAGAGGCAGGTGCTTTCCAAACCAGGTCTACCAACTTCTGGTTCAGATTCATTTTCATTTCTCTAGGAAGCCAAAGTTGGCTTGTAGCAAATGGCAGGGAAAAGGAGCTGGTTACATAAAGTGGGGAGTCTGATGAGGGAAGCACTCAGCTTCTTTAAAATGCCTTGTGCTAATGAATGGCCAGAAAGGAGGAGGAGGAATCCATGGAGATCTGTGGACCAGCTGCTGGCTTCTGGAAGAGTCATCTGACTAAGTTCTTAGCACTCAGCTGTGTGAAGTAAATGATTCTGTTGACTGACAGCAGAGGACACACACACACACACACACACACACACACACACACACACACACACATGGGGGCGGGGCTGGGCAGAAAGGTCACAGGAAACTTGAACTGTTTTCCAGCCCTTCATGTACTAATTCACAATTTAACTCTGTTACCTCTGTCTGTCTAGTTTTTCTTCTCATCGTTTATAAAACATGGACTAGATGATCTCTAAGACCTTTCTAGCTCTTTGTAGGAGAAGCTGAAGTCTGACAGATATGTAATCAACTTCCATGTCTTTCCTCAGAGATTGGTCGCCAGGTCTTGGTTCAGGAATCCGTAGCTTTGCCTACAATTTTCAAGTTCTAGGCATCTTGGAAATTTCTCTGGTTGGGAAGCCCATGGACCTTGGTGGTCTATGGGAAAAAACTGATTTCTTTCCAGTCAACACCTTCCTGACACACTCTCAAAATGTATGGCACTGCCCGGGAATTCCTACTCACAGTCCTCAGGTGTATACCGGACTCAGTGCCCCGCCTTGCCTTTCCTGAGCTCTACCCCTGTTCACTGCCCCAGCCTTCCCTTTCCCAGTTCCAGCCACACGTCCATGGACAAGGACATATTTTTTCATCACTCAAATAGATTTTTGTCTTCCAGGAGGTTAAAACATAATGGGGAGAAAAACTAATCAGTAGCATCAATGAAAGCCCAATCAAAGTCACAACAGATTTTTTTGGTGGACATTGACAAAGTGATTCTAAATTCGTATGGCGATGAGGCCAGGTGCAGTGGTGCAGGCCCACAGTCTCAGCACTCAGGAAGGTGAGGCAAGAGGATTGCCAAAGCCATCCCGAATTACAGAATGAGACCCTGTCACAGCAAACAATAGATATGGATATGGAAATGAATACTTAGACAAAACAATTTCGGAGAAATAAGAATGAAGATGAGCGTCTTACACTAGCTGATTCAGGACTAACAGTCACAGGAATTGGAGACTGTGGTACTGATGCACAGATCGGCGTGGGGATCTGGAATAGATTAGAGTCCAGAAACAGACCCGCATGTAGATAATCAGCTGAATTTTAACAAAGACACAAAGGCATTTTTTTTGAAAAGGTAATCTTTTCATCTAGTGAATTGGATTAGTTAGAATTTATATGTAAAATGAAACATCAATCCATATCTCACACCATACACAAAATTTCAAAATTCATCATAGACCTAGCTCTAAGAGCAAACATTATAAAAGAAAATATAGACAATCTATGTGATTATGAGTTAGGCAGGTATCATCTGGAGAATGTATCAATTGATGAATGGATAAACAAATTATGATATATCCCTGCAGTGGAATACTACTTGGTAATAAGGATGAGTACTTTATTAATTCTAGTAATAAAAAAGTTACTGAAGTACTTTACTTTGCAGCAATACAATTGAACCTCAAAGACATTATTCTAAGTTCAACAGACCAGCCATGAAAGAGCACATACTGAATGATCCCATTTCAGTGATGTTTTAGAAAAACAAAAGAGCAGTGACAGAAAACAGATCAGTGATTACCAAGAGCTTGGGCCGGGACAAGGGCCGGAATGAAAGAGGTGAGAGACCATGTAAATGTTCTACGCATGAGTGGGTGATGCCTACACAGTTGCATATGTTTGACAAGTTTCATTACATTTCACACTTAAAAGTGGTGATTTTTATTTCTATAGATGACCCTTCAGTAAAGTTGATAAGGAAAAGACACTGGGGAAAGAGACAGTGTGTTTTCATAAAAAACGCCAAGTTGAGTCAGGGAAAATGTCCTAACACGAGGGCCACGCTGAGCACCAGACATTTAACAATGAAGTCTGGCTCCCCTTATGCTGTGCGGGCGACCCAAGAGAGGTGGAAGGGGGTGCCGGCTCGGGCTGTGGACGCTGCGCTGGGGTGGCCCGCGCTGCCAGTGAGTGGGGGAGCGGTCCCAGCCTGGTGGTTTTGGTCAGCACCTTTACAGTAAGCTGTGGGGAAGTGTGGGGCTGCTCAAGTGTGGCAGTGCTTTTGGCCTTGCGCCCCACACATGGGTCACTTTCATCAGAACAGGAAAACGAAACAGGCTCCCCTGCATGATTTATGGGAGGTCTTGCATTTTGGGGATGTGATACTGCAATTTGTGTTATGGGAGCAGGACATCTGTTTCCAGGGAGGTGTGTTCTCTTACCATGAGTGTTTCCCACCAGGGATCTTTTTGCTCCCTCGCAGAGTTATCCATTTTATGTTGGTCACTTCTTAGCGTAATGGGGCCTTCTGGTGACAAGTGGTCTCTCTCCAGTGCATGAATGTGAGTGGTCTGGGGCCAACTGGAGGTGAGCAGGAGCTGCGTGGGTCCCACCCTGCCCCTCAGATAGGGTCCAGCAGTGCGGTAGGCTAGGATTAGGGAGTGTGCCATCTGTCAGATGGTATGGGCAGCCTCCCTCTTAAAGATTATGTCTGAGTCATTTATTTGATTAAACTTCAGTTATGCTAACTGTCCCCATGTGAATTAGTGTCCCTTGCTGGGGTGCTCTACTGCCAGCAGATCTTGGCCCCCAACTCTGCTCACTCAGAGGCACATCTCCCTCGGGAGAGCTGATGCAAGAAGTAGAATCGTGGCAGCACCTGGTTAGGGGAACTTGGGCAAGCTGCTCGCTTAACTCTTCATTTCACAGAGGGCAAAACGGAGGCTGGCTTGGCCCAGAGAAGGGATTTGTTCCATGTGACTCTTGCCTATGAAGTCACTACAACTCATTTCTTTTTAATTCCAAATAATGGGGACATGGTTTGGACTCAGACATGTTCCTGTGGCGGGAAGGTCCTCTATCTCGTACCACTTCCCAAAAGGCAAACTGTACCTTTTTTTGGGAGACAAGGCCTTGCTGTGTAGTTCAGGCTGGCCTTTAGTTTACTCTGTAGCCTAGGCTGGTCTTGAACTTGTGGTGATCCTCCTGCCTCAGCTTCCCAAGTTCTGGGACTACAAGTGAGTGCCAGGCCCGAAAAGGAAATTGGAAAGAACTTTGCTCCTCATCACCTTTGCCTGCTGGGTTGGTTGAAGATAAAAAGCCTAATTAAGAGTTGATTGAGCAGAGAGGTTCAGTACAAGCTGCATTTTATTATTATTATTTTTTATCCTGCACCCTTCTGCTTTTAAAAGGAAATACAAGTCCCTAGGTCTTAGTGAGCAAGATTTTGTTTGCTTAAATCCCCAGGACTTTGTTTGATCTGAAAGGTGCTGGAGACTCTTGAGCCCCACCCTACCCTGTTTGAATACTCCCCACAAATCCCTTTTCACCGGGACCCCATGTCCATAGTGCTCTAATCTCCTAGCATGTCTGGGTGAGACATACCAGCCCCTACCGTGTCACCTCTGCCAACACCGAGCATAGGATGCAGGAATGTGTGTGTACAACTCCCCCTCCCCCACTGCGTGCGTGAGCAAAGATTCATTGTATAAGTAAAATTAAAATGTATTAACTTGCCTTCCAGATGCCCCCTGATAGCAAGTTTAATTACTCTGGACATAATTAAATGAGTTTAAGAGATTAGAAATATAGGGGGATAGTGAAGAGCATAAATTTATGGGGAAAAGGGAAAATTTAATTCTGGAGTCTTTTGTTACTTAGTGGGGGTTAGGAGAGATGGAGGGAATACTTGGCTAGAAGATGAATGAGGAGGGTTTAGGAGGGCTGAACCAGTTTGGAGGTATAGCAACTGTCTGTCAGCCCACACAAGTAGCAATACAGCAATACAGCCTGGCCGGCCTTCTGCAGGAGGTCTGGCAGCACGGGGCAGGTGCTCTCACTTGGGAGATGGGCGAGCCAATGGCTGGCGAGACCCACCCTTCCTCCTGCTTCTGTTCTGGAGGGCTCCCCCGTCTTGCCATCAACCTTCACTCTGTGACTCTCTTCCTGGGACTGGCAGCAAAATCCACACATGCTCAGAGAATCTTCAATAGAACTGGCTTCCTAGAGTGCTGGCTGCTTTGTGTTTTCTGGCCCTGGAGTCACTGCTCACCTCCAGGTCGCTTCACTCCAACCTTGTCCTGATTTGTGGAGCAAGGGTTAGGTGGCAGTTTCCAGGGGGAGCCAAGAGAGTCCCCATGCAGCCGGTTCAGATGCTGTGTGTCTCTATTCAAAGACCCAATGCTCATATATATGTACACTAATACACACTGGCATACACATCTAGACACACATGCCATTGACACTTACCACTGCACACTCACTTGCATAAACAGGCAATCATATATATCCATATATGCATTAATATGTACATATGTGAATACATGCTCAACCACACATGCATTCAGTCTTCCACACATACATATACTTACTTGAACAACTATGCCCCTTTGAGGCATGATCAAAAGATATGGTGAATATTTAAATTAGAAATAAAAAATTATTGCAGTACAAGCAGGGCATATTGCCATTCATCCTCTTCAAAATACTCCCCTTTGCTTTGAACACCCTTATCCTCTCATTCTTGCCACTTTCTGGAGCAGTTCTGGAAATCTTCCTTCATGAGTGTCTTCATGGTTGCTTTGATGTCCTGAATTGATTCAAGACATTAATTACAATTTGTGTCAAATAAAAATATTAGGCAAATCCTCATCCACCTTATTCACTGGATCTGGTACTGTGAGACTTCTGCCTCTTCCCCAAAGTCAAAGTGACCATTGTTATGGTTTGTGGTTGGATGATGTCCTAAGACTTCATGCAATTATGAGGCTTTTTTAGAGGTGGCTGAATCCAGAGTGTGTGATTGATTCTTGGTGCAATGCAAGGATTAAAGGTGCTAGGATCAAGGGTGGGTGATTACTAAATCAGTACACTGATTGGTCTTGCGCTGCCCTAATCCCCAGTAGCCTAGATAGAATAGAAAAGAAACAGAAAAAAGCTGCTGAGCTTCCTTGCTTGCTTCATTTTCTACCTTCTCCCCATCATGAACTGTTTCTCCTGTGTGATGCCTGTTTGCTTGCCAACTTGCTGTTTAGCCAGCTGATAATGGACTGAAACCTCTACAAACTGTGAGCTAAATAAACCTCTTCTCCCTTAACCTGTGAGTGTTGGATATTTTGTCTCAGCAATGAGAAAAATAACTCAGACAACCATGAAAGGTAAATGTTTTGAATCAGTTCAGGACATAGAGGTATCCATGACACGACAACTAAAGATACTCAAGAAAGAGGACTTTCAGAACCTCATCAGAAAGTGGCAAGAATGAATGCTGAGTCTGGTGGTGCACAACTATAATCCCAGTACTTGGGAGGCTGAGGCAAGAGGATTGCCTAGAGATTGAGGCCAGCCTGGGCTACATAATGAGTTCAAGGGCAGCCTGAATGCATAATGAGACTGTATCAAAAAAGGGAAGCAAACAAACTAACACTGGAGGAAGAATGATGGGATAAGTATGTTTGAAGCAAAAGGCATTAATGGCAATGTGTGTCTTTTACCATCATACAGTTTTTTAAAGATCTGAGTTGTCAACAGTTTTTGATAACACTCTATAGGCATATATACATGCCCACATGAATACATATACACAAGTACACAGAACAGCTGGACACTCGAAACTCAAAGGTGAGCATTTTGGAGGAGAAATAGCAACTTTCTGATTAACTTTCCTATTGAAGTCCTTCTCTACAGAATCTGTTTTTTCAACTGGGGGAGAAGGGGGTGTCTGGTCAATGAGTGAGAAATGCTGCTGTAGTTCTGTAAATTTTTCAGCTGCACAGGGCGGAAGGATATTCTTCTTTGTGGTTTAGAATTATACTCTAGAAAGTTGCAAACAGATTTTTCACACCCTTTCTTAAGGTGGCTTTTCCTGCATTGTCCCTGTCTCTAAAAAGCTAGCTTTGGATAAATTTTGATTTTTTTCTTAAAGGAAAGCAAAAACAAAGCACCAGGACACTGAATGAATAGAGTGAAGGCAAACAAGAATTCAGAGATAAAGTTAAAATCCTCTTACATTTTCAGCTGGGTTGGTTGGGGGTTGGGGACCGCCAGCAGTCCTAATGGTGTTTAGAAATGGAGTCTGTGTTATGTCTAGGGGTCCTAGTATTTTGTGTTACTCTGACCCTGGCATTGTATCACTGCAGTGCAAACGTTTAGCTCTGGTTGGAGGAAGGTATTTTGTATTCAAGCCAAATCTACATTTCAGATTTTAAATGGGGGAACAGGGAAAAGAAGGGGGTGGGGCTGGAAAGGGCAAAGGTCAGTGTTCACAGGTCTGAGACCATGTTTAATATCACATGACACCTTTGTCAAACAGTGTGTCACCCCTCCCCCCATGCACTCAGGCTGTCTGGGTTTCTGTACCTAAGGGACCTCTCTCTGTGTTGTCTGCTGCCCACTCTCAGACTTGCTTTTTATAAACCAGAAGAAATGAATGAAATTTGACCTATTCTGTTTTTTTTTTTTTTTTTTTTAATGTGGTGGCATGAGAAGCCCTGGAGGGTCATGTTCTCTCCGGTCAGGCCTGTCTGCATCCCCCTCCTGGGGTCCAGCAGCTGTCTGAGGCCTCAGGACTGACTGGACGCTGGCGGGCAGGGGGTGGTGTTGTATTTCAGTCTTCTGTCCTTGAAGGTGAGCAGAAAGCCTGCAGCTCAGGGTCAGGTCATCCCCTGGAATCTCAAAGGAGAGGAATGAAACCCAGTGCTCAGATGCACTTGAGACAGTTTTAGATGGCAGCTATTAGGGCTTCTAGACCCTGGACTGTCTGCTGCCCTTCCAGGACCAAGAGCATGGGGCATGGGCCGACGGCTGAGCTTTTATCTCTGTGGACCAGACTTCAACTGTGGCTTTTGCCACTAAAGCTTGGTGATTTTTGCCTCAGCCCTGGTGGACGTTTGTTCCTCTCACCATGGTCCTGCTGCTGTGGAGGAGACCTTGGTCATGCTGATTCTGTGACATACCCTGAAGACACTT
Organism: Hydrochoerus hydrochaeris; assembly: GCA_004027455.1. NCBI lineage: Eukaryota > Metazoa > Chordata > Mammalia > Rodentia > Hydrochaeridae > Hydrochoerus > Hydrochoerus hydrochaeris. The sequence goes on along the minus strand of PVLA01001454.1, from coordinate 112,510 downwards.
CCTCAAAGAGGCAAGACTGGTGCACCCTGTGACCACTTTCCTCCTTCACCTTTTAGACACTGAGTCTCCGGAGACCAGACAGAGACAATAAGCTCTCGATGATTAGCTGTTTCCCAGACTTTGAGACCTGAAGACTATTCAAGATTTATGAGAGACACTTCTATGAATGATCACTAGTCAGCAAAGGGGCAAGGACTTTGGAGACCTCCAGACCCTGGTTAAAATACTGAGTGTCGCTGGGTGCTGTCCCTTCTCTGAGATCCTTCCTTTCTGATCTGGAAAATGGGGATAAAAATAACTCAATGGTGAGGTTATTGTAAACATGAATGAGTTATTGCATGCAAACTGCTTGGCATGGAGTTGGCTCTCAAGATAGGTTAGCCATTATTCATTTGGTAAGATTTATATCTAGCCTTTATTTCAAAGAGTTAGAGGTGGTTTCTACACAAGTCTGTGGGGAGGGTAGGCAAATTTTTAAGATGTACATTTGGCAGAGGCAAATGGAGCATGCTCACAAATGAAGCCTGAATTTCTTCCATCAGTCAAGACTTCTGATCGAATCAAGAGTTCTTTACTTTAGGGAGCTGCAAAATTCTCTGCTTCTTGGTGCATTATAGGGGGAGGAATCCTTCCAGAAACTAAGCAGTACCCTCAGGATGGGCACGAATGCTCACTGCCCCAGTTAGACCAGCTGCTGTTTTGAAAGATGTCCTTAAATAAATCAAGGTCAATTATACCTGCTTAATGATCTGCTTCAATGGAGAAACAGAGACCAGGAATGAGCGGGAAGACTGGACAGTGGCTCTGTACAGAAAACACTAGCACAGGGCTAGTGACTCTTACTAGCGGTCTTGCCCCTGGCTGATGTGCCACAGCCCTGCCTCTGGCTTGCTGGCTCCAAACCTGCACAGGTTGCTCCTTGAAATGAACTTCGTGTTTACAATATGCCTTACATATCACAAATTCCACAGAGCAAGTCATTCGTTCCCATCTGCATGAACATCTTCATCTTCATTCATGCTACTTCTACTTGAAAAAAAAATTAAGCCCTTTCAGTGTAGGAGATGTCTGTTCATTGTCACCTTACCGCTAAAGTCCAAAGCCCCAAAGTCAAGGAAAATCAGGAAAGATTGGGCAGGGAAGCTATTGTGATATGGCAGAAATAGCAAAGACTGGATTTTATTTCTGGTTCTTCCATAAGATGTTGGGTGGGCAAGTGCCACCCCTGCCACTTAGGTTTTCAGGTCTGCCAAGATCTGCTGTATCTCATGGCTTTACTTCGTAATGGGCAAGAAGGAAGCGAAGTGTGCATATCGCTTACCCGCTTCTCCTTGAGTCTTTCTAGCAGAAGCTAAGCCAAACTATAGCCAGATAGCTTAGGGCTGGGCTTCAGCATATTGTTCCAAGCACTAGCAACCAGCTAAAGCCCAGACAAAGATTGATTCACTCAACCCACCACAGTCTGGAGGGCATGACAACTGGCGGACATGGCTAAGATTGCAGTACTCTTGAGACTGCAATACGGAATGTGGCAAGATCTTCTAAGGTTGCCCTGTGATGCTTGAAATAAGTCACAAAACACAGGACCTGTCGCTGTCAAAACAGGGGCTGTAAACTACAGCTCAGCAGCCACGTCCAGACCCCACCTGGTTTTGTGAATGAAGTCACTGGGCAGCCAGGTCTGTTTTTTTGTAGCTGTACTATTTGAGTCTATTACTGCTTCTACTGGCAGAGTTGAGCAGTTAAAACAGAGGCTGGCCTTGAAAGCAGGAATACTTACTATTTGGCCCTTAGCAGGAAAAATTTGCCAACCCCTATTACAGAAAACAGATCAAAGTATGCTGTCTTACGAGCCTCCTAAGAATACGTGCCTTTCCCACTGTTTTGGCTTATTTTATACAAATTGCTGTTTCTGTCTCAGGGGAGATAGAGTTAGTTCTGGGCTCAAATGAGAAATGAGTGAAGTATTGTCTTCACTTTTTTTTTTTTTTAAAGATTCTTCCCTGCAAAAGAAAGTTGACCATCTAGTGTGACAGGTACTTATTTATGCCTTTGCCTTTAACTTAGTGAATTAAATTCTTTATACACAGAGAAATTGATTCTTTACACACAGAGAAGGTAAATAATTCAACTAACATCACCCAGTGAGGATGGGGAAAAGTAGAATTTCAATCCAAATGTCCTGTTAACATACCAAGGTCTTCCGACTTGAGGCTGGAAGGACCTTGAAGCCACCCTAGATGTCTTCTAGGTCTTGGAAATGTGAACTAAAGCTGGTCAGTTACTTGGAGGATATTTGATAGCCCCGACTCCAATTGGGAGCCAAAGGCTTTCCAATGGACAGAGGAGATTAAGGAATTACAACGAATGACAAGAAGGGAGCTCTGAACTGGGTGAGGCGATAATGCCTACAATTATGACACCCTGGGAGAATTGAAAATTAGAGCCCAAACTGGATAACTTAGTGAGATCTTGTTTCAAAAGGAAAAATAAAAGGACATAGCTCAGTGTGAAGGCAGTGGATCTAATGCCAATACTAAGAAACTGGGGGTTTGGGAGAGAAAGGTGCTCTGGAGGAGGGGGGCTGCTCAGCAGAGCAAATCTCCTGCATAGGCCCTGCCCGGTGCTGAATCGGGTCCTGTTCTTTCCAGGTGATGGCAGAGTCATTGATTCTGGAACCATCTGGGGTATGGAAACTGGCTGAGTTCTGGAACTCAAGCCAGCCAGGAAGGAGACCATCTGATCTAACAGCAGTGAGGGGCCAACTGGCATTGGCCTTTTGCTTACTCTGTGGCCCATCTTTTGGTAAAAGGGCCGAGGCCCGCTTTGATTTGACTTTTAGTACATCTGCTCTCCTCTTGCTCTCTGGGGTGGGATATTTTTTCTGTTAGGTTAAATTCAGTTTAAACACAATTAGGGAGACACAGGAATGGAAAGACATTTTTAAAAAGTTTCAAAAGTGAGAAGGCCAGTGATGAGTCCTTATACTCTGAGTTGCAGATCTTAATAGTACACATGTATAATTCTAGAGAGGCTTAAAGTTTTTCAACTGATGAAGAGATAATAAATAATAATAGCGGCTAATTTAAAGATGTTCACTCTGGTCTCCTCTGGACTCCAGAGAGTGTGGGATGGAGTCTCTCCCTCCACCTCAGTGCAGACCCTCTGCTGAGGAGACCAGCTGTGCTGAGTGGAGGGGACAGCATGGAAGTCACTACAGAGTTCTTGAGCTGTCAGTTTGGTTTCTGTTGGTCTAGGAGAAGGAGCAGAGGTGAAGAAAAGATTCTAGGGTGGGGTAGAGGTGGCCTTTCTGGGAGAGAGTGGTAGGTTGTAGAGCAGATGCAGATAGACAGACAGATAGACAGATGTTTATAGGATATTATAGTTCAGAGCAATTGGATCCTGAGTCCATATTTCCTAGCTCCTTCTCTCTTAACCTGAGCGAAATTTGGGTAACATGGGATTGTTAATGGAACAGCACCACATAGTTCACTGGGGGCCGGGAAAAATCCATATATGACCTGTGCTGGCACACTGGAGCTCTTCAATAGGGGGCCACGGCAGGGACAGAGAGGGTCTCTTCTTTTGCCTCAGGGGAAACCTCAAGCCACCCTCTTCCCTGGGGTTGTACCATGTTGGGTTATGTTGGGACAGGCTGTGACCCACTGCAGCGCCAACCTCAGGCCCGTGGTTTTGAGCAAATCGAAGCCTTGTGATAGTGACTTCTGGAGCTGAGAGCTGTTTGGCAGCCGTGAGGTTCATCTTCATGGAAAGGAAGGATCAGAGGCACTGGTGGCAGCACCTGGCTGGAGGGCAGAGTCATACCAAAGGCTCTGGGGCTGAGAGACTGTTGATGTGGGCTGTGGTGGGCAGGCCAAGGCTCTGACCTCTGAGTTAAGGAAATACCATTTTCTTTCTTTCCATAAAGAAAAAAAAAAACAAAAAACCCACGGCCCCTCCCCCACACTCACACATGCACACACAGAGACATGCATACCAAGAAAAGAAAAAAAAAAAAGTCCAACAGTTTATGGTACTGTTTATTCTCAGACAGGGAGTGGACAGCCTTTTGGAGGTGTCCGACTGTGCCGTCCAGCCAGACTGACATCTGTGGGAGTTCAGGGTTTTCAATGTTTAGTCTGCATGAGACCCCTGGGCCCCAGTGGGCTCTGCTCCTTGTAGGCCTGACTTAGCCATCGACCCTCCCCCTCCCGAGCAGTGAGATCTGTTTGTATGAGGGAAGCTCCATGGCCCCTAAAGTCCAAGGGGTGGACCTGGCCCATGACTGTCATTAAAGTTATAGAGAATCTAAGCTTGGGAACCTCACGGGGGCAGTGGGTCAGAATCTACCTTCTCCTCCCCTCTCTTTTCCTGCTAAGAACCATTTTTCCCTCTGATGGGGCAGGTTCAGGGCTATGCCCTGCCTCCCTTCTGGCTCTGTCTGCTCCTGTAGCCTTTGGAATTAGTGTTATTGCTGTACGATGCATCGCCCTCTAATTGTTTGTTAGCATGTCTGTCTCCCCTGGAGTAGACCTAGCTTTTAATTTCTCTTTAAATCTCCAGCTTCTAGCACAGCTCTTTGTATAGAGCTTTTTTCTCAATAAAAAATTCCTGGGATTGGCCTGAATGGAACTGCGTACTATGGAGTGGGACACAGGCAGCGGGAGGGGTTTGCAGACCTCTGAGCATGGTCTCTGTGGAGTCCAGGACCATGGTTACAGTGACACCAGTGAAGAGGGGCTCCCTGACACCTGCGTTCATCTCTGGTGCCAACTCATTGGGTTTGGAAGGAGCACCTGGAGTCCAAGGGGGCAAAGCAGGGGGATGCGGGGGCGGCTCCGTGTTGTAGCCATGGCCACTGCTTTTCTGACCGGAATGTCTACAGAGCCTGGGCTCGGGATGCTCTCGGAGTAATGTCAAGTTGAGTCTAATAGTCACCTACTCACTTGTTGCCTGAGTAGCAGCATGCAAACCACAATTAAATAAGCCTGGTTTTAAAAATATGCTATTCTGGAAAATACACTTTTTAACCTGTTTATGTAATACTTTGTCTCTCGAGGTTCCTAGAGATTAAAGGGTGTGAAGATGCATAAAGCAAAACAAGCCAGTTCAGAATGTATGTTACTTACATGAATAAATGTAATTTATGAAGATTAATTAATCAGCAGAATGAATTGAAAAGAAAGAAAAAAGAGAGAAAGGAAAGAAAAGAAAAAGAAAGAAAGAAGTAAACAAACAGACCCATGTCCATGTATGGAAGTAGTGTCTAACACATCTAGCTAACACCCAATTTAGTAATAAGCTCTAGGAAGAGCCCTTTTCCTTGGGTCTCTTTTTGGCAGCTCCTACAGTGTAGCCAGCTTTTGTCTCATCATGGAAGCTCCAAGAGTGGACAGTGTGCACCTTTCAGTTCTCTGACAATTCAGGAGATGAGCTTGGCTTCACTCTTCTTCAGTCTTCACTGTCTGCTCTGAGATCAGTCTTGAGACTGATCTACTGTCCGTCCTGCCATCCTTCCCATAGAGAGAGTCTACTGTGTACTTGGTGTTGCACTGTGACCTGGCTAAGGTGATTACAAAGAAATGGCATGTCCTTATGAGAGACTCATCATGGTGAGGTTTTCTCAACGTCTGAACTGGATAAGCTGGTTAGGCTCTGTTATAGGGGATCTGTCTTGTGCATAGTATGACTTTTACCAGCATTCCCGACCTCTACCCATGAGATGCTGGAAGCACCCCTCTCAGGCCTGAAAATAAAATGATCTCCCAACATTACCAAGTGTCCTCTGGGCCTGTAGTTGAGAACTGCTGGTTTTGCTGGAGATGGACAGGCCTGATAACACGTGAAGTGCTTCTCTGGACGCATGTTGGAAGAATGACAGGACGAAGAGGAAGGAGCAAGGGCACACCTCAGCTGCATGCTGAGTGGTGTGTGAGGTTGGCCAGGTGTAGCAGAGTGGAAGGGCCTTTCTGGCTAGTCAGCAGGAGCAGCTTCAGGGTGTAAAGGCACTCGAGGCCATGGTGTTGTTCTTCAGAGGAGGAATAGGAGGCCGCTGAATGGTGATGGTGGTGAAAGGCAGGGGAAGGGATTAAGAATACAGCCCAGGACCTGGTTGAACGGGACCCTGAAGCCCATGATGCACTGGACTTCATCCTTTTGCTGACACTGGAAACAGTGAGGATCTTTCCACTTAGTTAATGCTTGGGTGCAGCAGGGCCGGGTGGAATGGGCCGCTCAGACACTCCTCATGCACTGACCAGCTAGTCAAATCATAATGAAGTGGTTCCCATCTAGTCTCCCTCTTCCTTGGCCATCTCCCCAATCTTCAATGTAAACTGGGAGTACAGTGGACTGAATCCATTTTCTGCCCTCTTTATCATGTGTAGTCAAGATTTTCCCTGGGCGGATAGGGTGGTAGGAAGTGGGAGTTCCTGCAGAAGAGGGCATTGTCTCCGAGGAGAGGACTCTACTTTTTGGTCTGTCTTGCATCTAAGCAGAGACAGGACAATTTTCACCCCCTGCGGTGGATTAAAAACTGTTGGTTTACTTAAATGCCAGCTGAACTCAATCAGCGTGGTGTCCAATGTAAATGGCCCACCTGAGGACTGTTGCCGGCATAAAAAGGAGACCTGGAGAGGGAGAGTGGTGTTGTGGGTTCTCCTAAGTGTTATTGTTTGGAGCTGTTGGTTCTTTTGGAGCTGCTCAATCTCCAGGAAAAGATAGTCATGCTGGCTTCCTGATATGACTTTGGCTGTTCTCATCATCAGAGGGGCTTGAGACATCACCATCAGTGAGAATAGCTGTGGTACTTTTTGGGGGAGTCCTGGTTCTTATTTTGAGTGTCGCTTCTTGGTTCCAGCGCAGAACCCTCAACCTACTGGCACAGATCCTTCACCCTGCTGGCATAGACTTTCTAGCTTCCGTCTCTGACCTTGAGGCCTTCCCAGTGCAGATCTGTGAAACAGATGCATGAGTCACTGTAGTGGGCTCTAGGCATCCAGTTGGACTTGTGGGAGGCACTAGGGCTCTAGGTTTTCAGCTGGACTCATGCAGGACATTGCTCTGGGATCCAGGTTCTTGGCTGGATTGTCTAGGTCTTTATTGTGTGGACAGATTTCCTGCACTTTCCTTGTGTTTGACTCCTTGGGTGATCATTATAAGTAATACCATAAATTCTATGTCCTGTATTGTCTTGTTCTCCTTGCAAATCCCTGACTACAACACCCATGGGATGCACATGGAAGTAGTGTGGGCTCCTTCCAAGCCAAGATTTTCCCATATCCTTTTCCTTTTCCAGAGGGAATTGAAGCCTCTGAGAGTATGTCAGAGTCACATGACAGAAAGAGACTGGTCCTGAAAGACTGTGTGGGAGAGAGCTACTTGCTGATCAGAGTACCTGCCCAAGATGCTACATGAGTAGGAAACAAATTTCTGTTGTGACAAGCCACTGCCCTTGGGTCTGTTTGTCATTTTGTGTTAGCATGATAACAGTTAGGGACTGCTTGTGTTAATCCAGTTTTGAGAGTACAGAAGTCTACCCTGTTGCCACGACTCAAACCTGGGCATCCCCAAGTGAACTTGTGATGTCTTTGGCAGGGTGTATGCATTGGGGTAGGTGGAGAGGGTGCTGGCTTGATCCTATTTCCTGCGGCCTGCAGCGGGCTGCCTATAGTAACATTTTTATACCTGTCCATCTCCAATTCCACCCCTTTTATCTCCTGCTACTCTCTCCTCCTCTTGTCTCCCAATGACCAGGAAGCATCCCGATCAGAGGCTGAGCTAACCCTGCCTTTGTTTTTCTGCTAAGTCATCGGGTTGAGAGCTTGCTGGAAGTCCTTAGAAGGCACAAAAGTCCATTGTTTTTCTTTTGATGGTCTGGGCCTTAACTCCATGCCAGCTGTGTTGCTTGGTACAACTGATTGCATCTAAATAGCAGATTCCTTCTCATGCTCCTGGAAGCAAGAGAGCTACCTGGTGTGAGCATCTGCGTCCACATGTGTGCATGCTGGAGGTTTGATTTAGACCCAGGGACATAAAATGCCATGCGTCGGATCAGAGGACTGGGTGCAGGATTTGTGTGTGGGATCAGAGGAGCGGATGTGGGAAATCGCAAGAGCATGGTTGTGAATACCTTTTGGCTCATCGGGAAAATGATCTCTAGAATTTTACATGGAGTTTCCTACATGGATCTTGGTGACTGTCGGCAACAAGTAGGCAGGAAGAGAGGCACTGCTTTTGTAAGTGTTTTTCCCAAGTGGTCTTTTCTTTCCCAGTCTGCTCTACCTGCTTGCGTACTGTTCAACAGAGAAGGGGGAGGAGGGAAGGGGGGGGGGAAGGGTGGAAAATAAAGAGAAACTTGAGTGTGCCTTTTTTTCCTTTTTCTTTCTCTGCCCTCAGCCATCATTAACAGAAAAATATTTTTAAAAGATCCCTTGATGGCATCCCCAAATGTGAAGTCTGACATTTTCTTAGCTGATGGCCTCCTTTGTGAAGGTATTTTGTGTCCTCCCAGCATGCCTGCTAGATCCTGGTTTGCTGCGGTTGCTAAGGTAAATACTCTTTCCATTAAGCACCATAGCCCAAGAGTGGCCTAAAGCTCAAATAAATGACCAAGGAGCAAGTTAAACATTCCCTGGGGTGATTTTAACCTCTGCAATGGCTTTTTGGAAAAATTGCCTATTTCTTCATGTTTTGGACAGGGAGGGAGTGTCTCTTATTCCCTTCCTTTTTCTTTTCTTTTCAGCTGGGTACACCTTCTCTATAATTTATTCATGCATTGGATGAAGGGCAGAAACATGATTAATAAATCACAGAGAATCGCCCCCTCTCCCCTCAGTATTTATAAAGAAAGCCAAGCAGAACACCACACATGCATTATGTTAACTTTGGGGGGACCTGGGTTATGCAGCTGATTCTCATGGAGGTCCTTCTTTCTTTTGGTATGAAAAATACCACAGCAGAACAGCTGCTGCAGAACAATGTTCTTCTGGAAGGTTCCTCTGCTTAGGGGAAAGATTCAGGGTTCTTGGTGACATTTTGAGAACAGAGTGGCTGAAGCTTTGCATGGTGGTTTGACTTTGTTTATTCTCCTTTGCCTGATGAAGAATGTGTTCACAGACCACTTAAACTGTGACTGTTGTCTTGCCTTGTCATTTGATAAGAAGCCATGGGACAGCCTTATTCATCTTTCCATCTTTGTTGTTGAGGAATCTGGTTGGCTGGGAGGAGACAGCACATGCGGAAGTCTTAGTGAGCAGCAGCCCGAGGTTTTCTGCTGGGCCCCCCATTAAAAAAGTGTCCTTCCTGGAAGTCCATGCTCCTTTCTCCCCTGGCTACCCAGCTTGATGGTTTGCTACTTTCCTGAATGCATTTTATCTCCCACAAGAGGGTATATTTTTGCCACCCAATGATTGAGTGTTTCTCCCCAAACTCTCTACTGGCTGCTCCTGCAAGATTCTCAGCAAACCATTCAAACACATCTTTGATGACCACAGAAACCCAGGCTTGGTAGAAATAAAGACCATAATGATTCTTACTCCCCAGGTGGGGGGTTGGGGGGTGAGTTACACCATGTTTCTTAGTGCCCCAGGAACAAGAAGATTCATAGAGCCAGCTGAGGGAGCTTTTTAAAGACCTGAATGATCATATCAATCCACGTGTTGCATTTAGAACAGTGCTGCATCTGAGTGCATTGACCAAACCCAAGTGACCAGCTCCTCAACTGCCTCACAGGCCCAGGACCCTGCTGAGCTAAAGCTCCCTCAGCCTCCTCCCAGTCCGGCCTCTGCTGCACGCTCCCCAACTCCCATGCATCCTGAAATTCCAGCTCATGCTGTTTTTCTGAGAAGCCTTCCTCCAACCCCAAACAAAATGAGTTTCTCCCAAGGTTCAAATGTGTTCCATTTTCAGGCGTATCTCCAGCTCAGGGCATGTGTAGGTGCTCAGTGAATATAGAGCACATGGAGGAAAGAGTGATTAAAATGTGCTGCTTCTCACCCAGGAGTGGTACTTGCCTCTTTCTGGTCTTTTCTTTCCCACTCTTCACATCATCAGTCAGTTCCACAGAGCAGATTAAAATAATTTCACTGGCATGCTTTAAATAAGGAGGGAAGACCGAGCTTTTAAAAGCACCTAATTTAGACAGCCCTCAAAAAGTAGTTTTTATTTCCTTTCCTCGTGTGGGAAAACAAAGCTACTGACAGAATATGTACGAAGTGTGGATCCTGGGTATCTTGGAAGTGACCTGGATGTTCTGGAGGCTGTCCAGGCCTTGGAACCAGATGAATGGGCCCCACTACCCGTAGCGGAGGCCTGAATTCCTTGCTTAAGCAACCCTTTGCCAAACTTCCTCAGGCTATAGCACCAGGCTCCAGAGAAAGACTTGGATGGAGATATTAGGGGATAATTCTCACACCCACCTCTTTTTCCTCCTGAAAAAACCCAACTTCGTGCCCCTTTCAGGACATTTGGGAGAGGAGGACCTGGGCCATCACTGGGGCAGGAGTAGGAGTGGGGGCAGTTTGGGGAGAATTCTTGTGTTTTTGGTTCTTGACTTTAAGTCATTCTGTTTTTGTACTTGTGTCTTTTAAGCTTTTCCACATGTGCCCCCAGGGCCCACCGGTGAGTGTGTTTTATAAACTGGAAAAATGAATCAAAATAAGACCCAGAAGGGAAACACCAGGAGGAGTGTGAAGGGAAAAGTGTTAGTTCCTCTGTACCTCCCAGCTAGGCCTGACCTGCATTTGTGGGGTCTCAGGGTCAGGCTTATTTGGCTTTATAGGTAAAATGTGAATCTTTGCTCTGAGAAAATCTGATTGGGCTTTGTACTTGGCCTGCTCGGTTCAGCATTAATTAACTTCAGGAAAGTAAAAAGTGATTCCTTTTTATTTGGCTATCTGGCTCCACAAATGCTGTTGGCTTCCTGTCCCCTAGGTATTGGATTGATGGGACCACAAATGTGTAAAGTCTAGCACAGGAAACCCCCCACAATGGCCATTCAGAGGCTCTTGCCTCCTGGCGGACCCCAAATGCAAGAAACCAGGAGGCCTCTGCCCCAGCTCTCGGTTTACATGAAGGAAATGGTACCAGAATGAACCATCCATTTTCTTTTTTTAGCGTTCTTGAGTCAAAACAAGATGGTCTAGGGCAGGGGCTCCTTGGAAAAGAAATTCTTTTAATGGCCTGAAAAATCAATCACAACCAAAGAACTAAATATTCTGGAAAGCAGCATATTCAGGAAATTTGAAAAAGCTTTGGAGTCACTCCAGAAGGTATGTGACTCCATCCTGTTACCTGAGTCTCTACTTTCCAAACCTTGCTTGGGCAACTTTTATCAATAAAAAACATTTTTGGGAATTCACAACTAAGGTCTACATTTATACTTTTGTACTCACATATTCTTTTGTATCAAGATATTATGCGCTTTTTAAAAGCATACCCTAAGTAAAAATTTAATAATTGATAGACATAAGTATTTCAAAATAATGATTTTTTCTATTAACTATGCCTAAAAACTTTGCTTTCACTAAGATGTGTTATCAATAGTCAAATTTCTAGTAAAGGTAATGAGATTACATATGCACTAATTTTTTTTTAACATTTTGGTGAAATTCTTCATAGCATAGCAAGTCAAAGTCTAAATTTGATTTTTAACATTTGGGCTATTACAGCCAAGAAAGATATGTAAGATACACAGGTCCAAATGGAAGAAGGGAATTAGGGCTCTTATATTTTAATCCTAGCCAGCCTAAAGAAACAAATTTTCCTGCAAAAAGCAGGAAAAAAAATGAGCGTGTTAATGTCAACCCTACCTTGTCACAAAATTCCCACCTTTCACTCAAGACACCTCCAGTACTGGATGTGACCTTGGTCCTCTCTCCTGCCACCACAGCCTGTCTGTTGGGGAGTAGGAAAGCCTGTTTGCTGGAACATGCTGGTGGGTTCAGTGCCTCCAAAGGTGGTCCAGGGATCCCTGGGAACTGTAAACATGTTAACTTCCATAGTGAAAGGGACTTTGCAAATGTAATTCAGGCTTAAGACCTTTAAAAAAAAGGAAAAAAAAAAAGAAAAAATGAAAAATCATGGACTGTCCAGGTGTGTGTAATCTGGAGACTTAAAAGTAGAGAACTTTTTCTGGCTGGATTTAGAGAGACCATGACAAAAGAGGTGACCAGACATTCACCACATGGGCAGGACCTATCTGCTGTTGGAAGAGGAGTCCACCTACACGACAGAAGAAACGCAGGAAATTTCAAGAGCAAAGTCAGAGGTGCAGCAAGAAAAGGTGACATCAGTCCAGCAGCCACAAGAAACTGACTTCAGCTCACAGCCAGGATAAGCTGGGGGAGGCCCCTTCTCCTGCCGAGAGTGTCTCATTCTTTTGTACGAGTCTGTTCGTTCCCTACTGCTTCCTCTGTATCTCTCTGTTCTTCAAAAAACTGACACGACATCCCTCTCCCAGGCTTTCCCTACCCTTGAAGTTTCTTTATATCTATTGTTCAAAAGATGAATTCTAGTGCCCATGATGTGATACATTGTGTTATTGTTTAAAACAATGGCGATTCTCTTGGCTATGTGGGTGGATGTCTCTGTCACACTTCATTCATCCCTCTTCTGTACCTGGCACCATTAGACCCACTAAAACAGCTTCATATATATGTGTGTATTGAATGAATGAAGAGATGATATTGGTTTCTTTTGTTCCTCTTCTCTTTCTCTGACTTTGTGTCTTAAACATAGTTTAGTAGCAATGATTGTCTTTTACATAGATAAAGAGGGAAATGAGGTCTTCCCAGTTGCCAGCTGGATGAATAGTAGACTACCTATCTCTGCTTAAAGTGCACATGCTGAGTTGGTCCATAGGTACCATGTCAAAGAGCTCAGCTTGGAAGCAGCCACACCACCAGTGCACCAGTTTCTAGGTTATGTTAGATTGTAGGCAGGAACTTAGTGTTTTCTATCTTGACCAGGACCGAGAAGTAGAATGTAGACTCAGAGGCCAGCTCTCAGCCCAGCTCCCACAGACTCTCTAGAGGTCCAAAGTAACTCCCAGTGGTTGCAAAATTGGTCTCCCAGAACCTGTGAAGATTGTGGATTGCGTATCAGCCACTGCTAGATCTGGCTCCTGACATGTTTTGGCCCCAACTCTGGCATGGCCCCTTAGGCTCCCAAGTTTCTGCTACATAGAACTGGCTGAGTTAATATCCCCGGGAGGCAGCTGTCACCCTCCTGAGTCTGGTCTTGCCTGGATTCCCATCAACCGACAAATCTAGCCCCATACTCTCTGCCTGGCATCCTGCCTACCAAAGGAACTTTGTAAATTTGCCATCCCGTCCGGTCTCCTGCACATCCCTGAGCAGTGCATCATTCTCCTTCTTGGCTCAGAGCCCACTTAAATCACCTCCTTCACCAGAAACATTTGTCCTTGTGCATCCCTTCCAACTTCTAGCCATTCCTGAGAGCTCTGGCCTCACCTGTTCCGAGTGTGTCCCAAAGGCCTGTTGTTGGTCCCACACATTTTGCTCATTGTTAGTCTTTTTAAATTAAGTTAACTGGTGTTTATTAAACACTTACTCTTGCTCTGCTCTCTGCCTGATATGTGCTTGGCTTCCAGGGGAGACAGAATTACTGGTGACTGGACACTTACCAGGGGCCAGGTGGACATGGAGTCCTTTCCTTTCTGGCTTCATGTGATCAGTGAACGTACCATGGCCCTGAAGTTTTACTTGTAACAGTGACCTAGAGATCTCTGAACACATGCAAGAGGAGGTGGCTCCAAGGTTGCTTCTGTACCATTGTTTGTAAGAGTAAAGCTAGAGAAGCCTGACTACCCATCCAGAGGAGAAAGGATAAACTGCCTTAAATTCACATGCTACAATGTTTCTAATAACCCTATAAATAAGATGTGGTAAAATCCAATGTGAAATTCTATATGTCAGCTAAAACAAATACTTTGAAGTAATATATAACAAATCAGGTAAATCTCAGAAAGTAGAATGCTAAAAAAAACAGTGATCAGCTAAAGAAACAAAAGTACAGTAAAAATCATTTATGTGAAATTTTAAGTCACACCAAATACTCTGTACGGGTAAACACATATGGAGCTGCGGTATTAAAATATGCATGGGAAAGGTGTGTTCCAGAGACAGGCAAGCTGCCCCCTCCCTCCAAGTCCAGCCTGCCACCTGCTTTTGTATGGCGGGTAAGCTAAGAATAGTTTTTATAGTTTTAAATAGTTGGGAAAAAAAATCAAAAGAAGAACAGTCTTTCACAACATCTAAAAATTATGTGAAATTCAAATTTCAGTGTCCATAAATAAATTTGTTGAAACAATGCCACACTCATTCTTTCGGCTCTCACCACACTTGCCACAGACCATGTGGCTCACAAAGTGGACAGCGTTTGTTATCTGCCCTTCACAGAGACGGTGAGCCGGCCCTCGATCTATATCAAATTCAGAGGAATTTCCTCTGGCAGGGAAAAACAGAAATGGACCCAGGTGAGGAGGGGACGGGTGGAGAGCGATGATATTTTATCTTTTAAGCTGCTAGTGGGTTATAATGCTAATATTTTGAAAATCTAAAACTCTTTCATAACTTAAACATAAACGAAAGAGGTTTCCCACCCCTGCAAGACCTCCTGTGATAGGTAGTGTTACGGTTCCCAGTTCACAAATGAGAAAGTGAAGCGCACAGAGAGCAAATGTTGGAAGATTAAATTTAGCTCTCTGTCCCCAGAGTGTCCTCCTAGCCTCTCCCATCGGGGGTCCAGAGGCCAGCTGGGAGGGAAGGCTGAACCTAGAGCTGTTTGGGGGCTGACATCTGCCTCCAGGTGACCCACTGTTTCATGACCTGGCTTAATGAAATCTCTCATTACGGTGGCAGTATTTTCTGAGCAGAGATGAAGAAAGGGAGAGGCCATCTTTGGCCACATCACCTTTGACCAGATTGCCTACACGTAAAAATAATAGCCACTGCTTTCAGAGAGCTTCTCATTTTTCCAGGTTGAGCTGTTCCCATGCATACATCCAGGAATTCCATAGGCAGCAAGGCGGTCGCTGTTGCTGTCGCCTGTGTTTCAGGTGGCTGGTGAGTTCTTTAATGTCCTTTGAGGGCATTGTCACTCTCTGGCTGCCCAGGTGAGTAACTGGGACACACAAGTCCCATCTCTTCAAACCTCTGAAACTAGGTCCAATGGGGACAATAATTAGTTCCTGCCACATTACCGTGAGGGTGAGGTAACGCATGGAAAATGCTGAGACTTTCTAGCATGTGAAGACAGCTCCCTGTATGTTACCTATGGTGTCATTGCTCTTTTTATTATCATTACTAAAAGACCCTTCTAGAATTTTTCCCTAAAGTGCTGTTTATCCATGTCAAGACATGGTAATGTTTGGGATGATTTTTCTTTGATGTAGCTCTGGTGGTTGTTAATGCTAAATTTTCCCCAGTTTACCTATAAAGACACTGAGTCTTAGAGAGCAGCAGCAGGACCTCTGCTTTGTGTGTGGAAGAGTGAAGGTTGGGGACACAGGGACCTGGGAGAATGTTTCGGTCATGGGACCTGCCCGCCTTTTCTCTGCAAACCTCGGAGACCTAGAGCATTTCCACGGTGCAGGACAATCACCATCAAGCAGCAGTTGCCCAACATTTATCAGAGCAGGGCGTGGTTTCCTTGAATGTGGCTCACAAATTTATGGCAGTTATTCTTCTTTGAGGAGGGAGGTACTTTCCTTTCCTGGTGAGGCAACTGAAACAAAGATGGAGTGAGGCACTGGAGAGGACCGATGGTGGATGCAGGTCGAAGCGGTGGGGAGAGTGGCGCTGGGCTCAGGGACTGACGGGCCAGCTGAAGGGGGATCATCAGGGGAGGGATGGAGACGTGAATGCATGCTGTGGCTTCTCACCCCTCTTGCTCAGTCCACCCAAACCCACACTTTAATGCTGCACACAGGAGGAGCTGGAAAAGTACCTGATCATTATGTTTTTTTTTTTATTGCTGCCTAAATGTATTAGAACAGAGTCTGAAGTAGAACCTAAAATGTGCAAGAAGATAAAGCTGGGGTGCTGAAGGGGAGAATGGAGGAAGAGTTCTCCAGCTGATCACTTCCCTGCCACAGTGTTTAGCCTTCCCCAAACCCCTGTACTGTCAGCCCTGGGCAGCCCCAGGGTGGCCTTGGGGACAGGTGTATGGTGGTGCTCATGACATATCTGTTGATTTGATGGGTATGGATATTTGTGGCAGATAGTTTCTGCAGTATTAGCCACTTGATGTCTTAGGGAGCAAATATACTACTCTGTGGAGTCCCTAATATGGGGTGCCCTCTTGCTTGCTAGTCATTCCGGACCAGAGGTTGGCAAATTTTTTTCTGAAAAAGCTGGATAGTAAATCTTTTAGGTTTTGTGAACCATATGGTCTCTGTCACAACTATTCAACTCTGCTCTTGTAGCATGAAAGCTACCATAGACAAATTCATAAATGAGTAATTGTGGCTGTATTCCAAAAAAACTTTACTCACAAAACAGGCAGCAGATCTGATTTGGCTGATGAGCTGTAGTTGGCTGACTGCTGGCTTGGATCAGGGGCTTCATTGACTTCATGCAGGCCTTTTGATGACCAGAAGGTTAGTGACTCAAGCTTGCCTTCCAGGCATTTGCTCTCTCTGTCCCAGTTTATGTTTCCTCGTAGGGCTCGCAAGGGCAGCCACTGTGTCATTAAACCTCTCCTGAAGGGTCCGTTATTCTCTTGGTTCTCACGAGCCACCTCCTTGGAACTTTTATTGGTTGGAAGTTTCTAGTTTAAGGGAACTATGACAAAATTCCAGCACTGCAGCTGATGAGATTACTGAAAGGATATTCCAGGAGGTGAGGGGGAATAGGAGGCCTCAGCAGCCACTGCTGGGCTCCACAGAGAGCTGGAATGCATTCATGGCCATGTGAGATTTCAGGGGAGACTGTAATGCAGTGACTAGAACCCAGAGATCCATAATCAAACAGTCTGGGTTCAAATCCCAACTCTGTCATTTATCAGCTATGTTACTTCTCTGGCCTTAGTTTCCTACCATCTGTGTAACAGAGATAATCATATCACTGACTGCAAAGGAGTCTTGTGATCCTGTGGGATCACGTGTTGTGGCTAAAAGTGCTATGGAAAAATTCCAGCTCCAAGAACAATGCTGTCAGGAATATTACATATCAATAGAGACTCTACCCGACAGAGGGAGGTCACTACACTGCTCATGCTTACACTGGGTCGCTGGAAGGACTGTGTCCCTCTTCTCTTCTGCTGCATCCATTACTTGCTAGTGGTGGCACCCATGGCTCAGATGTCCCAAGTGAAGATCTGGGATATGCTAGGTGTTTCTAGGGCATCTTTTTGGTTTCTTTGAAGCCTGTTAATGAATCCCTTGTTTGGCGAGTAAAGGACAAGATAACCCACATCTGAGGCCCCCTTCAGACTGAGAGCAGGAAGGCATCCCTGGACCTTTCCCATGGGATACTCTTGGGGACCTCATCTGGGTTCTGTGAAGGCAGCTGTGCAATGTTCATGAGGGCCAACTCCCTTTCAACGGAAAGGACTCCTCCCTGGTTGTACCTGGCTTCCTTTTCACTTTCCTTCTCACAGCCTAGAGAAGACATTAACTATCCATACTAGGAACTAGAAACACTGGTCTCAAAGCACCTTTTTCTTTGAGGAGGGGCCCTTTTGTAATGATGCCTCTAGAATAATGGGACAAAGACAGAAGGGTGACTCTGACATCTTCCTGAGAGAGCCCCAATTTTCCTACCTAAGTGTCTTTCCCAATTGGCTTCTTCCTCACTAAGGTGGGAATTGGAGGTAAAAGAGGGTAGTTTGATAGTTTTAAAGTGTGCTGATTTTCTGAAAATATCCCGTGGTGAATGGAGGGGGGGGGAGAGGGAGAGAGAGAGAAAGAGAAATGATAGAGAGAGAGAGAGAGAGCGAGAGCATGGCTCTCTCTGGTTTCTGCACTGGCCTCTTGGTGATCCTTTTGGGGACTACCC
This sequence comes from Hydrochoerus hydrochaeris, assembly GCA_004027455.1. NCBI lineage: Eukaryota > Metazoa > Chordata > Mammalia > Rodentia > Hydrochaeridae > Hydrochoerus > Hydrochoerus hydrochaeris. The sequence goes on along the minus strand of PVLA01001454.1, from coordinate 94,490 downwards.
CAGAAGATCTTGTCTGAGACTGTAGATTTTATGTTTGCCGTCAGTTGAAGCTTCAGAATCCTCTTTCTTTTATTCCTCCAGCAAAGTCTCAGCTTGTTGATCTTTGAGTCCCATTGCCGAGCCTGGCTCTGGATTTATCTACCCCACTGGGGCCAAATGCCTGACTTGTTAGCCATGCTGAATGGTTTTATTTGTTTTTGTTGTGCATTTTTATCATTTTTGTTCATGTGTCTGGAGGCTTTCCTCTGAAAATGATGGATGCGTTTTCATAAATCAAAAAATAAATGAGAAAGTATATAAGGGCAAAAAATAGACCCCAGCCTGGAATTTGCCACTAGGAGCTGCTAGCTATTTCCCAGGGAGGATGCACTTTTTGATTTTACAAGGTCGGATCCTGCCTGATTTCACAGAGTATGGCTTTCGGGATTTTCTCTAATGATGATGGCCACAGTGATGATAATACAGTTCCAGCTGTGCTTGCTATGATGTGAAGTATTTTAATGCATTATTCCCTTTTTAACCACAATAATCTAATGAGGCAGAGTCTGTTATTATTCCCATTGTACAGATAGGTAAAAACTGATAAATTCCCTTAGTTCGTAATGAGTGGGATTAAATTGCAGCTTTCTCATGCTCTTGACTGATACACTAGACTCCCATTTTAGTGTTTGCTGGAGGTGCTAAAGGGGTCTGGGTGTGGCTTCTCCAGCTGGCTCTGCTGGAAAGCAGATAGCTGGCAGAGGTATAGCCATTTCCAAAGCAGAGGGTGTCATGAGAAGAATCTGTCCTCATCAGCTCTGTTCATAGACTGCCCCAGGCCAGCACAACAGCATGTGGGTATCGGGGTATCCCATAATTATTTTCCCATAACACCTCAGACGATGTCACTATCACACCAGCAGGGATCCCCTCCTTTCCATTTCATTTCCATGACTCCCTTTCCTGGGTGTCCTTTAGAACCTGGCCACAGCACAGAGGACTGATACAAACCAGCAGGTCACTGATGGCGGGACACATGCTCCCTCTATTAGTTACAAATCCTCTGGTTGTGATGAAACTTCTATTGGGAGAAGATTAAGGCATTTACTGGTTCATGTGACCAGCAAAAAAATGATTTCCATTTGGGGAAGGATACTGATTTCCCTGATCGGTCTAAAGCTGATCCTTTTGACCAATCCAAGGGAATAAGGAAACTGATCAACTCAGAGTATAAGCCTGTTTCTCTGACAGGAGGATGGGGGATTATGATGGGCTACTGGAACCACAGAATCAGAATAAGAGAGGAGATGCCCACAATAAAAACAGCTGAGGTTCTCCAGAGTGTTTTCTATTGCTTTTATTCTATGCCTTCTATGATAGTTTATGTCTTGAAGGTCCCCCAAAGCTGCATGTGTTAAAGGCTTGGTCTCTGGCTTCAGATGCTATAGGGAGATGATGGAACCTTTAGGATGTGGGGTCTAGGATTAGGATTATTGGTGTGCCCTTGAAGGGGATGTTGAGACACCAATTCCTTTTATTTCTTTCTCTTTGTTTCTTAGCTGCCACAAGGTCAGCAGACCTCCCTGTCACATGCTTCTACCAAGATGTACTGTGCCACCACAGGCCCAGAGCAATAGGACCAAGTAACTATGAACTAAAATCTCTGAAACCTTGAACCAGAATAAATCCCTTTTCCTCTTTCAATTGATTATCTCAGGCATTTTGTCACAGTGTTGGCAAGCAAAAATATCTCCTTTCTTTGCCTGGGTTGCAATCTGCCTAGCCCAAGTCAAGGTTTGGTGTTAATCTTCTGAACAATTCTACTCCTTTATTCCTTTTTCACTTGTTTCTTTTTTTCTGGGCCTCTAGTCCCACCAGCTGTTCTGTGGTAGACATCTATATTCTATCTCATTGTTTCTAAGCTCAGAGCCTGTCTTTTGTGTGGGTCTGGTGATTTTGAGTGTCGTCACCAGGGACTGTACTGGCTTGAAGGGGCTTGAAGTCTACAGTTTCTAACTGGCCATGCTTGAAATCTTTCATCCCACTGGTCTCTACAGGTGTGAATCTTGTAGGATCTGAGCCTTGTCCTGCTTCAATGTTCTCTTTCTCTCTTTTGAAGAGTAATAGCGTCCGTAGTTTTGCAAAAGGTTTTTTCACAATTTTATAAGTGTGTGTAAATGAGATAATAACCCAATAGCTTGCCATTTCTTCATTTGTGTAGCACCACCTGACCTGAAATATGTCAGCCCTTCTATGTCCCAGCAATAAGACAGGGAAAAAATGACCACAGTAACAAGACTTCCAATTAGAAATGTCAAGATCCTGTCCTGGAGCTTTGGCAAGGAAAGCCTCTCCCTCTTGACAGGAAAGATGAAGGATTAGGGACTCTAAATAAATAATTTGTGAAGCAACTTTAAAAAGAAAACAAATAACCAGTAACTACCATACACCTCTGTAGTCAGTGACTCTTTTTCACTTTGCACCTGGTGACTCAACCCCTGTTGTCTGCCACCTACTCCGTTCTACCTGAAAGAGTCCAGAACTTTGCCAGATACCCATTTGCATTGTTCCCATTTATTTTCATAGTTGATCTTGCCTCTCTGAAGGCGACATAAACTTTGAGAACAGGATACCTGTCTATTATTACTCTTTGTCAGACACGTGGTATTGATAAACCTTGTTAGGTTGGGAGCTGTAGTTGTGCATGTGTGTGCACGTCTGTGTGCATCTGAAGTTGGGATGTGGAGTGGTAACGATAGGTGAGCACGTCGAGACCAAAATCTCATGTACAACTTTCAATTCTTGGGTCAGGTTCTGTCTCTTAACTGTGTCAATTTTCAGCTGTCGCTTTCCTGTCATTGCTAGGTCAATGCAAGCTCTAAGCTAGGCATTGGATATGTTTTTTTTTTTTTCCATTATGGCTATGTATTTACAGAGAACAAATTGGAGGCCTAAAAGGTTCTGACAGTACTCAGAACCTTGTTCCTACCAGGCATCTCCCAAGGCAAAAGGACAGTTATCATTCTAGTCTGGTTGAAAGCCATCTTCCAACCTTGGTTAATTTTTTGCTCACTTGAAATGTATCTGCATGTGACTGTCATGGGGAGGGATTGTAAGCAGAGTGAGGTAAGGCAGAAGGGAAGAGCAAGGGTCATCCCCTCCAAATGCTGCAGCCTGCTTTCTCCTAATGAGTCTTAATCAGGTTTGTGAGAACTGATGTGGCCACATAAAAACATCCCCCCAAAAGCACAATGTCTTATTTTGAGGCCCTTCCGTTGGGAGGGTGGGAAAGAGGTGGTCACTGGTTTTCTGAGCCCAGGCTGTGGGGGAAAGGGAAGTGTATGTGAGTCTCTGATAATTCTCTTCTCTTTCTTCCCTTAGCTTTTGTTCTTCAATAAATCACTCAGGACAATCTGCTTCTCTTTAGTGGTATGTTTTCTTAAGATTCAGCCTTTGTTTGAAATTCTAGAACAACAGCGTTGCAGTAAATATGGTCAACCTACATGTAATTATGCTGGTATGTCAACTTTGCCCCTCAGAGTTAGGTCTGCTCTGGTTAACCAGAGGCCCCCCTGACTCAGAAACGAGACCTCCTGTAGGACCCTGTGGAGGGCCGACCCTGAGCCCAGCATCTGAAGGCCTCGAGCCCATAATTACGCTCAGTGTTTAGGTCGGCGCACAGGAGGGTTTACATTAAAGACCTCAGCTGGCACACACGGCGTGCCTATGGAAAAACTGAACTGCTCTCCTCCTCCTGCTCCTTCATCCCAGCTTTGCCTGTCCAAAGGCTTTGGGTTTCACAGATGCCTTCCATGACTCCACTTTCTGACCACTCCTGATTAGAAGCTTGGAGCCCCTCAGTTCCAAAGATGCATCTCAACCCTGAGGTTTGGAAATTGAGCCTTTTGAGAATCACAGAATGTAGGTCTTGGGAAGGATCTAGAGATGACAGGCTGAGTGGGTGTATCGCAAATCTTGTGCTCACACAAATTACCTAGTAAGCTTGTCCCTATGCAGGGGTCCTGGGATGGGCTTGGAACGACTGCGCTTCTGAAAACCTTGGTGATGCTCTGCTCTGTTCATTGAACTACACTTGGAGTAGCATGATTCTAAGCTGAGATTTTCATTTTACAAAGAATAAAAAGGAGATCCAGAGACATGAAAGAGGCAACTTGGGTCAGAGGCAAAACTTAAGCCTTCTTCTTATCCATGGTGATGTCATGTCACTGCACTGGTGCTACTGGCCAGAATGTTCTGCGTCTTAGGAAATAATACCCCTCTGTGACCACATGTGGAGTCCTGGCTCAGATAACTCTCAGATGATCTGAAGTGGATGTGGATCCCCAGCACTCTCAGCACGAGCTGCCCCCAGATTTGTGGCCAGGGAAGGGAAGGCATAGTTACCATGTTTATTGTACACTCCCTAGCCCAGCCTACTGATAGGACAGGGCCGGAGGGAAGCATTGTAAGTAGTATCATGGTAGAGGGGCTGGGTGCTCTTAGCAGAAATTAAGACCTTATGCTCCTGAGATTTTGGGCTATCCATCAGTAGACCCCTCATTAAATACATGCAATATGTTATCTACCTGAACCCGGGGACAAGGTCATGTGCTATTTTGAAAATTATTCTAACTGTAAAATCAAAATTATAGATTCTATCTATCATCTATCATTTCTACCATCTACCTAAAATCTTTTTTTCTACCTTTGTACAGCACTAGTGAACTGGCCTTACCTAAAGAGGGGTTTGACCTTTGTCCTTGTCTCCTGGAAAGCGATATTCAGGCCTCTGGAATGTCATATCTGGCAGGAATGTCTTTGTTTTTCTGGAGACTTGGGCCGCTAGACTAAATGTCTAACAGTGTGATTTATGACAGGTGCTTTAGGATATAGCATATCATTTCTAACCACTAGAGAAACCGAGGACTACCGGTGTAGTTCTTTCTTTCTTTCTTTCTTTCTTTCTTTCTTTCTTTCTTTCTTTCTTTCTTTCTTATTTAAAGAGAAACAAAAGCATGTAAAGGGTAGAGATAATACAGAATTCCAAAAAAAGATAAACAATAAGAAATCACTAGTTAATTACATATTGTCCTCTTAGAAATAGTTGTTCAAGTTACAAAATTAAAGCATACAAAGTAGATAGTCAAACAGTGAGAATATGAACAGCTACACATGCATGAGTCTCTACATGTATTTCTATCATTTCTGTATTAGAGGGAAAAGCAAAACTTAGCAAGACAAAACAAAACAAATTCCTATAAAAACATGAAACCAAAAAGTCGTATAAAACCACACTACAAGGTGATCTACAATGATTACTGTGTTGTTTCTTATTATCTTCAATAGAATGTCTATATCATCAGGTATAATTGAATATAGCAGTATAATTGAGTATAGCAGTAAATAACAATATTAGTAAAATAAGACATTGTAGACAGTATAAAACTTCAAAGGCAGGTAATGATCAAACCAGAGTGGATATTCTAGTGGATCTTGTCATCCTAAGTGCAGTTGCCTATACTCTCAGACTTGATACTACCAATCATAACAGCTTTGAATAAAATCTATCAATACAAAACAGAGATCCAACAAAACAGATTCAATTACGATCAGTCATGGTAAAACAGTGTAGGTTTTACAGAGCTTTAGATTAAGTTAATAGGAAATTAAGGATGATTATCGTACTACATCCTGTTATTTTCAGGATTACTGTCTGTGCCCTCAAATCTAGTACAGGTAGAATGACTGGAACAGAATATAATACATCTAAGCAGAGTAGTGTGAGTAATGTGTGTTTTAAATCCTGGTGCACTATTAACAATATAGTGTATTAAGGCCATCTGTGTTAGAGATTCTAGTTATCATTTTCTGCCTCATTTCTATGCTATTTTTCTGCCTTTGTTTGTCTAGTTTTCTCCTTCATTCTACAGCCTGCCCCACTCATTGAGGCCTTTCTGCCACTGTTCCTAAAATCCTGGTATTTTTTTCTCTCTCTCTAGAATGTCCTTCAGTATTCTCTGTAGTGTTGGATTGGTGGTCACAAACTCGCCCAGTTCCTCTTTGTCATGGAAGCATCTTGTTTCTCCATTAATTTCTAGTGACAGTTTTGCAGGGTACATCAATCTGGACAGGAGGCCACCTTCCTTCAGGACTTGGAAGACTTCACTCCAAGCTCTTCTTGATGTGATGGTCTGTGTTGAGAAGTCAGTTGTGATTCTGATGGGCTTACCTTTATAGGTAATCTGTTTCTTTTCTCTGACAGCTTTTAATATTCTGTTTTTATATTGAATTTCTGGGATCTTGATTATTATATGTCTGGGTGTAGCTCTGTTTTGGTTGTAGGTGGCTGGAGTTCTGTATGCCTCACATAACCGAATGTCATTTTCTTTTCCCATGCTTGGGAAGTTTTCCTTAATTACTTCCGTGAATAGCCTTTGTAATTCGCCTGTATGTATTCCTGCTTCTTTGTTCACGTTTCGTATTCCTGAATTGTAGATTCTCTTGTCATCTTCTAGCCTGTTGTATTGTTACTGCCTGTTTCCTTGTTGTTTTTAAGAGATCTTTCCTTTCATGATCACACATTGCAAACCTGTCTTCAAGTTTTGATAGTCTATCCTTAGTTTCTTTTAAGGAGTTTTGCCAGCTTTCAGTGAAGTTTTTAATTTCCTGGTAGTCTCTTTGAATCTGCTTCATGTATTCTATATTTTCTTTATATTCTTTATCAAATGCTTCTCTCCTTTTTTTGTGATTCCTCCCTTGTTCCATCTGTAACATCCTGAGAGATGCTTCCTGAGAGCATTTCTTTTATTACTCTACTCATATCCTGCTTTACCTGATTTAATATTTCAGTTTTGAGCTCGTCTACAAGGTCCTGAAGATACCTCTTAATGTCCATTGAAGCCATGTCTGATGTGTGTTTGCCGCCCTCAGTCTCCCTTGTTTTTCCTTCTCCTAGATCAGTGCTTTCAGGGTTCTGGGCTGGGGGCCTCCTCCTGCCTCTCTCTCCTGTCATGGCCCTGGCTTCCTCCACACAGGTTACAGTGCAGGTCCCAGCCCCCTTCCCTGTTGGCCACGGTTCCTCCGAAGCTTGCTGGCAAGAAAACTCTGCCCTCTCCTGCCTGCTCCTCCCAATGGGCAAGCCAAACTTCAGGGGCTTTCACCTGGTTAGTGTGTGCTAGGTGCAGGGAATCAATTTGGGATGGCTCATTGGGGGGGCGCGGCCCAGTCCAAGCAAATCCCACGAATCTGCTCTGGGGAGGGAGCAACCAACTGAAGCCACTGTTGCTCCCAGTTCAGGCTCCTCCTGCCCAATTCCAACATGTCACCCATTTGGTTGTGCCCTTCCCGTGGGGGGGGGTCTCATTCCCAGAACTGACCGTGGATTAATGAAGATCCCTTCGCTGGCTCCACTCTCTGTTGGGCTCACCAACCGCTGACTTCAGTGCTGCTGTGCTTCCTGTGAGTGGTGGCAGGAATGAGTTTGGGCGCCTCTGCCGGCCAGCGCGCATTCAGGCCTTTGCAAACTTGGCGGGTCGCCACGAATGAAAATGCTGTGTTCTGTAATTTTTAGCTGTTTCATTGTGGTCCCGAAGTATTTGATGAGCTTTTTTACATTTTAATTTCTTCCTATGTCAAGAGGATCCATCTCCCTCTGTCTGGTTCTCTCCAAGGTATTTTATTCTGGCAAATGAATTGTTTCTCCTGGGAGGCTTTGTATTTTGTTGCTCACTGATTGACCATCTTGTCTTCTCTCTAAAGGTGTAGTTCTAAATCTCCAGCAGGGCTGGGGACCAAAAGTCAGCTGACAAGTGACTGAGCCCCAGTAGAAATCTGGACTCTGAAGGCTCAGGCGGGTTTCCCTGAGCAGCAGTCCTCTGTGTTTATTATCACATATTGTGACAGGGGTAAGGTGAACAAACCTAGAAAGGCTGCATGTATACCTGCCTAGACTCTGTCCTTTGCATCTCTTCCCTTGGCTGATTTAAATGTGTGTCTTTCCAGCCTGATAAAACTAATCCTAAGTATGGTACTTTCTGAGTTCTGTGAGTTCCAGTGAATAGGAAACCTGAGAATTTGTGCTGCCACCCCTAGATTTATGGTCACTGTATGACACAAGGATGGCCAGGCATACCCCACGTTTGCAGCTAATCTGAAGAGAGGGCGATCTTGTGGAGACTTGATCCTACAAGTTTGTACTTGGTTGAAGCCGTAACAATAGCGATGTGTCAATTAGCAAATATTCTGGGAAAAACAAGAAATCAACTCCTTTGGCTAAAGGCTGCCTGGTTGCAGAGAGGATTAGGGAGTTTGGGATATTGATGATGATTTTGGGCTTTGGAGAAGTACAGAATTATAGTGGGACCAGGCATCACTACTTTTATTTTGACATTTTTTTCATGATACTTAAGTCTCCCAGGCTCAGTTTTCTCATCTGTATAATGTATTAGCCTTGAAAATATGTCTATCAGGTAACAAGAATCATGTGTATAAAGTACAGTACATATAGGAAATATGCCTTAAATGATCATTGAGATTATTATTATTTATGACTTTAGCTCTTGGTGTGATTTCCATATTAGTTACCTACATACTTACTAGTATTTTATCTTGTTTAAATAAGTATTTGAGTGGCTCAGATAGATGGAAGTAGGGTAGCATGATAAAATTAACTAGCAAGGAGTAGGGAAAAAATATTGGCTGGCTGGCAGTAGTGGCTGAAGATGGAATGGGTATCCTCTCTGTCGAGTCCCTGAGAGATCCAAGTTTGGTAGAAAGAAAGGTTGCAAGATCAGGCCAGACCATCTAAGACTAGGACAGCTGTCACCTGACATGATGACATGTCTTTACATTGGGGTGGGGGCAATCTTATGGGGGCCAAGAAATGGGAAGAACAGCAGCTCACTTGGCCTGACAGAGAAGAGAGAGCCAGGTGATGCCTCCTGGAGCTCACCCATCCATGTTTATGTCTTCACAGATTCCCATTTGGTGAGCAGGGTGCTCATCAGTAGAGGCCCGCTCATTCTGTACAGAACTAGGGGAGAGACAGAGCATGTGGCATTTATTTTCATAAACCTTCCTATTCTTGTCTACCTGTTCTTTCTATTCTTTCTTGCCAAGTCTCTACAGAGGCTATGTTCTTTCCATGTCTCCAATTTTCTGCTGATGGGTTATTTGAGAACTAAAATGTTTATGGATAAGGGTCCCAGACATTGCCTTTCCAAGAGGAGAACTGCTTTCTATTTAAGAATCTCTCACTGAGCACTTGCGTCCACAACTAGGAACAGAGTCCTAACTCTGAATCTGGGGCCTGAATCATTACTCTGACACTGACCATCAGGTTCCATTAGATTATCTATAAGGTGGGGATGATAGCACCTACCTCAAAGAGCCATTATACTTTGGTGGCCACTGGTGTTATCACAACATCAATAACAACAACCACCACAACGACAAGAACAGAGGTTCCATTTTGGTTTAGCAATTCTGTCTTTTGATCACATTCTGCTTGGATTATACAAGTTGACCACTGGCATTTTGGGAACCCTCAGAGTTTAAATCAGTGGGTTGAGAATCAGGAAAAATAGATAAAAACTTGGAAAACAATAGCCTTTCATGATTCACCAAATCTGATTTACAATTGGAATGTGCATGGCACACATTTCTGCTTGGTTAAATAAAGGAAACCAACATTCTCTTGCTTTTGGCAGTAACACATTTGAGGTACTGGGGATGTTGTTCCTGGTTTGGTAATCTAGGTCTGGATTCCTCTGGCCTTCTCTTTGAACTTGACCTTTAACTGCTGGATCTTGAACAAGAACACAGATGAAAGACCACAGTGGGGGGATCTGGAATCAAACTTTAAGACTGAGCTTTGAGACTTTGGATTAATCACAAACTTTGTGAAGTCTCAGTTTCTCTATCTCTACAGTGAACACTACACAGCTGCTTTCACAGTGCTCCTAGGAAGACTAAACGAGATGATGCATAAGGTGTTTTGAAAATGCTAAAGGGAAATGCAAGTTTTGTTGCTGTTTTGTTCTTGAAATGTATTGACATGAGCCGTAATTCCTAGAAGGAGGCCAGAGTGCTTCAGTGCCTTGCCCAAGATGAATTAGCAGGAGGATGCAATGTGCCTTAGGGCTGCTATGGGACTCCCACTGACCTCTCTGTAGCTTGTGTATCTGGTTGTTTTCTGATCAGGAACAGGTGTCTGCCTTTAGTCTGTAGGGTTTTTTTTTTTGTCTACTTACTTGAACTGTGAGGATCTGGGCTCTGTGTTGGATTTGGTGTCTTTCTATGTTCAATAACAGATTAATTTGTGACTCAGTGAGTAGCCTCACCTCAGAGTGAATTTTGAAAGTAAAGACAACTAAATGAAGTTAAAATTACTTTTGTGTGGCATTTCTACTAGGGATTATAGCCATGATTATGTGCATGGACTCCTGGGTCAGATTGCTTGAGTGTAACTCATAGCTTTGACACTGGTTATGAAATTACTTAACCTCTTTGGTCCTCAGTTTTCTCATCTATAAAATGAGGACTGTGGTAGTAAATTAGTGTTTTTGGAAAGATTAAATAACTTTATAATGTAAAGAGCTTCAAAGTGTATCAGGGTATGTGGTGTATTCTGTAGGTGTTAGCACCTTGCAGAGTTAGACATGTTCTTTTGAATGAAAGACGTCTACACTATAAATCAGTGAAGAAATGTTTGATAACCTTTGGTTCCTATTTTTACTTAGTATTTTCCTTCAGGTCACTGGCAAGTTGAAAACTGGCCACGCACCAGCACGCTGTATACAGGTGGAGAAAATAGTGTTTACAGCTAAATCCTCCAAATAACAACCTTTCTCAAATCATCTCTTCCTAGGCCCTAAAAGCCAACTTTGTACTTATGTGAACTTAAAGGAAAAAAAGGACTTTTAAAGGAGAGGGAACACATTCAATCATTCACATTCAATAATTTGTTCTTCCATCCTCACAATTGAGGTCTCTGTCCATGGTCTAGCGCAGATGGCCAGGCTCTTGACAAAGTTGGCCAGTTGTTTCTACCTTTTATTAGCCCTTTCTTATGAGCTGAGAGAGCTGCTGTCCCTCCTGCAAGCTGTTCTTTCAATTGCAGTGGAAGCAAGCAACTTCTTGTTTTTTAAACCAGGATCCCGACACCGGAGATAGGTTTATTGATCGTCTTCACCATGGGTATTGATAACTGTTATGTGGCAGGGAGAATTTTGGAAACTGGATACACAGGGATCCCATTTGAAGGAACTTTGCGAGGTTTCCTGGGAAGTATGTTGGCCTGGTTCAGGAAGGTTCAGTTGTCTATTATGGATGTTTTCAAGAAAATTCAACCTATGAGACTTTTCAGCCATAGCATCATCCAACAAATACCAATGTTTTTGCAGTTGGACACAGAATTCACTTCAGATTCCTTTGTTTCCGGTTCTGCACAACCTTTCTGAGCATAGAAGGATGCAGAACAGAGTAAGGTGAGTAGGACACCAGGGACTCTCTCTCTTTGTGACTGCTGACTGAGTTACAGGACTAAGAGCATGTGTCCTGGGAGGTTTGTGCCTGACGGGCAACAAGGTGCCCAAGAAAGATTTTCATCATCCTAGCCTTTCTCCTAGAATTGTTTTTAGTACTCTTCATAAAGAAAATAAGGAGTTTGTTTGTTTCCCTTTCCAAACAAGGGAAATTTGCCTGATTGACTTCAACCCTCCAGGCCAAAGAAGAGGGGAATGTCTTCCTACTCATTTCTCACTGGCATTTTTTAGTTGAGGTTAGGTGGATGTTCCCAGATAGGCCTAGACCATTATTCTTGGAAACTGTGGGAACACTGGGGCTAGGCCATGGCATTTCAGATCCAGGAGCTATGTTAACATTGGAATGGTGGTGTTCTTCCATGATTCACTCAGTAAACCTCACCTCTCCTGCTATCTGCTCCTCATCCTTTGTAGAAGAGTGCTATTTTCTGAGAGGATGTTTTGAAACATCTAAGGAACCTGTGCTAGTCTGTACTTCAGGGCCCATGTGCTCACTGCCCTGCTACTGAGACAGTGTTGGCTGCTGTGACTCACAGCTGGGCTTTCTTCAGAACCTACCCCGGCAGAAGGAAGCTGCCTCATCCAATCTTACGCCCCTGCAGGATCCAATGAGTTGGTGTGGGCATGGGAAAATGTGGCCCCCATCCTTCCCCACAGCCAGTTCAGAAGAGCCTCTGCTCTTCAGTACTCCCCTTGGGACTGGCTCAAGCCATTGGGGGGTCAACTCTTACTCCCACCTCAGCTTCTGTTCCCTCTTACAGCTGTTGTTCCCAAGAATTCACCCCACTCAGTTTACTCTAGTGGGACATGAAAGTAGCAGCAGCAAAGGCTGGAGGCTGGGGTGGATGTTTGCTAAGGAGAGCTGGGCAAACCCTTGCTGGTCCTGCACCTTTCCCACCTTTCGCTGTTTGGGGCTCTGCTGGGTTAATGAATTTGGTTGTACAAGGCAGACTATATGTAAATTTAAGATAGTCATCAATGAAATAAATGGCTTATTTACTTTAAATAAGCTTCTAAAATAAATATATTCCCAGAGGTCAAATGCTATAGTGCAGTATTACCATGATAGATAGATAAAAAGAGGTTACTTTGTTCTGGGGCGCTGTTTTCCAAAACATGTTTGGAGGAACCCTAAACCCAAAAGCTGCTGCTTTGAAAGGTAGCCATGTATGCATGTGTGTGTGCATATGTGTGTATGTTTTTATGTCACCTACTTGTTTGGAAATTATGCATACACATTTAGGCAAAAGAGGCTATGAAAATAAATTCTTAAATAGGAGAGAATAAATAATAAATTATATGGTTATTAAAAGCACTGAAAAATGCCACAAATATGACAAAATCTGGAAAATGAATGTAACATTTTTACTTATTAAGTACTTAACACATTTCTATAATACCTTTCTTCCTATAGTTTATGACCATATTCTTATTTTACCTCTTCATATGATGACAGTTTTGTAACATTTTCTACAGAGAGAATAGAGAGGTGGGTAGTCTTTATCTAACGTGGTTGATAGGAATTTGCCTTTTATAATGGATAACTAAGAACATATCTTGCTTATGACTGTAATGTCATGTAAGTTTTTAAGATTGTTGACAAATTCAAAAAAACTTCTACCCAAATTTCCTTTATGTATGAACTGTAAATTTTCAGAATGTTGCAAGCTGTTTGGTACAGAGTTAATCTTTCTCTCTTGAAGCTGATGGTGCTCATTCACCAAACCTCGAAAGGGCCTCATGCAGTAAGGGCCCTTTATATTTAAACTTTATTTCTTTCAAGGTAAATTTGTCCCTAGAGAAGACCTCCCCTTCTATTCCTAAAGTCTTTATTTACAGAAATTCCAAGCCTGAGGAACAGTTGAAATGAGCACTTGTAGACCATTCTCTGACATTCACTAATGAACATTTTGTTACATGTACTTCACTTCTATCTTTCTCAATCTCTTTCTCTCCTTCTCCCCTCTCCTCCATCTAAACACACACACGCACACACACACACTCACACTCACACACTTGCTGATTATTGGTTTGGGGAACAAGGACATTTCCCAAATAGCCACAATACTATTATGAGGCTACATAAATTTAATATCAATACAGCAATATTATGTAATATACACTCCAGAATAAGTTCCCAGTTCCCAACTGTCATCAAAAGTGTCTATAGATCCCAGTACTCTGACAGGCTGATGCACGAGACTCACAGGTTCAAGGCCAAAAAAGAAAAAGGGAAAAAAACCCAACAATAAACAAACTAACAAAAACAAGTTTAAGGATAGCCTGTGCATTGTAGTGAGGTCTCGCTTCAAAAATAATAAATAAATAAATAAATGAAGACCAGGGATGGAGACCAATGTGGAGGCTCTCGGGTCAAAGCAAAAACTCCTTGGAGGTGTTGGGATGTCATGTTCAGCGGATGAACATTATCCTGTTAAATTTAGATCATGTTCTCTCCTCCACTGTGAGTTGAGTCATTGGGTTGGTATTTAGGTTCCAGGGGGGCCACTGATGCTGGTGACACTTGCAGATTTTTTGTCAGGTATTTAAGAAGTATAGTTTGCTTCAAGGAAAAAGCCTCTGTCTGCACATCCCCAGCTTTCTCTTGTTTTCTTCTCTTGTGGGAGGGTGAGTGGGATGAGGAGAGAGTAGATCCCAGAGCTAGGCTAGAGGGAAGGGGGAGGCAATTTCTGAAGCTTTTCATGTTCAAATGTTTCCCTGCCCATACAATGGCTAAGCCATGGTTGAGGGTCCAAGTCAGCATCATTTCTTAATGCACTGGTGTCACGTGTTTATGTAGCTAGGGGAGCCATAATATCTGTGTGTCTGGGCCAATCCTAAGAGCCCAAGAAGAGCAACTTGAAGCTTTGCCAAGGCTTTCAGCTGTGAATTTGGACTTTTTCCAGGAAGAGCAGAAAGTTTCCCCTTTCTGCCCTTGGGAGAACAACCTTGGAGACAGAAGAACACAGTCCAAAGAAGAATCAGAAGGCCTGGGCCCTGAGGGGGTAAGTAAGCATGACAACTTGGGCTCTTCGCTCAGACCTGCTTCCCTGGAGTCACTGTAGAGTCATTAATAAGTTTCTTTGGAGAACTGTCCTTTGAAAGTGGAGGGGAGTCTATTCTGTAAATATGTTGCTACCAGAAACCGCAGGGCCAAGCAAGCTGGCTGAGGAGCTGTGGTGCCCCTGGGGATAACACCCCGGGTGCTATTGGTATGCTCCAGGAGAGGCCCTAGGTGGACAGTGACGAGGTGGAACTGGAGGTGGCCACTACTGAAAACTTCAGTTGTGATGAGGACAGAAGAAGGCGCTCTTAGATGTTGTCATAGGCAGAAAGTTAACTGACACCCAGGAGTGTGGCCCAGTCCTTCCATCAGAGACAGAATTTCCCATCTTTCTTGAGAGAGGCAGTTAGAAAGTCAGTTAAACTTTCTTCAGTGTGATCTCTTTACTTATAAGCTAAGAGATCAGATGGCCAGTTTTCATGCTCTTTTCTCTTTTTTAAATCAGCAAATGGAACCCTTCTGTGGAAGCCCAAGTGTGGCTGCTTCCCTTGAAGAGGAAGTTGGGGCCCTCAAATCTTCCCAGAAGCTCTACCCGTCACCTTCCTCCACCCCTCAGTGGCCCCAGAAGGGGGCCTGTGTTTCTGCAAACAGATTCCATCTGGGATAATAGAAAAAGGTCTAAAAAGTTCATTCTAAACATGTACACAAAGGCAAAAAATAGATTATTTGAAATCTTGTGTGGACCATGCTTGTGAGTACTGGGATGAAAGCCCAGGAAAGCCTTTGGAACTGCGTATTTATATGGCTTTGAGGAGAGTCATGGAAGGACCCTGGAATCATTAGGACTCTGGGCTCTGACCAGGGCCAAGAGGAGCAGATGCAACTGTGTTCTGTGGCTGTGGGAAGTCAATGGAGTCACTGGTCTAAGCGTGGAAGCATTGTACAATCTTCATTGTTTCTGTCCTGTTTGCCGCAAGTCCATGTCAATCCCACATACTAAGTGTGGTGATAGACTTCCTAGAAAATACAAGCATTTCTGGAAAACTGTCTTCTATCCAATTCTTATTTTAGAAGAAGATCCACTCATTCTATTTTTTCACAAGATCCATAAGGAATATAAGAATACTAAATAGGACTTTACATTTTGGAATGTTTTAATTTTCAAAGAACATCCCCTAACCTCATTTGATTCTTTCAAATGAGTAAAACAGATCGGTAGGTATTAGATTCATTTTTCAGAAGCCTAAGAGAAGGCAGTCAACCTGTTCATATAGGTCAGCACTTGTGAAGCTGGGCTAGATTTTCTGATTCTATTAAACCCTAGCTACACTATCCCTTTTAGATAGGGTATCAAACATAGGGATTCATTATTGTGGCTACTGTGGGGAAAGTTGTCCATAGGCATTGTTGAGGGTGGAATTATGACTTCTTACCAATTCCACCAGTGCCTGCTCCAGGTCCCAAACTGCCCTGCACAGCGTAGGATCCACTTGGAAGAGCAGTACACATCTCCTGTCACTCCAGGTTCCAGCGGTTGTAATAGCATTACTTGTAGATCCCTGGGGCAGCAGGGTGTAAGAGTATATGCCCCTGAATGCTCTTCTAAACTCTACTGCCAATAGATTATGTGTCCTTGGCAACTTCATGCAGTCTCAGTGGTACTGGACTATATCAGTGTTTCTCAAAGTGCTATAATGTGACCATCTGTGACAGAATCACATGCATGCACAAGTGTGCATGTATAGGCATGTATATATGTGTTTCCAGGTTTCTCCCCAGCTACTGCATCAAAATCTCTAGGCTGGGTTATTATGCCACGTTGTGATTGAGAGACACTCAAGGTTGACCATCACTAAACTAGAGACTCTTCCAACTCAGACCCCCTTTCAGCAATAACCCTGGCCCTTGATCTGGTTAGACTGAGGTTTCTGTAGGGAGAGTTGGCACTTGATTTAACTGTGAATTTATAAAGCAGTTTCAGGAAAAGACTTACAAAAACCAGACAGTTCAAGGGGGATGTTACAGAGTAGGTGGTACAGGTCGGAGTGTGGAGTGAGAAGGTGAGCTACGTGCTTGTTTTGGAAATGATGTTGGTTGTCAAGCTCTGCTCATGCCCAGCAAATGTATGAGGACAGTTTTTGCCTCTTATTAAAGACAGACTGAGTAATTCTCCCCAAAAGATGCCTGTTTCCTTTCTTGTTCTCTGTCTGACTCTCCACAACTCAAGTGTTGTCTAGATCTTTCAGTCAAACGAAGTGCTCAGACTTCTATTTCCTCACCCAGAACACAACTAAAACAGCTTACACTATCCACCAAAGAAGTGGAAGAAAAAAGCACTGAGATGAGATAGAGGCCAGAAAGAGAGTCACATTTTAAAATACTGTGTGTAGTACTTATAATTGTTCTGTGCAGTCCTGTGGTGTTTTAAAAAATTTCACACTTTCTAAGGTCTGACTTACAAGTGGAATATGATATTGTCTTGCACGCAGGTTGCCTATAAAGGTAGCTGTAGCATTCTAAAGAGCTAGTATTAGGATCGGATTCACAGGTCATTGTTAGATATTTTATGCTTATCTTGAATTTGGATATTTTAATACACCAGGGTCATGGTAAGAAGCTAATTACTAAGAGGAAGTCACTATCTTTAAAATTATTAGTGTTTATCGCTATGTGGGAACATAAGTTCTACTTATCCAAGACTATAGAGTAGGTGGCTTTTGTTATAGAAATGTGTGACTTGTCAAATTTAATATGAAGTACAGTGTAGCCAAGTAAGTGAAACATCTTGTGGGGTAAATGTTTGGTTATCCAACTCCTCCTTGTTAACTATTCAAGTTCAGTTGTTAACTAATGCCTATAAATTTTTGCCAACTGCCACACACTTCTCTGTGGGATCCAAAGGCAGTAACTAGGAATTAGGTTCTCATAAAGAAGTAAGCATGATCCCCTTAAATAACAAAGAGCCTCTGCGGAACAAGGAAAAGAAATTGCACCCCTCTTTCCACATTTAAAAAATTTTTTATGAATGCACATTAGGTGTACATATTAATGAATTTCAGTGTGATATTTCCATGTATGCATACAGATCATTAGTAGGTTTTTGTAAGGTGGAAATCAATGAATAAGTGTCGAGAAATAGCCTAATATGTTTGACAAGTTAAATGACTTGGTTGGATAACTTATCTTTAGGTTAGAGGTTATTGTGTTTAGCTCTATTGCAATTGTAAAGCTGATAATTGTTACTGTAAGCGCTGAAAGTTTCAGGTAGTTTCAGGTATGGTTATTTGGTAAATACTTGTAGGTGGAAGATTGTTTGAAAAAAGAATCTTGCAAAGATACTGCCAATTGTTAAACATTTAGTAGAGTTAACCAACATGGGCTTTTTTCACTGCTGGTTGGTGAGAAAGTAAATCGAGGACTATCTAATAAGACAAAGAAAATGATACCTGTGCTAAGGATGGTGTCGATAAGGGTGGGAAGAAAGGCGCAGGCATTGGTATGCAGTGTGGTGGTAGTTTTGAGGCTCAGGTCTTTAGAATAAAATCCTGTGAGAAATGGTATTCCCGCGAGGTACACTGATCCAATCCAACCTCCCTTCTTCCACCCTTTTTGCAATCTCTAGAAATAGCGACTTTACTTTTATGTGCACTTTTTTTTAAGCTTCCACAGATGAGAGAGAACATGTGATACTTGTCATTCTGTGTCTGGCTTATTTTGCTTAATACAAGGTCTTTCAGTTTCATCCTTTTTGCTGCTGATGACAAGATTCCATTCTTTATGGCTGAATAGTATTTCTTTGCGTAGATGCACGACATGTTTTCTTTATCTGTTCATCTGTTGATGGACATCTATCCTGACTTTGTGTCTCAGCTATCATGCACCTCCCTCCACACACACACACACACACACACACACACACACACACACACACATACACACACACACACATACACACACACACACAGAGTTCTGGTTCTCTTACTCTCATTCTTGAATCTTCAAAGAGCACACATATTGGGTTTAATGCCAAAGCAGCAAGCTGTCTCAGTGTCCTGGGATCTTACTGAACAGAACTGGGAAATTCAAGTTTATTTTAAATGTTGAAGCTTATTATTCCTGGCTCCTTATCTCTTCTATGTGATCATTCCAGGGTCTACCCGTAAGCAGAGCCCCTGCAGCTCAATCTAAGAGCCAGATATTTGGACAACCTGCCTGTGTGCCTGGCGGACACCTGACGTTCCAGCTCTCTGTTTCTTCTGTTGCTGCTTCCTCCATCTGGTGATTCGGAAATAACTGTTCAGGTGAAGTGAAAGTATCCAGAAAGAGGCCTGGAGCTCCGAGTCAATGCACGTCTGCAGAAGGGGAAATGATGTGGCATGTGCACTGGCAGCCAGCACACTCGCGGGGGAGGCATCTTCCTACGAGGGGCGCTGCCTCTACTCAGAGCATCTTAATTTGGGTTGGCTATAGATAGAATACTTTGCATATTACTGTTCTTTATTTCAAAGTTGTAACTACCTTAACAATAATAATTCTTTAAAAAGTTGCTGGGCTTTCCATTGGTTTCTTTTTCTATGATAAAACATGTAGCACTATTGATAGCTTGAGAAATAAAGATAAAAGATATCTTTTATGCTTTGTGCTACATAATCCCTGGCACAATTACTATTTTGTTTATTCCCTTCCAGATTCTTTAAAGTACATTACAGTGCAGTGTAATTTTTAGTTCTCTTCCCACTTAGCATGTGCCATTTGCGGGTTTCCATGTTGTTATATGATCTTTATCTTTCTAGTGACAGTGTGAGAGTCCATCACTATGTATCATAATTTACTTCATTATTTACCTTCTGTTATCATTTCTATTGCTTCCAATTACCCACTGATAGAAATCTTATTGTTTCGAGCATCTTTGTGTACATTGTTTCCCTATATTTGCATTATTTGTTGAATTTTTAAAAGATGTCATTTAGGACTTAAAATTTCGCTTAATAGTATTACTTTTGAAGAAATGGGGAAATGGAGCATTATTTAACAATTTGTTGGATATTTTTAAATTGAAGGTCTTCAGTATTGCATAATTTGAGTGGGAAATATAGCACTAAGGTATTAACACTCTCATAGGTGTTTGGACACCTTAAAATTCTCCCTGATTCGGTCAGAGGTCTTGGAGTGTGGTTAGGATTTTTCTGCCCTTAGGAATACAAATAAGTGCTTTGGTGCTGGTCTCTGTTGCTTTATCTCAACTTCAGTGCTACTTGCAAATGTGTACGGTGCTATGTGCAAAGGTATAAAACCAGAAAGTCACCATATTCTCTGGTTAGAATCCTCTAGGAAGGATATCAGTGAAAAACTTGACTATTTGCCTGGATTCACCCAAGATGCTGGTTATGTGCATGTAATAACACCACTGTTCCTGTGTTGGTCTGCCCCAGTAATATGGTGCTTACTGACCAAAGCGAGGCTGTGACCCTCTGCTTAATAATATTCCTGAAGCACTGATACACTGGTCATCACATGCCAAGTACAGGCTTGTAATTACAATGACTTCTTTCATTTTTTTTAAGGTTGCAAAGGTTTTATGTAATGAAACATGCTCAGACTAACTAGAATACCTTTCTACCTCTCTGTTTCTTTCTCAACTAGATTTCATTCCCCCAGTGTAAAATTGAAAGGGTAAGTCTGGGACCAGGAACTAGGGTGTCTAGTAGTAGATCTCTGCGAGCTAATAGCAGGGAAGAAAAATAAGCATTGCATTTTTTAAATGGGGGAAAAATCAGGAAAAAGGCATGCATAAAGGATTTATCCTTTCCATGAAAACACTGATTAATGAAATCTAGTATGAACGGGTGTCATGCCCTTTAAATATTAGATTTCATTACTTAGTGAATGGTAGGCTTCTGAAAGGGGATACTCTGTCTCTGCCGTCTCTTTACGGACACAAATGTCTCATGCCCTTGCAGTGATCAAAGATGCAAATGCCTTCAGTAACTGAATCACTGGACAGGGTGAAACATTGTGCTGGACAGATGTGTTGTCAGGAAAGGGCTTTTGCTGATAAAAGGGACAGCTGCCCTCTGAGTGGGGGAGGGGAAGAGGGAAGGAAGTATGCAAGGGAAGGTGACCCAACCACATGGAGCCAGACTCTTGGGCCCCCAGCAGGGAAACTCCACCAGCTTACTAGCTCTTCCGGTTCTAGCAGAGATGGCCAGACATCTGGCTTCTGTTCTAATTAAAGTGGGCAACCAATTTGGTGACTACAATGAAGAAAACAGCAGTGAAATCTTGATGGCTGCAGAGTCATAATGAGGCCTTATGTAACTCTTCAGGCCTGAGGCTTTGCCAAATTATTTCCATCTCCTAAGGGCCATTCAGTTCTATGCAACTTAGATTTATAGAGTGCCAGCTATACACAAAGCCCAGGTGCAGGCCCTTCCCCTATCTAGCGGGGAAGACAGACAGGGGACATCTGACCCTAGAGTGAGTTAGAGTTCCGTAGGGTTCTAGTGAAGTAGCTCATTCTGACTGACATGATCTGGGAAGGCTTCCTGGTGAAGTTGACATTTGCTCTGAACCTTGAATTTTGGTCAAGTTCTAAGCAAACATTTTGGAGGATCAACATGAGCAGAGAAACACATTCCAAAATGAAATTCCTTCCTGGCATTCTCTCTTCTCATTAAGGACAGAGGAAAGAAGCTCATTGTGATGGTCACAGAATTTCCCACTTAGATGGGTGGCAGCTCAGCTCCTGTGGCTTATAAGACCAGGACTTACACAGATGGCACAAGCCAGAGGCCTGGCTTTTCACTGGACTTGAATTGCTGGAGAAGGATTAGTTTGGCCCCTGGATAGCTGGCTTCTGTTCATGGTCCAATGTTGCATATGGTAACCTGTTTCTATCAGGAGCAATTAAGCCTCAATCTACCCCAGTTATCTCCTGCTAGGTAGTTAACCTGCACTTGGCGCTGTTGGTGGCATTGGCTACAGGCAAGTGAGGGCCCCTCTTGATGTAAATGAGCCAGCTGGAGCTTTTTGTCAACCATTTTCTTTCCTTTCAGAGGCTGTCTGATGTCTCTGCTCCAGCCCCTCCTCTGGGAGGCCTCTCCAAGTGCCAAATGATTGGCTGGTAACTCTGGGCTGGAGATTGGAAAAACCTTGATTGTATCCTTTTTTTTTTTTAACTGAAGGCAAAAGTGACCTTCTATGTATATTTTACAAGAAAATGTGTTTTATTTGTAGTTCTATATTCAGCCTTCCCTCTCTGCTCCCTAATAAGCTCATGTCAGAACTCAGAAGGAAGTTTGCCATCATGGTAGCCTAAAGGACGTGTTTTGTAAAAATGAAAAATGAACATATTATGTATACATCAATAGTGTACAAAGCATTGATCAGTGCAAGCAGCCTGCTGTTTCTCTTCCATATTTCTCTCCAACCTTCCCTTGCTGTCTCCTTCTCTTTTCGCCCCTGGTGTCTGCCCTACATTCCCACCTTTTAGAAAGAGAGTTCTAGTCTGTCCTGGTCAGTTTATGTGGGATTTGGTCTTTAATATGGAACCTTCAACGGCTGAGCTGACTCTCTGACAGCCAGCCATTAATTACCATCATCCGAGTCTAATTCATTCATCCCTCTCCCTCTCATGTAGAGGGACAGCGAGGGCTGAGGGCACTCAGGGAAATGTAGGCACGATTCCATGTTCTTTATGCAGAGAGGGCTGCCGGAGACTTTGTTGGATGCAGGGGCTTTAATTGAATTGGCTTGCCAATAAAGCTGTTGTCATTCAGTAAGTGAATTTGTTGTACTACTCGAACCACAGCTGCTGCCGACAGCCTGGAATTTCCTGAAGGCAAGCCAGGGCCTCGGCTTGCCTGGGTTCAGCCTTCTCAACGGGTCCCTGAGACCATGCAGAGGTTGCCCTTCACCGCTTGGTTCTGGCACCCGTTTGGATGCCAGTGAGTGGTAGCAGCAGGCTGAGATTCAGCAGCAGCCCTGTGAGCCAGCGGGTGTAACTTCAGGGAACCTGGTAGGGAAGGGGACTCAGCAGTGTGCTAGGGCTGGTACCTGGTGGTGTTTTTCCATTTCTAGACAGACGCTGCATGTGGCTCCATGAAAACAGTCTTAGGAGGCTATTGCTTCCCATTGTAAAAAAAAAGAAATGGAGAATATGACAGTTAATATATTTGTAGAACCTTGTTTAAGAGGTCGAGGAGTATTGAGAAAATACAGCCGCATTAGAACTGGCATTTGTTATGGGGAGATTGTTGGGGCAGAAACGCTCTACCCCTCCCTGCAGTTTATAAAACACGGCAAGATTGGCAGGTTGTGTGATTCATGAAGGCTTTAAAGTAACATCAAGATTAAGGAAAGTTTTTCAAGGAACTGCAGGGCCATTTTTATTTTCTGCCTCTGAGCACATGAGTGCAGTAGGCTCCGGTGAGTGAGGACAGTACCGGGAGGCAGGTGGCGGAGTCTGGGTCTTTACACTTTGAATGAGTGGGAATCTCTCATTGAGTTTTTTGTTTTAGGGACTCCCCCACACACATATGTGACCTGCACTCACACCTTTTTGGGGAGCCTCCTCTGCGATTGTGCAGTAGGGTATCTGGTCTGTTTTCGATTATTCAAGGGTGGAGGATTTTCCAGCCCTTGACACCTGTTCTCCTCGGGCTACTGACCTTTTGGCTATGTTGTTGTTACCTTTACCAGTGAGGTAGAGAAAAAAAAGAAAGGTTCTGCAGGTCAAATATAGTTTTTGTTTGAATCCTGGAATTCTGACAATTCGGAAACTCTTTAAATTAGGGCTTTGTTATATTGTCTTTGCATTTGACTTGACAAGTGAGAGTTGAATTGATCCATCACACATGTGGCTCTAAGTTTATAGAGGAGTATGGTGGGAACACAGGGGAAGGGGACAAGGCTGCCTTTTGCAGGCTGCTCCCACAAGGCAAATCATGACCTAGGAGGTAACCAATGAAGTGCACTACTGTTTGGTTTCAAGAAAGGAAATGAATCACAATTCAAGTTGAAGGTCCATCTTCTGGCATTTCAAGCTTGGATTTTTTTTTTTTTTTTTACCCTCCCAATTTGTTCCCTTTTAAAGTCCTGGCCAAATTTAAATTATGGGAGTTGAAAGTGAACTCTTTTTCACTCCTGCCAAATGAGAAGTTGGTCTAAGCCACAGGTGTTCTGAAATAGCAAGAAAAGAAAAAGAAACTCAAAAAACTAAATGAAAGCTATTCCTCTGAGTGGCATGAGCATGCCCCAGGGTGGAGGACTTTGGTGGCTGACCTTCTCCCTCCTGCTCCCCAAATCTGTCCCCTTTCTGTGCTTCCTCTTGTCCTTCTAAGCTTGCATTCTTGCTATGACCTCTTCTTCCTCCTCCCACACAGTGCTCGTTAGCTCCTTTCTCCTGTGTCTATAGCTCATTTTCCTGGTCTCGTTTCACTGTACATCAGATGCCATGTTAATCATACCCACCATAAAACTGTCTTTACACTCATGATTTTCTTAACCCGCTTCCTCAAGAAGGATTCTTCGTGTCGGCCAGGTGTGCAGGTGTGGCCTGGCGAAGTTGCTCCAGGACATGATTCGTTTGGGTTTCTGCTTTTCAAAATGAGTGCCTTTCTGTACTTTTCTTCGATAAGTAGAATTAATGTCTCCCAAAGGCTGAGTTGATGGTAGTGCCTGGAGGATTTTGTGTCTTGCTCTGACACCTTCGGTGACTTCATCAGAATTTAGGCGTATTAAAGGATCAGGAGCTGGGCTTATGCTATGAAGTTCTCAAGGTGTTCTGAGAGCCTGTTTCTAAGCCAAGTTCTGAGGGTCCCCAGGGGAGGAAACTTTTCACATGCAAAATGAGCACTGCTCAGTGTGAAAGCTCATGACAAGCCAGTGTAATACTTTAATCATTTTCTAGCAGTGGTTCAGTGGTTATGGAATATGGGTTATGGAAAATGTACAATTGGTATCCATTTTTTCTTTTTTCTTCTTTTTTTTGACTCTTCCTACTTTGGTATCATTTTCATTTGTTTTTCCACATCCAGAATTCCACTTAGGTTTCTTTTCTTTTCTTTCTTTTCTTTTTTTTCTTTTCTTTTCTTTTCTTTCTTTTCTCTCTCTCTCTCTCTCTCTCTCTCTCTCTCTCTCTCTCTCTCTCTCTCTCTCTTTCTCTTTCTCAACAGGGCCTCTCTATATAGTTCAGGCTGCCCTTGAACTCACTGTGTGGACCTCAAACTGGAGACAATCTTTCTAGCTCAGTCTCCAGAGTACTGTGCTCACAGGCATGCACCAGCACACCCAGCTTACTTAGGTATTCTTATTGCTTTTCTTTTCGAACTGGGGTCTTGATAGTATGCTGGAGGAGCCCTGGGGCCTTTGGATAAATGTTTCAATATTCTTGGAGCATTTATTTTAAGGATTTTTTTAGTACCAGGAATCAAACTCAGGACTTTGCACTTGCTAGGCAGGCAAATCCTTGGCTTATTTAAGGATTTTTGAGGAAAATTTAATGAATGTAAAGATCATTATTACACTACAAAGGTGAATATAAAATTGCACTAATTTTAAATATAATTAGGAAATGTCAATCTTCTGATGTCAAGTTCAGTCCTCTCTAATAAGAGACACTGGCAGTTGTATTTTCTGCAACATAGGGAGGGCAAAACTCTCCTGGTTTGTGAAAATGTTTAGATGTGTCTAGAGTCATCTCATAGTCATGTGGGGATATGTCACTGATGTATGGATTATTTCAGTTTCTTATTGTCTTGATGTCTCATCTACTTTCAGGCCTTTTCCCACCGATCAGGTTATTTGTGATGAGTTAGAAAGTTATTTAACTAGGATCCCAAAAGTCAAATTCTATGTTGGGATTAAGGGGAAAAAGCAGAGTGGGAACTTTTGGTAAGGTATTCTACTGACACCACATTGCCAAGATGACACTCCTGTCCCTGCTGGACTCTGTGGCACCACGCCTGGGTCACCAGGGCTCTGAGAGGCCTGGCTGCAAAGCATTCTACTGGTGCCCTCAGACTTGCAGCCTGACACTCTGATTTCTGCCTGTCACACTTGCCTTTCTGAGATTAAAACAAGCCCAGATCTTACAGAAAGAGCAGGCAAAGAGGAAATTTCTTTCCAGGCCCAAAGTAGAGTATGTCTAAGATGCCTGGGCCTGGTCACCCATAGAAGTGCTAGTTCTAGGCTCCTCCATCATGCCACTGAGTGCTAAGGGTGGGGTGGACAGAAGAGCTGCCTCCCTGCCCTGGCACTTACACTTTTCACCCTCGCTCTTTGCATGGAGGAATTTGGGTGGGACAGGAGAGGATTAAGGGAGGGGCAGTTAGAGAGAAGGAAGGTGCTGGGGTGCTCCTGTTGGCTGCAGTGTGGACAGATACTTCGCCCCCTTTTGTAGGCCATAGCTGCAAAGTAGGGACAATGATACCACATGCAACACCTCTGGCTTTTTTGTTTGTTTGTTTTGGTTCTGTTTTAGGTTCTTAGGCATGGTACAGTGGCTGTGGGTGGTGGGAGTGGAATTCTTGGCTCAAGGTAACCTAGGATTGATTGCCTGTGCACTTCCAGACAAGGAGTCTGGAGCTGATGTTTGCATGATGTTTGAAGAGAGGTTTGCTCAGCAAATTAACAGTGTGAACAAGACTGCAGGAGGGACATTTATCTACCTGAGAATAAACTGTTTTCTAGCACTTTAGCATCACCACTTAAATACAATTTTAATGTGCTAATGGCAAGCGATTATTATCTAGTTAGTGAATCTACTTGAAAGGAATAAAATAGCCTTTACTGTCCCTTAGTTGAGCCATTTTACTAAGCCAAGCTTGCCAGGTGCTCTGAATTAGAGAGGTGTGACTGGAATGTTCACTGGGATTTTTAGTCCTGAGTGTATATAGGAGCAGGCTGCCTTTTCTTCAGAAGAAAAATAAATGGCGACATTCTGATTTGGGTCTTGAAACTGCATGACTGAAAACATAAAGGTGAAAACTGTGATATGCTTTTTTAATGAGGGCAGAGATGTCAAGAGAAACCAGCCTTCTATGAACAAAACAATACTCTGTCAGGTACAATGGACGTAAGGCCTTTTCTTGTCTTGGAATAATGTCCTCAAAAACCAACCAAAATTTCCATTCAATAGCAAAATGTTTATACCTTCCACCCCATCAATATGAATTGTTGTCATTGAGTATGGGGCACTAGCAAGCCACATTGATTTTGGAAATTAAAATGGGAATGTTCAAGAACGTTTTCAAAGAATTATGTGGGATTTTAGCCATCGGAATGGCTTTCTTTTTAGGGTCAGTGAGAGTATTCTTGCTAAAATGTAGCCCATTTCTTTAGAAATAGTTTCCTTAATGTCTTTACTGTTGCCCCTGCTGGGGCTGGGCAGGAAATGTAAACCAACATACAATATGTGTTTATTTTCATGTCCCATTTTATGGGAAATTGGATGGGATATTCTGCTGAGGCTCCGGCTATGATCTGTTGACGATATAAGAGGAGTGGGCAGACTATTGCTGAAGGAATTTTCAGGGGTGTAAGGGGGTTCTGTGACCTGCGAGAGCTGGGGAGAAGACCAGGTCTGCCTGCAGGAGTTCTGTTACTTGAGGGCCTGGGAGGAGGTGGTCCATGATGGAACCTGCTAGTGAGTTGCTGATCCATTAAATGACACCCTCACTAGCCGGCCCGTTTCCAGCACAGTAGGTCTGATGTGCCTCACTTCATCTTGTGGGTTGTTATGACGGACACTGTGTGGTCTTTCTGCCTCTGCTGATCACAGGAAACTCAAGATACCAAACACCCAGTCACAGCCAATCAGGGATCATCAACGGTGTAGGTGGCAGAGTTACCCCAGGACCCCTGCAGGAGTAGGGAGGCAGTAGATTGTCAGACCAGACATATCCTGGCCATGTGCAGGTGATTGTGGAGTTAAACTCAATCTTTTCCTGGGATCCTACTGGAAAAGCCATTTAAACAGTGTAGTGTGGGACCTGAGCAGGGTGTGTGTGTGTTTCCTGTAGAAAGTTTGGAATCTCAGCCTTAGCCCATCTGTAAGACAGCAAGTAGGTATAAATGGGAGCGGTAAGTTTTTTCCTGCAGAAGAAAGGAGTGAGGATGTTTGCACTGTAAGCTCATAAACAGCTGCAGCCTGGACCATCACTGCAAATTCACCGGGGCTGGAGGAGCTAAGGGCTGCTGTTTGCCAGTGCTCTACCGCGGTCTCCAAGTCGCAGCCCGAAACACTGTATAAACTTCCAATTTGATTAGGGCTTCACTTCATGTTTCTAAACAAGGAAATTGAAGAGTGTCAAATTAATTTTGTTGTCCTGGTCATTTTTTAATTCCAGTTGGCCATCCCAGCCTAGATTTGTACAAATACCCGTTCCAGGAAAAAGTCGAAGTATTAAACTTAGTAAATAAATGTGTTTATTTTACAAATGGATTCAAGATGAAACACCCAACGCTTCTCCAGGGCATTTCTGTCCCTGCCTGTTCATTTTAGCAGCTTGACCAAACTAATTCTCTTCCCTTCGTGTAATATTTAAATGGACTTCTGGCGTCTGAGGCATTGCCTGCTGCTCCAATTCCCTGAGAGAGTCATTTAAATAGATTTTGACTATCTCGCGTCTACTATGAAAGCCAATCAACTCAAAATCCTGGTCACTTCTCTCTAATTTTAGATGAGCCATGTGGAATTATTGGCTTTTCAGAAAACTCATCTTATCAGAGCTGAAAGTTTTGAATTTAATTTTTAACAGTCTTCTTTTTTTTCTCTCCCAGCAAGAGAAATGAACAAAAAGACAATTAAGAGAAGGTTGCCACGAGAAGTTAGTAAGCTGTCAGTGGAGCTATCACTACTAACTGAAACTCCACATTAGATTCCCTTCTCAGTTCCAACCCGCCCTTCTCTGTGAGGATGGAAGAGAAGCTCCGAAAATGTTCTGCCTTCCAGGGATTTGCAGTCTTATAGAGGACACACGCGCTACCCTTGGAGGGGAAAGTACTATGGGGAGAAAGAAGCTGTAAGTGAAAGGCAGGAAAGTGTTAGCCCCCAGAGCCGTCTTCTGCCACGGGAAGACGGCTACTAAAGCCATGCTAGCGCCCACCTTGACCATCGCGATGTATATACATAAAAATACATTTGGCCTCCTAATTTACTTCCTGTTTCTTGTCTTCTTGTTTAAAATAGTAATTGATGCTTTAAAAAAACAGATGTTCTCATGTCTTAAGACATTCAGGGGTTGCAGAGCATGTGTGGGGCCACAGCTGGTAATGATACTCTTATTTTTTATTTTCTAGTGTGGGTTAAATTAGGATCAGGATTTAGAAATGAGGAAGCTGTGGCTTGAGGTCTTGCATCCTGACATCTTACACATGTCTCAGGTAGCCGGTGTCCTGCCAGCTTACTGGCAAATAGGTACATTTGTGTCTTACGTAAGTTGTACCTGCTTATCCTCCTAATTCCTCTCTCCAGAGGAAACAACCCTAATAGCTTAGTCTGTATTCTTTGGGTTTTTTTGTCCTGGTAGATAATAACACTCATAACAATTAACTTTTTTTTCTATAACCGGATATCAAAGTTGTGGCTTCACACATGTCTGATAAGTGCTCTATTGATACATCCCAAGCCTAACAACTAACTTTTATTTTTTGTTTTCATTTTTGGGGGGAGATTGGACCCAGGGCCTCACATGTGCTTGGCAACACTCTACCACTGAGCCCTAGACTTTTTATTTTGAGACAGGGTCTTACTAAGTTTCTCAGGTGGTCCTGGAGCTTGGGATTCCCCTGCTTCGATCTCCCGAGTAGCTGGGATTGCAGACATGCACCACTGGGCCAGGCTGGAGTTCATTCTTACTGGAGGTTCTGTCTGTTCTGACAGTATTCCAAGTGCTTTGGATTCACAACAAGTACTCCTTTAGTCCAAGCATTAGCCCTGTGAGGCAGGTATGCGTATTTTCCCATTTCACAGGTGAGGTAACTGAAGCACCGAGAAGTTAAGTAACTTACTTGAGACACACAGGTGGTAACAAGTGGAGCCAGGATTCAAATTCAAGCTTTGAGTCTCAAGTTCGTGCTTTTAGTTATAAGGTTACACTTCTACGAATGGGTATAGTGCATACACACCCAGGTAGACGTCTCATCTTTTCTTCAAAAGATAAAATCATATTATACATGTTCCACAGTTTGTTTTCTTATCAATATGAATAGTGTGGAGATTTTCTTATATAAAAATCCACTATTATTTTTAAAATCTGCATAGAGTCATCAAAATGTAACAGGAGTTTTTAAAAAAGTGGTTCTCCTATTACTGGGCCATTTGGGTCCTTCACAGATTTTTGTCTTCAGAAACAGTGGTGAACATCCTAACAAGAATGGCAGCTACCGCTAAGCCTGAATGTTGCCTGCTAAGTGCAGGGTCTTATTCCAAACTTCTTGTATGTATGAATTCAGGTAAACCCAAACGCATATTTCTACACATCAGATTGTCTAGATGGGGTCGATAGGTGGGAGGCTAAGTGCATTCAAAGTTTTGATTACAGCTGCCCTCTTTCCCTTCAAAAAAAGGGTAGGTATTTATTGAACGTCACTGCCGAGTTCCACACGCGGTTATGCATTCTTTCGGAATGCACAGACACATAGATGGGGCCCTCTTGGAGGGTGATGAGGGTTGAGAGACAAGCCAGTACAAGCTGCCAGGTGAGTTACACAGTCTTTCAGGTAAAACTGATGGCAAGTGCTGGGAGCACCAAGGCAAGCAGAGAGATGTAGGTCTTCCAGGGCGCGAGGTGTGGGGTAGGCTTCAGAGAGCCATGGAGCTGAACCAGGCAGGGAAGGATAGAAGGACTTGGAAAGGTCAGGGGGAGGGGTGTCGTTCCCAGAAGGGAACAAGAAAAACAAGGTTGGGAGTGGCGGCCTATGTAATTAAGGAAGAAACAGTGCATGAGTGGGGCTGAGGTCCTGGTCAGTGTGCGTGTCGGGAAATGGCCAGCCAGGCTACTGCCAAAGAAGAGCAAGAAGAGGAAGGGCAGCTCAACTGCCATCTATTTAACTTTACAAAGAAAGCTAATCAATTGCCAAACTGTCCTATCCTTTTCTTTCACCTATGAATATCATGAGGACCCGAAACAGGTTTGAATTTGGAATTCTTGACTCTATGGATATGGCACTGAAAGATTATGGTTCCAAATCAGACCGTGCAAAAGAGAATGGGCTTGTGCTCACCAGGTATTTGTACCCTCATCACTTTGACTTGTTTTTCTCTTCTGGCATTGCTGAAAAGAACTGGCCTTGGCATGGTTCTCTTTAAGGGCAGGGATTCAGCGCAGGAAAGGTGAGCAGATGTCCTGTTTGCACAGAGCCTTGCATCTCCTATCTCTAGCCTGGAGCGAAGACACTGAAATGTAAGTGCTTCTCTTTCTCTTTTTTCCTCTCCCCACCCCCAACCTACAAAGAGAGGCACGCAGGTGCTTGCTGTGACTTTCTGTTCTGAAATGGAAGGAGCCTTCTCTGTTTTGTTTCACAAGCACAATTAAAGTCTGATTTCAATGCTGCAATAATAGGGAAGCAAGGGTTACCGTAAGAAAACCAAAAGTTGGATGCAAATGATTGAGCCATTTTTAATTTGTTCAGTGTAATCAGGTAGGGGAAATTCTGGATTTAAATATAACTTACCGCTTTGAACCATGCATGGGAGTAACTATGTAAGACGTGTTTGGTAATGCACTGTCACAGTTGTGAAATTTGTGCCTCTCAAAATACAGATATTCAAAAGTTAAGTTTCTCATGGTGATGCTAATACATCTGCATCACATTGCACAGACTGTACAATTCTGCGTCATAAATAATGGATTTACAAGCTTAACTACTACTCAGGAATATTGCATGTGTGGAATGTGGCTGAGTTAAAGTCACTGTGAGACCCTTTGCTATTGCCAAGGACATTTCCTCAGCCTGGGTCTGGGGCCTCGTTGGGGCAGGATAGAAAAAGTCTTGGTGGCCTGGGCCTGCCAGCTCAATTAATGAGCAAAAGTGCTGTTTTGGACTTAGGGATCTTAAGCCACACAGTCACGAATCACAGGAAAAAGAAATCAAGCATTAAGGTTTTCCCCAGATTATTATTGACCATAATGGTCTGAAAATAGGAAGGTCTTCTAAGTGTGGGCAGGGACCTCTGCACCGTGGAAGGTTAGGCCATAGAGTGGCATTCATTTGGACTGCTGCTGTTTCCCCATTTTTAGACTGACTCATTCTGATCCCTCCCACACCAGCACTGTGTGGAAAGCTGTGCTCACTTAGCTTTTCCCAGAGCTGGAGGGAGCCCTTGGGGGAGGAGTTGGCGACAGGTGATGTGTGTAGGCGGGGGCAGAATTTCTACTTAAGTTCCTAAGGACCCTGGGATAAATTACACGCAGCCTAAGACTTCATAAGTGTCAGAGGAGTGAAAATACAAGACACTGTGGCCTACATACAAGCACATGTGCATGCAGGCA
Source organism: Hydrochoerus hydrochaeris (assembly GCA_004027455.1). NCBI lineage: Eukaryota > Metazoa > Chordata > Mammalia > Rodentia > Hydrochaeridae > Hydrochoerus > Hydrochoerus hydrochaeris. The sequence continues at coordinate 62,469 of PVLA01001454.1, read as the reverse complement.
TGCGTGCGTGTGTGGCCGTAGCCATGAGAGGGACGATGGAAGGTAGGACTTACAGGTCCTGGTGTGTCACACCAGGTTGTGCAGCGGTGTGGAGTCTACCAAGACTGGCTCCAGGTGGCTGCAGTTGCTTGAGGCCCTGGGTCAGGGCTGGCGTCTCACACTCCTTTGCCTCTGGGTCTGCCTGGGCATTGGCATGGAACACAAGGGCAACTGACAGGACAGACAAACATTTCAAGGATGATGTGGTTGGTTTTACTTTCTTTCAGTAGGAGGAACTGGAATTGGTGGACCAGCAAGTTGTTATGATGCAGCTTTTGTGTATTTAGCTGGGCCAAAGGCTATGCAAGATGCTAAAAGGTAGAGCATTGACCTCCTTCTGAAGATTCCTATTCTTTGGCCAGACGATCATATTCTAAAAAGCAGTCCAGGCCACTCCAGGACCTTGCTGTTTGATGCCATCTGAAGGAAATGCAGCAAGGTGTTCAGAGGACAGAGACCTCAGTGTGGGTGTCTGTAGTTGGGGAAGGATTCTAGAAAGAAGCAGCTGAGGTGCTTTTCCAAGGAGTTAGAGCAGCATTGAGAGGTGGGATCGCTTACAGAGGAAGTGAGTTCCACAAGTCTTGGTGCTTTCTACTCAGTCTACAGGGAGTGGGGCTGCTTTTTGACTGAGACTTAAGTTTGATGCCCTATGCCAGCCTGAATGCAGATCAGTTGAAGATACGTTGGTCACTTTGCTCTCCTCTCTGCCTGTTTTGCCTGCCTTCTCAACCCAGGAGCAGGCAACCTTCAGCTGTGGTGCAGAGAACTGAATCACTCAAGTGGAGTTCCTGCCAGAACAGGAAACAGTGCACAGCATCTGCCTGGCTGTGTCCCCTGAGACAGACGCCTTCCCACTCTGCTCTGAGAGGACAGCCGACCAGGCACCTGCCTCCCTGTAGGAGTATGGACAAGGCCTCTGGAAGGCAGGAGAAAGTCCTGGCAATCTTTGTCGAGACTGGTTGAGTGCCATGTCCTTCAAGACTGTCCCCCTTAGGCAGCTGTGTGCCCTGGTGAGTGACTTCTGTTCTCCCGTTCGTTTCTGAATCTGCAGATTAATGAGGGAGCAGATGACCCTGAAGCTCCCTTCGGGTCAGAGTGTTCCTGTGCCTAAATGCAGGTGGAGGGAGCGTGGGTGCGGGGCAGTGGGGCAGAGAGGAATGGAGAGGAGTTCCCCAGCAGAGGCCATCAGGAAACACAGTTCCCCATTCTGGTGCCACCTGCTTGCAGGCTGTGGGGGAGGAGGGAGCTGCCCTCGAAGGCTACAAGACAGGTGGCCTGGCCTACCCAGTGGTGTCCTGATAGGATTCCTGGGGTCCACATCCGAGGAAGTGTGGAGCCTTTATGCGGGCCTCTCCTCACTCACCAATAAAAGCTTCATCTTGCTTTGGGCAGGCAGCAACTCCTGCCCACAAGTGTTCACACTGTCTTATGACCTCAGCAAGTGCTGTGTCTGTGTGGCTGGGGTCAGCAGACTAGCAGACATGGATTCAGAGAGGTGCCAGGTGCCCCTGTGGACCCAGGGTGCACACGACGTCTTTGTTCCCCAGCTGAGCCCAGGGAAGCCTGAAGAGCTGACGCTGGCAGCTTGGACAACGTTGGCTCCTTCCTTCATTCCATATACCAGAAGAATGAGGCCAAGAGAGGGGAGCTGACTTGTTCAGGGTTACACGGCCAGCTGGGCAGAGAGCCACAACTCAGTCCACCTCCTGACTTGTCTCCCACCAGAGAAAATGGCTGAGGTGGCTGCAGTGTCGCATCACCATGGAGACGTGTGGCGCCCCTGAAACTCAGGTTTTTCTTTACAAGTGTGTGTGAGGAAGTGAGCGTTTAGGGCCTCCCTCCATTCACACGCTGGAGCCGTGGGTGGGACATGTGCCTCCTGCTCCAGGCACACCCGGAGAAAGTCGTGGAAGGGCAGCCAACCAAGAAGCGCGATCTAAAGCATTTTAGAGTGCCTAGCCCTGAGCAAGGTTCAGGAGAGCGTAAAGGAGCTTTGATGCACGCTTCTCACCTAGAACCTCGCTGCAACTGCCAGGCACATTTAACAAACAAATCCATGACCACAATGACTGAATGCAAGCTACTGTTTATGTGGTGAAATAGAAGAATATGTATTTATATTTGAGTAAAGAACACTTGTTAGCATCCTTAAGCTAATGACAGTGCTAACTGAGCAGTCATGTGAGGAGGTGAGGGTGAGATATTTGTCTTTTCTACCCTTTAATGACAAATTTTTTAAACTATGTGAATATATTTTTTAAAAACATTTAAGATAATAATAATAATAATAATAATAAAAACCCAGACAACTAAATGCTGAAGTGGATGACCAAGGAGCTGGGGGAAGTGTAGATTTCAGAAAACCTTCTCCAGCTTTTCCATGTTCTTAGAAAACTGGAACTGAAAGGGCTTCCAAGTGTTATTTTGTCTAACTTCTTCTCAAAGCTGGCTTGTCTTATGCAGCTGCCTAGACCTGGACCTTCTACATTCTTGTGACATGCACAGACTGTGTTGAGCTGGGGTGGGATCCACAATGCACAGGGAGGTTGGTGCTTGTCCTTAGTGACGTTGTATTCTCCAAGAGCATCCTTGTCTGAAAAATCAAAGCAATTCTAAGAGTCTGAGGAAAAAACAAGGTGCTAAGATGCTTGAAAGGAGGATAACTCAGACAGTGGCAGAGGTAAGATAGCTTTTGAAATCATCACAGTGTGTGAATCTCCTTTTGACCGTCAGTGGGTAAGGAGAACTGGTGGAGAGAACATGAATGAAGACCTAGACATGGTGTGTTCGAGGAAGTGTCAGGATTGGCAGGACCTGGGAGGAATGGGAGGATGGAAATCTGGGCAAGGATGTGCAGTAGATCTTATTGAATGTCTGCTGGGGGTATGCCTTTTTAATTCAATATAAAGTGGAGAACAATAAAAACTCATGGGCACATGCTTGGGTTATTTGTGAGGTTCTCCAGTGGGTGAGCATCCTCTGTCTCACCAGGAAGTGTGAGGGGAGGTTTGCTGGAGGCCATAGGAATGGAACCAGGGCCTCAGGAACCAAAAGAACCTCGGAGGCTTTCTGGGTGGAAGTAAGATGGCAGATCCATGCTGTTGGCACCAGGGCAGGGTTGGGAGCATGGCAGTGAATACTGTTAATGGGGAAGACAACTCTGCCTATGCTATTAAGGGTAGAATGAAGGAGGAGTTTCCTGAAGCAGAGTGGCAAGTTGGAAAACTTTTTCAATCGTCCCAAGGCAAGACTCAGATAGTAACAGGAACAGAAAGAGTCATTGGAAAGAGTCATTATTCTCCTATTACTAAGACTGTCTTTACTTGAATTTGCAAAATGAGACATTGACTCATTTGCCAATGCCAAGGAAGAGGCTATCCTTAGCCCCACCGTCCAAGATCTCTGTTTCCCAAGGTTGTTTCTTCATTCTCTGTGTCCCTGGCAGGGAGTGGCATCTGTGGTCCTTCTGGCCCTTCTGTTCATTGGCATCTTACTGTGTTGTGTTTATAGTAGGATAAGCATTTCCACCCTTAGGCATTACTTGCCAGGCCAGAGGAGAAAGTGCCCAATAACAACGAAGCCGTAGAAACAGCTAAATTTAACCTTCTCATTTTCATATAAGGAAATGGATGGCCAGAGGGTTAAAGAACATGCTCGAATCATAAGCAGCATGATGAGCAGAGCTTGGTCTTTTGACTTTAAGTCTTGGATGTTTTCCTTTGGTGTACATTACAGTTACTGTTGAATAATCCCAATCTTTACTAAACACACACTGTATGTCATGCACTGTGTTAAAATCTTCTTTGATGACCCTCTGTGGTAGACTATCATTACCTCTGTTTCTTTAGATAAAACAAGTTGGGTATGGGCACAAGCCTGTCATCCCAGCATCCTTTGGAGGTTAAGGCAGGAGAATCTCAAATTCAGGCTCAGCCTGGGCAACTTAGCGACTCAGCCAATCCCTGTCTCAAAAATAAATAGATAGATAAATAAAAATTAAAAAATTGTGGAAATGTAGCTCAATGTGAAGGTCCTAGGTTCAAACTCTAGTACCACACACACACACACACACACACAGAAAACTGAGGGTCAGAGAGATGAAGTAATTTTCTTGAGGTCACTTAACTTGATGTTGCAGAATCAGATTTTGAATCAAAAGGAATTCCCTTAAAATATTTATTAAATATTTTATTAAATACCAGTGATACCCCCCAATAGAAGTTCTACTGTTAATACCTACTATTTGACTAGATATATAACAAAGTCAGCAATAGTTTTAAGTGAATTTATATTTTAATAATCTGTGTCTGTAAGTACTATGGAAAATACACTTTTGGAAAATAATTCAGGTGTACATGCAAGATATAGTGGGACTGAGTTTCAGAACTCAGCTGCAGGGGGGCAGAGGTGCTAGGTGAGACGTGGAGAGCCGATGCCTTGGGAAGTGTGCACAATAAGGGCGGACAGGAGTGAGTTTACATGCTTTTTGGAGCTCTTTTCTGCAGTACTGAGGATTGAAGCCAGGCCTCTGTACTGTGCTAAGTCCCCAGCCCTATTTTATTTTATTTTATTTTATTTTATTTTATATTTTATTTTATTTTATTTTATTTTGAGACAGGGTCTCACTAAATTGCCCAGACTGAGCTTGCTTATAAATGACTAATGTGAATAAAATCATGCAGACTCCCACCTTTGTATTTCATGACTCCAGATCCCTACAAAATTTCCCACTTATACTAGCATTTCTGGGCTCCTCTGAGACAAGTGCGTCAACAAGCTTGTACCTGCGGAAGGCTCTGGATATTTGTCGTGCATTTTACTGCCCTCTCTGGTGTCCTGTTTGTGTGACTCTGCTCCCCCGGGCTGCCTGACTGGAGGCTGGTGGTCTGTGGGAAAGTGAGGTGGGTGGGCTGGGGAGGCCTTAGTCTTCTTTGTTAGAGGCATTTGGGAGGGTGGGTCCCACAGAAGGACTGCTTGAGCACCCATATGTTACAGCACTCAGAGAAACAGCTCTTTCCCAATTTTAAGTGTAATTCATATTCAATAAAGTGCACAATCTTTAGTGTTCAGTTAAATTCGTTTTGACAATTACTTCTGTGTTATCAAAAAAGATACAGAAATCCCCAGCAATTTCTCATGTATTCCTTTAGAGTCAATGCCCTAATCCCCTAAATGTGACCACTTTCTTATTTTTATCACTGTAGATTTTCTTTAACCTTATCTAAATCTCTGGGTTGTTTCACTTAAGAGAAAAATTTCAAGCATTGTCTAAGTTTTTATGTGTGTCATTAGTTAATTCTTTTTAACATTTTGTTTTTTATTCGTATGTATTAATTGTACACAGCAGTTCATTATTTACACTGCTAAATTGTGCTCCATTGTATGGATGTGCCACAATTTGTTCTTCTAGTCTCCTTTATGTGGATAATTGGGTGGCGTCTATTTTTTGACTATTATGAATACACCTGCTATTAACAGTCTCATACAGATCTTTTTTGTGGTAACATTTTCGTTTTTCTTTGGTAAGTGTCTAGTAGTGAATTGCTTGGCTATATTTATTTCACTTCATAATGAATAGCCAAAACTTTCTCCAAAGTGGAGAAGTGAAGTGTAACATCATTTTACACTCACACCAAGAAATATGTGAGTCTTACTCCACATTGTTTTCAACATTTGGCATTGCCCATGTTTTCCATTTTAATCACATCGGTAGGTGTGAAGTTATGGTTTTAATTTGCATCTTCATGATGTTGAACCTCTTTCACATTTAATTGGTCATTTGTATATCTTATTTTGTGAGGTGTTTTTAAAAGCATTTTCCCTGTTTTTGAAACAGTGTTGGTCTTAAAAGTTTTGATTTGTAGACATTCTTTGTCTATGCTGGGTACATCTCCTTGTCATATATATGCATTGCATATATATTTTTTCCAATTTATCAATTGCCAATTCAGTTTTTTAGTGGTGTCTTTTGATGTATAAGATTAGTTTTTATTAAAAAAAGTTTTTGGCTTATAATGGTAACATTTATTTTGCTAATGAGCCTGTAGCTCATGACTCAAGAGAGATGGTTTGTCTCTGCTTTCTTTAGTGTCATCTAGGGTTGGCTTCAAGGCTGCAGACTGAAATTTGAGACAAGAGTGTCTAAAGGACTGCGCTTCATATGGCTGGCAAGTGGAAGAAGCTTTAGGTGGGACTTTTGACAAGAATACCTACCACAGCCTCTCCATATGCCTGGGCTCAAAGAGGGAGAACATCCCTGAAGAGTGAGCAAGAGAGTGAGTGAGAGAGAGAGAGAGAGAGAGAGAGAGGAGAGGACATTCTGTTTCCCTTTTGTGATGTAGCCTCAGAAATGACGTAGTAGCACATGTGCTCTCCTATAAGAGTTGGAGAAGTTACAAGTTCACCCTGGTCTGGGTGATGGTTATTAGACTCCATTTTTGGGTGGGGGTATGGCAAAGTTTTGTAGGAGCGCATGGGAATGGGATGGGAAATATTGCTGTAGTCAGTTTTGGAAAATATAATTTGCTTTAGACTAAGTATAATGTTATCAGTTTACTCCTTACTGGGTAATGATTTTGCAAAGCACCTAAATCTTTTGTCTCCCCTGAACTTTTTCCATGTTGTCTTCTAGAAGCTACCTGATTTTGTTTGATGTTCAGTATGTGATTCATATTTCTTGAATCAATTTTTTGTATAAGAAATGAGATATCCTATTAGCCCACTATCAATTTGTTAGATTTTCCTTTTTAACAGAAGTTGAAATCAGTGAACTATATATACATGTTGACTTGAGGATTCTCTGCCTGCCGCTATTGGTCTATGTATCTATTCTTACATCAACATCATGCTATAACTTCATAATCTTAAAATCATGTAATGTAAGTCCTCCAAATTTGTTATTCTTTTTCAAATGGTTTTTGATATTCCATGACTGTGTAACTTTCAGATTCAGCTTACACATTTTTCAGAGGGACTTGTCTTTTTGAGACAGTCTCATTATGCAGTTCAGGCTGGCCTTGGGCTCACTTTGTAGCCCAGGCTGGTTTCAAACTAGCAACGATCCTCCTACCTCAGCCTCCTGAATGCTGAGATTACAGAAGTGTGTCACCATGCCCGACTTTGCTAGAATTTTGATTAGATTGATATTGGATTTGTAGTCCTAGATAGAATATGCATTTAACAATACTTTATGTTCTGGTTCACGAACGTGGTAGATCTCTCTACTTATTTACCTCTTAATTTCTCTCTTCAATTTTTTTTGCCCTGTGCATTTTTCAATGGATTAATTTCTAAATAATTTTTTCATGATGTTGCAAATGAAAGTTAAAGATTATTTTCCAATTTTCATTGGTACTATATAGAAATTAAATTGCTTTTTGTACACTAGGCTTTACTAAATTTATTTCATAGAGTTTTGTACACCTGCAATAAATCACATATCTGTAAATAAAAATAGTTTTGTTTTCTCTAATTTATTTATTTACTTAACTGGCTAAGACTGATAATATAATAATGAGTGAAGTAGTGAGAATGGATAACATTTCCTTGTGTTTTACTTTAAGGGAAAGACCTTAATGGTTTGTCATTAAGCAAGATATTAGAAGTAGACTTATAGATTTCCTTTAATTAAAAGTTCTTCTTTCTTCCTAGTTCACTGAGAGTTTCCTTTTTCCCCATGAAGGAATGTTAAATTTTGCCAACTTGCTTTTTTTTTAATGAAAAAAGAATAAAAAGGATGATACAGAATTTCAAAACAAAATGATAGGAAATTAACAATGGTTAATATGTTGTGGGTTATTATCAAAGTGATTGTTCAGATATAGGCTTGAAAAAATGATTGAACAATCAAATAATGTCAGCACAAACTGTTCTTTTGAATAACTAACAGAGATTAGTAGTATAGTTATCTATCTTGTACATATGTATACTCCTGTTCTTTTTTCTCTTCTCTTCTCTTCTCTTCTCTTCTCTTCTCTTCTCTTCTCTTCTCTTCTCTTCTCTTCTCTTCTCTTCTCTTCTTCCCTTCCCTTCCCTTCCCTTCCCTTCCCTTCCCTTCCCTTCCCTTCCCTTTTCTTTTCTTTTCTTTTCTTTTCTTTTCTTTTCTTTTCTTTTCTTTTCTTTTCTTTTCTTTTCTTTTCTTTTCTTTTTTCTCTTTCTCCTTTCCCCTATCCTAGTTGTTCTCTCCTTTTGAACAGCTTCTTCCCTTTTCACCTTCACAATATCTGTTGTATATTTTGGATCTTATTTACTTTCAGTGTTTTGCGTTATGGAGACAATACAATATTTACACATGAAAGTATGATTTATTTCACTTATGAGTATGGTCTCAAGTTGCATCTGTTTACCTATAAAAGCCTCAATGTTGTCCTTCTTTATAGCTGAGTAGTACTCAATTGTATAAAAATACCACATCTTTTTTATCCACTCTGCAGTTGATAGGTATTTAGGCTGTATCCAAGATTTAGCTGTCACAAATTGTGCTACATGGATGTGCATATATCACTGAGGTATGTTTTCAGTTCTTCTGGGAAAATATCCAAAAGGAGAATAGCTGGATTGAATGGGACCTCTAACCTTAGTTTTTTGAGGACTCTTTACACTGATTTCCACAGTGATTGTACTAGTGTACACTCCTTGCAGCAGTGGAGAAATGTTCCTTTTTCCCCACAGCCCTGCCAGCATTTGTTATTGGTTGATTTTTTTCATGATAGTCATTCTTTCTGGAGTGAGATGGAATCTCAGTGTTGTTTTAATTTGCATTTCTTGAATGACCAGTGATATTAAACATTTTTTTTTACATATTTATTTGCTACTTGTATTTCTTCATCTGAGAAGTGTGCATTCATCTCAGATGCCCATTTTTGGATTGGGTCTTTGAATTTGAGGGACCTGATGTTTTTCAATCCTTTACATGTTCTAGATAGAAGTTCTTTGAGGGACAGCTGGGTAAAATTGTTTCCCATTTTGTGGGCTTTCTTTTCACTCTGCTGGTGATTTCTTTTGAAGTGCAAATCTTTAATAAAACAAGATCCCAGTTGTTGATTCTTTGAAGTACTTCCTGGGCAGTTTTGGTTTTGTTTATGAAGTCTCTGCCTACCCGTATGTCTTCAAGATTTCTACCTATTTTGTCTTTCATTAGATTTGGTGTTTCCATGTTAATATTTAGATCTTTTATCCTTTTTTATTGTAGTTTAGTTCATGTGATAGATATGTATCTAGTTTTAGTCTTTGTCACGTGGAAAGCCAATTTTTCCAGCAACATTTTTTAAAAAGGTTATCTTTCTTCTAGTGAACAAGTTTGGCTCCTTTGTCAAAGATAAGGTGGCTGAGTGTGTTTGTAGTTGTGTTGTATCTTCTAATCTATTCCACTGATCTTCAGTTTTTTTTTTTGCCAGTAATATGCTGATTTTATCATAGTAGCTTTGTAGTATAATTTTGAGTCAGGGATTATGATGCCTCCTGCCTTGCCTTTGTTGCCTGGGGTTGCCTTTGCTATTCTAGGTTTCTTCTGTTTACAAATGAATTTTAGGGATGTTTTCTCTAGATCTGTGAGGTATGCTAATGGCATTTTAATCAAGATTGCATTAAGTCTACACAACAATTTTGAGAGTATGGCCATTTTTACAATATTTGTTCTTTGTATCCATGAGCAAGGAATGCCTTTTCAGTTTCAGGTGTCCTCTTCAATTTCTTTTTCCAGATTACTATAATTTTCAATATATGGATCTTTTACATCCTTTATTAGATTGATTCCTAAGTATTTTCATTTTCTGGATGATATTGTGAAAGGTGTTTTTTCCCTAATTTCTCTCTCAGTTGTTTGTTGTTTGTGTACTGATTTTTGAGTGCTGACTTTATACCCAGCTATGCTGGGGAATTTGCTTATCAACCCTTGTAGTCTTTTGATGGAGTTTGGGGGTCTTCTATGTAGAGTATCATGTCATCTGCAAATAGTAATAGTTTAACTTCTGCCTTTCATATCCTGATTACATTTATTTCCCTCTCTTGTCTACTTGTCCTGGCTATCATTTTCAGAACTATATTAAATAGGAGTTGTGATAGTGTCTATCCTTGTCTTGTTCCTGATTTTAGAGTGAAAGATTTCAGTTTTTATCCAGTTAGTATGATGTTGGTCTTTGGTTTGTCATAGATAGCTTTTATCAGCTTGAGACCTCTGTTTTGATTTTCTGTAGTTTTTTTTTTGTCATGAATGAGTGTTGGACTTTATCAAAAGCTTTTTCTGCATCTGTTGAGATGATCATGTGATTTTTGTCTTTGGCTCTGTTGATATGGTGTATTACTGTGGTGGATTGAAAACTGATGGTCATCAGCATGGTGCTGGGTGTAGATGCCCTATGTGAAGATTGTTGCTAGCATAAAAAGGAGACCTGGAGAGGGAGAGTTGCTGTTTGGTACTGTTAGTTCTCTTATTGCCATGAATTTTCCTGGAGGAGCTTGTTTATCTTCTTTCCTGATATGAACTTGGTTGTTCTCATCATCAGAGAAGCTCAGGGACCTTGTTGCTGAGAACAGCTGTGGTTCACTTTGGGGGTGCTCTGGTCCTTATACTGAGCATTACTTCCTGGCTCCAGAAGGGAAAATGGTAAGCTACTCAATTTTTGGAGAAGCTTATCATGCTAGCTTTCTGGTGTGAACTCAGATGTTCTCATCATTGGAGATCAGGACCTCATTGTTGTGAGGATGGCTATCGTAATTTTTGGGGAGAGCTCTGGTTCTTACTTTGAGTGTTTCTTCCTGGCTCCTGTGCAGAACCCTCAACCTACTGGCACAGATCCTTCATCCCACTGGCACAGACTTTCTATCTTCCATCTATGAACTTTAGGCCTTCTTCCCAGAGCAGATCTGTGAAACAGACTTTCATGAGTCATTGTCGTGGGCTCTAGGCCTCCAGTTGGACTCATGGGGGCATTGTCATGGGTTCTAGGTCTTTAGCTGGACTCAGTGGGACATTGCTGTGGGATCCAGGCCCTTAGCTGAATTCTCTAGGTCTTTAGTGTCATGGACAGATTTCATGCACATTCATTGTATTTGACACTTTGGGTGACCATTATAAATAATACTATAAATTATGTGTCCTGTATGTAAACATTTTCCTTGCAATCCTTGACTATGATAATTATGTTTATTGATTTGTGTATATTGAACTATCCCTGAATTCCTGGGATGAATTCCACTTGGTCGTGGTGTATAATCTTCTTGATGACTTGCTACATTCTGCTTGCTACTATTGTATTGGGGATGTTTGCATCTATGTTCATTAGGGAGATTAGACTGTACTTCTCCTTTTCAGTTAGGTCTTTCTCTGGTTTTCATATCAGAGTAATATTTGCCTCCAGGAATGAGTTAGAGAGAATTTCTTCCCTTTTAGTTGCACTAAAGAGTTTGAGGAGTATTGGTGTTAAATCTTTAAATTTCTTGTAGAATTCAGCCATGAGTCCATCAGGACATAGGCTTTTCTTTATTGGCAAGTTTTAATTATATTTTAATTTAATTAACTGATATTGGGTTATTCAAAAATTTTTTTTATTTTTTTAAAAGATTTTATTTAAAGAGAAACAAAAGCATGTAAAGGGTAGAGATAATACAGAATTCCAAAAAAAGATAAATAATAAGAAATCACTAGTTAATAAATTACATATTATCCTCTTAGAAATAGTTGTTCAAGTTACAAAATTAAAGCATACAAAGTAGATAGTCAAACAGTGAGAGTGTGAACAGCTATGCATGCATGAATCTCTATGTGTATTTCTATTCTTGCTGTATTAGAGGGAAAAACAAAACTTAGCAAGACAAAACAAAACAAATTCCTATAAAAACATGAAACCAAAAAGTCATATAAAACCACAGTACAAGGTGATCTACAATGATTACTGTGTTGTTTCTTATTATCTTCAATAGAATGTCTATATCATCAGGCATAATTGAATATAGCAGTATAATTGAGTATAGCAGTAAATAACAATATTAGTAAAATAAA